>JANAVB010009196.1:8677983-9112983 GCA_029216955.1 Iris pallida
ATTTGTGTAGAGCTCGACCTCACCAAAGAACCCCCAAGCCACATACTCATTGAACTTGGTGACCGAACCCACACCCAACAAATCATCTACGACAATCACATCATCTTCTGCACTCACTGCCATTTACGCGGTCACTTATCCAAGTATTGCCTCCGTCTCCACCCAGAACTCAGGAAGAAGAAACCTGAGAGGACAGAACCCACTCCTAAAGGGTCCCGACATCATAAATCCTCCCAACCACCCCTGATGCCCCTACCAAACTCCTACACCAGATTCAACTCCAGCGACGGGAAGTCCGACAGTGGCAACCCATCGGAGAAAGCTATGATCCCCTACCACCCACCTGCCCTACCTCTGTCCAATCAGTTCGACGCCCTCGTGGTAGAAGCTATCGACCCCCACAAGGAGATGACTCTCCCTGACGACCAAGGCACGAACCGGAAGGAACTCAGCAACCCACCCATAGAAGATGCAGAGGATGCCCTCCTAGCTTCCCCGATCACCACCGACCACCACACAGCGCTCGACAACTCCGCCATAGACACTCTGGCTATTCTAGGGCCAGAGCAGGCTAGTAGAGGCCTACAGGTCATCGCCGCAGGATTTCCTCTCCAAGCGGAAAGCGACCAGATTGAAATCACCAATGACTCCATCATCATTCCGCCGGAGCTAGCCAATCTCGACTCGGCAGAAGAAACAGTTGTGCACCCAAAAACCCACAAGGATCCCAGCACATCTTCCAAAAAGACAGGGGCAGCTTCCTCTGCCACCCCAAAATTCGACAAGAAAGCGACCACAAAGTCCCCATCTATGCACACAAGGTCTGCTGCTAAGCGGTCCAACCAACCCTAACCAAACCTCCAATAATGCTGAACATTCTCTCCTGGAATGTCCGCGGTCTGGCGAACAAACCTACTATAAGGAGAACTACCAGCCTTAAGAAAACTAACAAGATCGACATCTTGATTATCATCGAACCCAAAATCCCTTACAGGAAAATTAAATCCATCCAACTTTAGTTAGGCTTTCACTCGGCCATAGCAGGCAGACACGACATCTGGATCCTCTGCTCCAAGGCCATTCAAATCAAAGTCATCCAAGACTCCAGCCAAGCCCTCTCCTACTGGATGGAACACCCTTTGATCCCTAACCGTGCCATCCTTTCTGCGATCTACGATAGCTGTGACTTCGCGGACCGCAGACAACTCTGGAATGACCTCCTGAACATCAACAACCACAACCATAATCTCCCTTGGTTTTGCATAGGGGATTTCAACGTGATCACCTGCAGAGATGAGAAACTTGGAGGACGCCCTCCCCCCTCACTGCCATGCAAGACTTCAAAGACTTTTTATTCAACTCTCACCTCACTTTTCTCCTGTTCACCGGCAACGCATTCACCTGGTGCAACATGCAGGATGGCGACCGATGGCAATACTCCTGCCTCGACAGGGCTTTATCTAATGCCTACTGGATAGGGATGGGGACTACATCCAAGCTCTCTCACCTCAATGCCACCGAATCATACCACGCCCCCCTGCTAGTTGAAATCGCTAGAACCTCCAACCAGCCCAGGAAAAGCTTCCGTTTCCTGGACCTTTGGACTAAGCACCCATAATTTTTGGGAGTGGTCCAGGAAGCATGGTACAGCACGGACTCCCTCGATCCCCTCAAACAGGTGGCAGATAGGCTCCAGGCTACAAGGAAAGCTCTTGCTGCCTGGAGCAAGCAAGCTTATGGCGATATCTTTCAAGCCATTCGTGAAGCTGAGGACGACATTACTCGTGCCGAGGCTAGGCACATGACCGACTGTTCGTCTGTTACCAGGAAAGCCCTGAATCTCACCAAAGCCATCCTCAAATTCAGGCTGAAAATTGTGACGAATTTTTGGAAACAAAAAGCCAGGATCAAATGGGACAGCGATGGGGACAACAACTCGAGATTCTTCCACGCTTGTGTCAATGGTCGCAGACAAAAACTCACCCTTCACCAGATTACCGATGACGACGTCACCAACATCAGCGACCCCAAGGGCATCCAACAGTCGGCTCAGAACTTCTATTCCAGACTCTTCTCTAAGGATACGGTCACCAAAGATAATACCTTCCTTCACAAGGTCCCCCATCTCATTAGCAACACAGGCAACACCCGGTTCGAACAGCCCCTTTTCGAGGATGAAGTTAAAGCAGCCGTCTGGGCCCTCGACGAACTCAGTGCGCCCGGGCCAGACGGATTTTTAGGAACATTTTCCCGTAAGTGCTGGGACATCATCAAGGGGGACATCCACAGTGCGGCCTCCGCCTTCCTCCAGGGAGCCACATACCCCAGGGCCATCCCGAGCACCAACCTTATCCTCATCCCGAAGAAAGACAACCCTGAGAGCTTTTATGACTTTCGCCCAATCAGTCTCTGCACCTTCACCAACAAGATCATATCCAAGATTACGCCTCCCGCATGTCATGCCTCCTCCCCAAGATCATCTCGGAAGAGCAAAGTGGCTTCGTGCGGGGTAGAAACATCCAAGATAACATCATGTTGGCGCAAGAGTTAGTCACCTGCATGAAGCACCCCGCTAGAGGAGACAACATAGCCATCAAATTAGACATGGAAAAAGCCTACGACAGACTAGATTAGCAATTCATGATCTGGGTCTTCAGAGCCTTCACATTTTCTGAAACTTGAACCAACATCGTGTGGAGATCGATCAGCAACTCATGGTTCTCCACAGTTACCAACGATCATGCGGACAAATTCTTCAAATCTAGTCGCGGGATTAGGCAAGGTGACCCCCTATCCTCTTTCATCTTCATCATCATGGCGGACGCTTTAAGCAGAAACCTTAATAAGATTCCGAGCACCCCCCTACTTCCAGTATTACCACACTGCCAGCGGTTGCCCGATCATCACCCACCTGGCCTTCGCAGACGATATCCTCATATTCTCTTCCGAAGATTTCGGTATCAGTGGACATCGTACACAACACGCTTCAGAGATACGAAAGGTGCTCGGGGCAGAAGATCAATCGGGATAAAAGTGTAATCTACACCCACTACAACCTCAAGAGAGAACAAGTGGCGAACATATCCTCCACCACCTTATTCCCCATCCAGCACCCTCCATTCCACTACCTGGGGTGCACCCTTGTCTACGACATATCTAATGCTGGGATCTTCGAATACCTGATCACCCGTATCAGAAAGAAGATCGAGGGCTGGCACAATGCCACCCTTTCCCCCGGAGGCAAAATCATCCTCTTCAAACACGTCCTCACTTCCATTCCCATCTATACCCTGACAGCCTACTCCCCTCCCAAGAAAGTTGTATCCTATATCGAAAGTATCTTCAGCAACTTCCTCTAGGGTCTCAGTGGTGGCTAAGACAAGCACCATTGGGCTAGCTGGGATACTATAGCCCGCAACACAAAAGAGGTGGGTCTGGGATTCACCAAACTTTCCCACATTATTAACACTTTCTCGATGAAATTATGGTAGAGGCTTCGCACGAGCCATAACTTATAGTCCAGGTTCATGAAGGCCAAATACTACAAACACATCCACCCGTCGATGGCCATCACCAACAGCAAATCCTCAACAGCCTGGCATCGTATCCTCACCGGGCGATCCCTAGCTGAACCAACGATTCGCCTTAAGGTGGGCACCGACGAAGCTTCACCATTCTTGGAATGCTAGGTCAGAGATATCTTACTGCCCAACATTTCAGCCACGCTTAGGAATAGCACTATCAAGGACTTATGGGACCTTCCCAATAACACATGGAATTGGACCTTAGTTCGGGCATGGGCTGGGCCTGAGGTGGCCGATCACATTCGTCGTAGCAGTGTTAAGATCAGAGCCGAAGCTGATAGACTTGAGTATTCGCCCGATATTATCGACGCCTTCTCGGTTAAATCGGCTAGAAGAGTGATCATTGGCAATGTAGCCCCGTCTCCTTCTATCGCAGCCTTCTGGCAGACTTGCATCCCCAAGAAAGGGTTATTCCTCATCTGGAGAGCCCTTCGCAACATACTCCCTACAGATGACACTATCAACACTATCGGATTCAGCCTTGCCTCCGCATGTAGTTGCTGTGCGGATCGGCAGTTCAAAACCATCAACCACATTCTCAGTCAAGGGGATCTATCGATCAAGGTCTGGAGAGCTCTCTTTCAGCGTTGTCGACTGCCTCACGGGGGCGAACACTTTAAACATCTCATGGCCACCTGGGCATCGGCGACCCATGGCCACCAGATCGCCGCTGCGGCTGCCACGTAGGTCCTATGGAAAAATCGGAACAAGGCTAGATATGAAAGACACCAATACAACGCAGACCAACTAATTCGGGAGACCATTCGTCAGTACCGCAAATGGAGAACCCTCTGCAATCATGGCCAGATGGTTTTCTGGAATGCTCTACATGCCTATTTGGGATATTTAAACTTCTATATATTGAAATATATCAATCTAAACTCAATATAATACATGGGATATTTAAATGCTCTACATGCCTATTTGGGATTTGGATTTTGTTAGGAAAGGTGGTTAGTAAATATGTTAGGGTAAATAATATGTAATTATATATATGAAAAACATTACACACACACACACACTCATATATATATATATATATATATATATATATATATATATATATTAGGATAAATAATATTATGCTCTCCATAATTAGTGCTGGAGGCTTCAACGATCTCCTCGCCAAGTGGAGTTTTTCCTATAGGCACCAGATCGTCGCAGCCGTCGGCATTTGGGTTTTATGGAAGAATAGGAACAATTTCAGATATAAAGGCCGCCAATTCAGTTCCTCTCAATTTTTCAGAGAGGTTCTCAGACAGATTAGCAAAGTCAGCTTTCGCTGCTCTCACTCCCCGAGTATCTTTTGGAGGAACCTGTACTGACCTGATGATTTTGGTCTTTTTATTTTCTGTTAGCGCGAGTCGCACTCTTTTGTATAGGCTTCGGCATTTTGCACCTGATACATCAATATAGTTACTCTTCTTTAAAAAAATTAAAAATAATATATATATATATATATATGTATATATATATATATATATATATATATGTATATATATATATATATATATATATGTATATATATATATATATATATATATATATGTATATATATATATATATATATATATATTAAAAAAACCCTCATTTATTAAGCAGGCTCAAAATGTCGACGCCTGACCACGTATACAATGCACAAAAGCAAAAGCCTATACAAGTATACTATCAAAAAGAACATAGAGGGGGGAGATAACACAACTACGAGGATCTAGGGGGGCATGGATGACCAGAATGCTGGCGGGGTGTGGGAGCAAAGGGTGATCCGTTTACGACACTGGCGGAAGACTTCCCGGATGAGCTGGTCGACTGAGTATTGGTGACCTTCGTATCTCGCCTTGTTGCGATTCTTCCAAATTGCCCACGTTACGGCCGTTGCGACGATCTGGTGGCCGTGGGAGGCCGAACTCCAGGAGGTCGCCAGATCGTGGAAGCGTCCACCACCCGGTACAATATTGTAGAGCTGGTTAAGAGTCCTTCAGAGACTGTCTGTGTGAGCACCCTGAATTTCGGATTGATTTTTTTTTTAATTTTTCTGCTTGATTTAATTTCAATAAATAAATTATTCTGTTTAATTATCTTTGAATGTACTTTTCCGTGCCTTTGATATTTGGAGTGTCAGGGATGTTCAACTCTGGAAACCTTCTTCACGAGTTTTGTAGTGGACAGGATTACCTTCATGATGGTATATAATGTCCCATCCAAACTTGTTTCCTTGTACTCTTTTTGCTTCGCACAACTTCGGGTCGATTTAGACCATTTGATCATTAATTAATTTTCTCACTCTTTTCTTTGATCATTTTTAGCACGTTACCGTGACTTTTAATTTGGGAGCATCAGACCAGTCATTCTCTTGAAACCAACTTCTCATGCATGATCTACTCGAGACGCTCTTCACCCATGACCTTCGTGTCCCACTCAGACACATCATTTTGTGCTCCGTTTGCTTCACATAACTTTCCTGACATGTGACCCGATTTTATTTCACCCCACGGTGTCACATTCATTTTTCAACTTGATTTGTGGGTACCCTGTCGACCAAAACCTGTCAGCCCCAAATATGGATATGGCCCACATTGAGCCTACTACCCGCATGACACTTGTGTCCCATTTATTGGAATCCTCACGTGCTACTTATTTACCCATGATCATCAACACCTATTTTTATTTGATTATTTCGCCATGTCCAAATTTGATCCAACCCGGCTCCACTGAACCCAACCCCAGCTCCATGTTTCCCTCTCTCATGACGCCCTCATTTTTTCTTGCCCAAAATAATATCAGATATCCTTTCTACCTATTTTTAATTTTTAATAGAAAATTCTATTGATTTTAATCCCTATAGGAATGACCTAAGTTCCTAGAATTAATCCTAGCCTTTGGATCCTCCAAATAAATTCTCACCATTAATTTCCCTCCATATCCTTAGCAGCCAACATCCTCAATTTTCTCCACAAGGCTGGCCCTAAAATCTAGGAGGAATAAATTCCTTACCTCTCTCTCTCCTACTCATCTCTCTCTCTTTCTAAAAATTTCCCACACATTTTTCTTCCACACAACTCAACACACAGCAAACTAACTCTTCTCATCCCGAGCTCCTCCTTTGGCTGAGCCAACCTGGCCGAGATCCTCCCTCCGTCGTGGTCGATGCCGTCGACCACCCTGGCCGTCGGCCACCACCACCAGTCACCACCACCATATTGAATTATCACCACCACCACATCTACTCTAATCCGCCACCACCACTCCACCACCTTAGCCGCACGGCCGCCGCCCCGCCGTACCAGGTTGCACGCTGTCGTACCTTCGTCGACCGGGCTATACCGTGCAGCCACGCTCCACCGCAGCTGCTACAGCAGCAGCAACAACGGCTACAGCAGTAGCCGACTGTGCAGCCACTGGCGCGCGCGTACAGTGCCGCCCCCTAGGCTGGGCAAACGTCGGCAACCCCCTGGGTGCGCCATCTCCTCCTCCAGCGTGACGTATAGGCGATTCGTACATTTCGCACGAATTCCCGCCGTGACGCGCGTGGAATCAAGTTCGTTTTGGCGCCCCGTCGCAGCAACTTCGTGTACAATTTTTGAAAAATCTGACCGTTGGATCGGCGATTTCTTTACTCCGCCACAATCTTGGTATATCCATCTTCACTCCTGTCAATTTTCATCAGTTGATTTTATTGTTTGATGCCTCAAAATTGGCCACCAAATTGACCATTTAAATTGTATAAATTTTGGACAGTTTTGCGGAGCCAACTTTGTCAGCTTGTACCTCCTCCACCGCAGCTCTATTTGGCGTGCTACCAGTTTCTGTGCGAAGATGGTATGACCCTCTTACTACCCCTCCAGTTTTGTTTCATTATGAGCTTGTTTGATTGGTTGAATTTGACGCCAAAGTTGGCCGTCCGAATTTATAATTTCCAACTTGTAAAATTCTATTTTTGAACACGGGACTCCAGATTTCATTTCTGACACCACCAGTAGGCTCCTGGCGTCGTTCTGGCATGTTTTCATATAAAATTTGTTAGATTTGGAGGACGTGGGCCCTGGCACGCATTTCGATGCAAAGCAGGCACCACAGTCCGGGTCAACGAGCTTTTTTGACGTCGGCTCATCGGAATCCAATTCCGGATATACCGTTGAGTTCGTATCGTCATTCTGGACTCGTTGACATATAATTTGTTAGGTTTAGTGGACATTGGATCTGGCACGCATTTCGGTGTAAGTCGGATACTGATATCCGGGTCAACAGGTCATTTTGAGATCGGCTCATCGGAATCCAATTCCGGATATACCGTTGAGTTCGTATCGTCATTCTGGACTCGTTGACATGTAGTTTGCTGAGTTTTGAGAACATTGGCTCCGGCACGCATTTTCGTGCAAATCAGAATTCCAAGTTCTAGTCAACGGACCAAATTGAGATCGGGTCAACGGAATCCAATTCTGGATATACCGTTGGGTTTGTATCATCATTCTGGTTTTATGGACATATAATTTGTTATATTTTGTAGACTTGTTTTCTTGCACGTTTTTCGGTGCAAAACGGTTCCGACACGGATACCATTTTTGACCCGAAATTATCTTTTTGCCCCTGTGTCCAAATTAGGCCGATGGGTAGGCTATTCTAGCTAATTTGACCATTCTGGACACGTTGGCGATGTTTATTTCATCATCCGACAATGTTTGCAGATAGTTTCTCTATGTATCACCTTTTAGTATAATTAATTCTTATAATATTCGTATTTTGGGATTAGTACAACTAAACTGAGATCAGTCAATTCCAGCGACCTCACATTGCTGAAATTGACAAGACGTGCATGTGGATCACTATAATAAGATTATTAACTTTACCGTTAATCATTTTATCTCGATTTGCGTGTCGTAAGTTTTGACGTACGAATAACGAAGTACACTTTATATCTTTAATAATTAGACTAGAATTAACCCTGTTTGACCATAGTTGACCAGTTGACCAAAAGTCTACTGTAAGTCAACACTTGACCTAGTTTGACTAGATTGTTGACCGGAGTTGACCTAGAGTTGATTTGACTTAGAAGAACCTAGGATAATATAGATTGCTTATAGAGATTCATTTATTACAACTTGAACACCTTGTAACCTGTGTTGCTTTAAATAGGACTCTGTGGCTTCAGTTGGACCCCTATACCTATCAGCTGCTCAGGTTATCAGGCGAGTACATTCTCTGATCATTTCATAACTTGTTAGAATTATATTCCTGCTTTAGATTACTTTACTTGATGCTGTCACGACATTATCACGGATTAGTACTATATGGATCTCTTCATGCGATGTTATCCCCCTCGAGAGCATCGGATATATTGTGTTATGTGCGTTTCACTTTCATCATGTACTCCTGTGCTTTCACCATACATGTATACTCTTGTGAATCATGTACTCTCATGTTCACAGAGCCCTCATGTATACTATCATGTGCACCTTTTCATGGGCCGTTATGTGATATCATGTATAATAACATAACCTGCTTAGATCTTTGTGTATTGATTGGGGAAAACGGGGGAGTGCTAATAGTCATGTGAAAAAATTCCATAGTAGTGTAGATCATGTGAAACTCCTTAGTGTAGATCATGTACTAATCTATCCTGTTCATATGTGCTATCTTGTACTCTACATCACTAGATACTATTAGTTCTCTATATACAGTAGCTATTTACTTACAGTTCTCTTCTTTTACATCATGTACTTCCTTTCAGTTTCTTGTATCTTACTCTACTATATGTTTATATTTTCTAACCTGCCATGATCTGTTGAGATGTATTGTGCTCGCTCATGTCCTGACTGGACCTGTTGATTAATTTTACAGATAGCCTGGAGGTTGCCTGCTAGCCTAGAGAAGACACATGTAGAGGTTGTATAGATAGTCATTTCAGTTGTCTTGAGTTGTATTCACTATATGGATTACTGTATTTGAGCTTTGAGATGTATTTCTGGATTTGTGTATCTTAGACACTTAGACTTCTATCTGATGTATCTCTTTGTAGATTTCATATTTTATCTATCTTTTATCATGCTCTACCTTAGATGTGATTGAGACTGTATCTACTATGTCACCTCCATTCGGAGAGTATATACTGTACAAGTACCTTTATATTGTTAGATGTTTGACCTAGGACAACGTTCTACCGTCGACACTGCAGCGTAGGCTGGACGTACCTACGTCTCGTGTCCTAACTCTAGGGTACGGGTCGTGACAGTCTGGCAGGTTCCCTTAGTAGAAGGTGTGGTCGATGGTCTCCATTTGACGGTCGGAGCAGCAAGTGCAGGCGAAAGCTAAGCTAATCCCAATGGTGTTAAGGATGTCGTCAGTTGGCAGTTTCTTTTTAATGACTCCACACATGAGGAAGGACCACTTCTTACGAATGCATGTATGCCAATAGCGGGCCAGAGTGTGATGCGGCTGCCCAAGCCCTTGGGCAGCGATTCTCGCCGATCTCACCGAGAATGCCCCGGAGGCCTCGAGGGTCCATTTCAGTACGTCGGCATCATGACCGAGACTCGATCCGTGCAAGTGGATGCTGTCTATAGTATCGTTCCTGGACCATTTGCAAATCTTGTCCCAGTTCCAGTCGTTGGTACTGGAGCTCCATAAGTCTTTGATTCTTCTGCCTTTGGGGGTCACCGAGAAACTGGGGATCAAGCTGTCCCCAATCCATCTCTCCAGGAAGGGATCCGAGTCACCGACTCCCTGTTGGAGTCTCATCGCTGGCACTACGAGGTCGCATCCGATAAGGATACGACGCCAAGCCACAGAGGATCTGCAGTTGGCAATGGCCTCTAAGGGGTGGATGTGCTTGAAGTACCTGGCCTTCATAAACTCGGTCCATAGGTTCTTTCTCGTACGAATATTCTACCATAATTTTATCGAAAAAGCTTTAACGATGTGAGTGAGTTCGGTAAAACCCAGGCCCCCTTCCTCCGTAGGATGAGCCATGGAGTCCCAGCTCGTCCAATGGTGTTTGTCTTGCCCGTTGTTGTACCCCCAAAGTAAGTTACAAAATAACTGCTCGATGGAGTGAAGAACCTTCATGGGCGGGGAGCACGCGGCCAATGTATGAATTGGGATGGAGGTGAGAACGTGTTTAATGAGGATCATCTTGCCGCCTGGGGATAAGGTGGCATTATGCCACCTTGCGAGTTTGTTCCTGACTCTTGTGATTAAGTTCTCGAAGATGCTAATGTTGGATCTTGCGTACCCCAGGGGCAGCCAAGGTCGTTGAACGGAGGATGGGCAACGGAGAAGGATGTTACGTTAGAGAGATTGATTGCATGCTCTCTTTTGATGTTGTAGTAGGCGTAGATGACGCTCTTGGAGGGATTGATCCTCTGGCCGGAACATCGGGAGTACCTCTGCAGGGTTCTATGGACCACCTCCATTGCACCAACATCCCCGGCCGAGAAGATGAGTAAATCGTCAGCGAAGGCCAGGTGGGTAATGGTAGGACATCCACTGGAAGTGTGATAGAGCTGGAAGTTCGGGGTTTTGACCATGTTATTGAGGTTCCTACTCAGAGCGTCGGCGGCGATGATGAAGACAGTGGAAGATATGGGGTCGCCTTGTCTAACTCCGCGACTGGACTTGAAAAACCTATCGGATTGACCGTTGATAACTGTGGAGAACCACGAGTTGCTGATGGATCTCCACACGGTGTTGGTCCAAGTTTCTGAGAATCCGAATGCCCTGAAGACCCAGATCATAAATTGCCAATCCAGTCTGTCGTAGGCTTTCTCTATGTCTATTTTGACGGCTATGTTGCCCCCTCTTGCTGGGAACATCATGCAGGTGATTAACTCTTGTGCCAGCATAATATTGTCCTGGATGTTCCTCTTCCGAACAAAGCCGTTTTGCTCCTCTGAAATAATTTTGGGAAGAATGCCTGCCATTCTGGCAGCGTTGATTTTAGAGATGATCTTGTTGGTGAAAGTGCATAGGCTGATGGGTCGAAAGTCGCGGAAGGTCTCCGAGTTATCTTTTTTCGGGATGAGGATAAACTTGGCACTAGAGATGGCTTTGGGGTATGTGGCTCCTTCGAAGAAAGCGATAGCTGCTTCGGTGATGTACTTCTTGATAATGTCCCAGCAAGTACGAAAGAAGACCCCCAAAAATCTGTCTGGGCCAGGTGCGTTGTGCTCATTCAGCGCTCACACTGCATCTTTAACATCATGTTCAGTCGGTGGACGCTCTAGCTGGGCATTTTCGGTGTTGTTGATGATAAGGGGGATTTGATCCAGGAATGATCTGTCTTTGTGAACCGTCTCTTTGGAGAATAATTTGGAGTAGAATTCTGCTGCGGTATATATATATATATATATATATATATATATATATATATATATATATATATATATATATATATTAGTATACAATATTTACATTACATGCCTAACTAGGATTGGGTTTAACTTTGGATCAAATATAAACAAATGCCAAATAGGATTACATCTTGGACACTTTCTACAAACAGAAACTTTCCAAAAGTAAAAGCATTTTAATTTAAATAAAGTATATATATATATATATATCTACATGGATGTATTTGGATTCACTACATGTCTACATGGGTTTGGATTTGGTTTGGAATAAATTTGAGCTAGTTTGGTACAACTGGGTCTCCTAAAAAGGGAAAAGCCTTTATAATTAATTAATTAGTTTAAGCCATAACTTGACTTATTACCATACAAGGGACAGATGTTAGGCCATCTCTACCATGGCTAATATGCTAGTAATGCCACACGACTATACTAGCCATGCCATAACTCATAGTCAACATATATCCCCAAACTTAACCATGACTAAGGCTATATATAATAATACAAATTTTTAAAATAATAAATAAAATCCAATAATCACTATTTAAGCCAAATAAACAATAAAAATAATTTAAGAAAACTTGGGGGTTTACATCAGACCGGATTCTAGGCCCACCCATTTTAGCTTCATTTATTTTGATGGTTAATTTACCAATATTCCCTAACTGTTAGATAAAAATTTGATGTGTATTTTACCGAAAAACCCCTCCCTTCAACCATATTATTGTTTTAGAAATTATCGAAAAACCTTTATTTCCTAGTCGTTTTTGAACGTTAAAAAGGAATAACCAAAATACTCATATAACAGGTATATTCTAAGGGTACTTATGGTCATTTGTCACCCAAAAATTTCTATAAATTGAGCTTAATTCAACAAAATTTACCATATATTTTTATTTTCTCTTATAATACTTACAAGCAATCTGGTATTATATCCGGTGAAGTAGCTACTTTCTAGAGACTGAGTGTAAAAAAATTTGCAAGAGTCCAAAATTTGGAGGCTTCAACTTGATCAATCCACCAACAAACGTTAACAATTCTACATCCATCTTTGGAGACATCAGGTTGATGATTAAGTTAAAAATCATTATTATAAAATTAGTTAATTTTTATTATAATTTATTATTTCTAGATTATAATTTTTTTTAAATATATTATGGATCCCATACTGCTAGTTCTAATGAATATTATGAGTATCTTTTAGACCATTATTACAATATTTATGATAATTTTGATAATAACTATTATGTTAATTATCATGTAGAAAATAAACTAACACCGATACAAATGTCACATCCATAAGTTAGAGGTATTAGTAGTAATATTTTAATTAGAAAAAAAAATCGATGTTATGGGACTATTATATTAAATTAAGTCCGAAAGACCAAAAATTAATATCTAGAGCTATACAATGTAAGAAATGCAAAAAATCTTTTAATGAAAAAAGACCACATAGGAACTTTAAAGAGACACTAATAAAGTTGTTATGGAAGAGACACAGTTAATGCTAAACAAAAACAATTAAGTATCGGTTCTCAAGGATCTTTAATAGAAAACTTTATTATACTGCTAGTAAAAAATTAACTTAATAAATATATTATTTGTGAGGAACAATCTTTTACATTTGGTGAGAGTGTATCACATTATGACTATGTAAGTTGTTGGTGCTTTCTTTACATGGAGAGAGCTTGCTCTCAACATGCCTTGTAAAATTTTAGTCCCACATCGGAAATGCACCATGAGTTATCTCAACATATATACTTGGTTGTGTTGTTGAGAGATGCACATGGGGTGGTGACCCTAAATAGGGAACCATGTGGGTGATCTTACTAGGAGGTAAGAATAAGGCTCCAAGGATTAAGCATTAATGCTTTTGTCATTCTCTTGGATTAATTCCATTTGGAGCTAAGCCCCAAAGGGGCTTAGCGACTCGGACTCGGACTCGGACTCGGGCTCATGGGCTCATGAGGCGTAATGTGGCATTTTGTTGGCACACTTAGCACGTCAGCAGTCATGCGGCTCATATGCGGCCATGCGGTCTTATGCGACATGCGGCTCATATGCGGCCTCATACGGCCACGCGACCATGCGGCTCATGTGGCTCATGCGGTCCATGTGGTCCATGCGGCTCATACGGCTCATGCGGTCCATGCGGCCCATGCGGCTCATGCGGTCTATACAGCCATGAGGCCATGAGGCCATGCGGCTCATGCGGTCCATGCGGCCCATGCGGCTCATGCGGTCCATGCAGCCATGAGGCCATGAGGCCATGCGACCAGGCTGCTGCTACTGATGCCGCATGGAGGGCTCCGCTGACCGTGCAGACTATAAGTCAGTTATGGAAAGACTGATTCAATGCGATTAATTCAGATCCACTTTTTGTGGGAATTAATTTCGTTGCTATCTTTGTTGGATTTGAATTAATCTCGTTGCTATCTTTTTGGGATTTGATTCAATCTTTCCATAACTGAAGAGGCGGCTAGGGTTTCCACCCTCTCTCTATATATACTTCCTTCTGGCCTCCTTTGTGGGTACTACGAAAATTATAAGTCAGGAAAAGAGAGAGAGAGGGAGCTGCTGCCGCCATTGCAAGTCCATCCGAGGAGTCAGAACAGAGGTGACTTCGAGCGTTCCACAAGTTCTTTAACTTGCTGGTTCCTGAAAGCAATTCGTGTGGGGCGAATCTTGCTTTGAGCAACGGTGTTTTGACACCCAGCAATTTTTTTTCTTCTAATCTTTTTCTAAATTATTGTAACTCGTTATGTCCCAATTGCAACACGTTTGCAAGAAAGAACGAGAGATCTTGTCTTCTTTATTTTCCTCCTTCATATTATAATCTGGCTATTTGGTCCCTTGTATCATCGTAGATCTCGATTGCATCAGTTTTACCATCTTTGATCAAGCCCCGGGACTAACAATCTCAAAGCAAGATCCGTGTAGATGGAAAACATTAATGCTTCGCTCGTCCAATCGGACTACTGCAAGTTGAAAAAGTTTGATGGAGAGCATTATCAAGTCTGGAAGAGAAAGGTTTATCTAACTCTTCAACTAAAAGACGTTGATCATGTTCTGTTGGAGGAAGAACCTTCTGTTCCAGATACTGAATCTATTGCCGCAATCAATGCGGCTACCAAACTCCAGGCCAAATGGAGAAAGAAAAATAGTATCTGCAAGCTTCTCATCCTGAATGCTATGGAGGATTCCCTGGCAGAATCCTACTCGAAGAAGGAATTTGCCAGAGACATATGGGAGTCTGTGGAAAAACTGTATGAAGAAGACAGGAACAGGAGCAAGATGTTTGTGGTTGAAAAATATCACAAATCGCACTTTGAGGACGAGAAGTCCATGTTGCCACAGGTGAAGGAATTTCTGAAGCTGCAACAGAAACTGGAAGACGAAAAGATGCCCCTTTCCGACAAGTTTGTCGTTGGAGGGATCGTCTTAAAACTTCCTGCTGGATGGAGTACCTTCTATGCAATGATGCTCAGAAAGAAGCTAGACATTAGCTTGGGAGATCTACTTCAAGAGATCCATGTTGAGGATGAGATGCGTTCCCAACAGAAGGTGGACACTCTGTCTAAACAGTTGGCTAAAGCCAATCTAGTGCAAACGAGAGATCCCAAGGAGAAGCAGGCGGCTTCTCATCCCAAGAAGAAGGACTTCACTAATCAAAAAGTGAAGGGTCCTTCATTCAAGCAACAGAAAACTAAGTCCTACGTGACTTGTTACAATTGTGGCAAGAAAGGCCACTACAAGAGTGAATGCAGATCCAAGCCTAAACAGACAGAGAAAGGTGAGCCTAGTAAGGTTTCATTGGTTTCTAACATTGTTGCTATGATCGCACAGGTCACAACTGTGGGGGTTGACTCTGACTGGTGGATAGACACTGGTGCAACTTGCCATGTCTGTTCTGGCAAGGAATGGTTTGTCACGTACCAACCGATATCTGAGAAGGTTGTCATGGCGAACCAGGCCCAAGCTGAAGTTATGGGGATCGGGACTGTGGAGCTGAAACTCACTTCTGGGAACACTCTGACGCTTCAAGGTGTGAAGCATATTTCGGTGATTGCCAAGAACCTGATCTCTGGGAGCCTGCTCTGCGACGCAGGCCTGAGGATGGATATCAATGCTGGTCAGATGGTGATGTCCAAGAAGGGAACATACTTCGGGAAGGCTTATCAAACCGAAGGAATGTTTAAAATTTATCTTGTCAATCAGTTTGATGACATTAATACAGTTGCATTTTCTGATTATTCTCTTGAGTTGTGGCATAATAGACTAGGACATGTTTATTGTAAAAGAATTAACAAAATGTTTAGTCTAGGACTTATCTCTAAATGTGGGGGTAAGGTGGAGAAGTGTGAAGTGTGTGCTCAGACGAAGATCACTAGAAAACCCTTTCATCGGGTCAATCGAAGCACAGATCTTCTGGAGTTGGTACACTCTAATATCTGTGACTTCAAACATTTCTCCACGAAGGCCGGAATGAAGTATTTCATAACCTTCATCGACGACTTCTCAAAATACGCATTCGTCTACTTGGTCAAGACTAAAGACGAAGCTTTCGAGAAGTTCAGAGAGTTCAGGGCCGAAGCTGAACGACAGACTTGATAACAACTCAAGAGGTTGAGAAGTGATCGAGGAGGGGAGTACAGGTCTCATGACTTTGCATCGTTCTGCAAAGAACATGGAATCATATGCGAGACTACTGCTCCATATTCTCTTCAATCCAACGGAGTAGCAGAAAGGAAGAACCGAACATTAACAGAAATGATGAATTCAATGCTGCTTAATGCAGGTCTTCCAAAATGCTACTGGAGAGAAGCTGTATTAATGGCCACTTTTATTCTGAATAAAGTGCCATATGCAACTTCGGACATAACTCTTCATGAACTCTGGTTCAAAGTCAGACCAAAATTGAATGTCATTCGAGTGTGGGGGTGTCTGGCGTATGTGAAGCTCCCAGATCTGAAGATTCAGAAGCTGGGGACAAGGACTATGAAGGCGATCTTCTTGGGGTATACCGAGAAGAGTGATGCTCGGAGATTTCTTGATATTGAGTCAAATCATATCATCGAATCTCGCGATGTTGAATACTTTGAGGACAAGTTTACAAAAGACAAAAACATTGTTCTTTCGGACATTTCGGAAAATGGTGTAGGTGTAAATGAGACTGAAATCTCATATGGACCAGTAGTCCAAGAAGAAGCTGTTGTTGATGAAATAACTCTTATACCAGAACTTGCAGAGCCGTCAGCAAAGCGAGCGTGGAGACCTAAAGACTTCGGAGATGACTTTGTCACCTATCATGTGGAAGCAGATTCGCTTACCTATGATGAGGCGATGAAGACCAGAGATGCTATCTTCTGGAAGGAGGCAGTGAATGATGAGTTTGACTCTATCACCTCCAATAACACATGGGTGTTGGTAGATCTACCTGAAGGAGAAAAGCCCATCGGATGTAAATGGATCTTCAAGAAGAAGATGAAGGCAGATAGAACTATTGACAAGTTCAAGGCCAGACTGGTAGCCAAGAGATTTTTTCAGAAACAGGGGATAGACTACTTTGACACGTACGCTCCAGTAGCTCGGATGACCACCATCAGAATGTTAATCGCTCTAGCAGCTATACATAAGTTGGTGATACATCAGATGGATGTAAAGACAGCATTTCTGAATGGGGAGCTGACCGAAGAGATTTACATGCAACAGCCAGATGGATTTGTCGTCAAAGGTCTTGAAGACAAAGTCTGCAAGTTGGTAAAATCATTGTATGGTTTGAAGCAAGCTCCCAAGATGTGGCATGAGAAGTTTGACAAAGTTATTAGGGCAAACGGCTACAGAGTCAGCGAGACGGACAAATATGTTTATATAAAGTTCGCTGATGGAAGAGGAGTTATCGTTTGTCTGTACGTGGACGACATGCTAATCCTAGGGACGGATATAGGCTGTGTCACGGAGACAAAGAAGTTCCTCTCAACCAAGTTCAGTATGAAGGACTTAGGGGACGCAGATGTCATCTTGGGCATAAAGATCATTCGGACAGACACTAGAGTAGCACTGTCACAATCTCACTACATTGAGAAGATGCTCACACGCTATGGGTATAAGGATCTTCCAGGGATCGATACGCCATACAGGGGTGATCAGAAGCTGAAGCCTAACTCGAGGGAAAGCGTCAGGCAGCTGGAGTATTCTAGCATTATCGGAAGTTTGATGTACGCAACCACTGCCACAAGGCCTGACATAGCTTTCGCCGTGGGAATGCTAAGTCGGTTCACAAGCAACCCAGGGATTGAGCACTGGAAAGCTGTGAAGCGGGTGATAAGATATCTCAAGAAGACTCAGACATATACACTGCACTACAACGGGTATCCGACAATAGTAGAAGGCTTCAGTGATGCTAGCTGGTGTTCAGAGGTGGAAAGCGAGAGATCCACAGGAGGATATGTCTTTTCCTTGGGTGGAGCTGCTATATCGTGGAAGTCGAAGAAGCAGACTATACTCTCTCATTCCTCCATGGAATCTGAATTCTATGTACTTGAAACTACAGCAGATGAAGCAGAATGGCTTCGGGAGCTCATGTATGATCTTCCAGTGGTTGGGGCTCAGGTACCGGCGATACCGATATACTGTGACAACCAGGCGACTGCGGCGGTGGCATCAAATGGCCTCTTCAACGGAAAGAAGAGGACTGTACGGTTGAAGCACAAGGCAGTACACGATCTTATCAAAAGAGGTGTAATTACAGTGATTGATGTTCGGAGTCAGGAGAACCTGGCAGATCCGTTCACAAAGGGCCTCAAGCGCCAGTTGGTCGATGACACAGCTTATAAAATGAGCTTGAAGGCATTCTGATAGTGTGTCTTTGTAATTCTACCATAAAGTTTTATGCTATTAATTCAAAGAGAAATCTACTAGGCATCTAACTTTTGGTTCAAAGGAGGATCACTGACTGGAAAACTATCAGGTAACAGTGGGTACTTGTTTTCTGGAACATGGAAGGGATACGGACCCATAACCACTGTTGTCTACTATGTATTTTCTGCGGAAAAAACAGATCCTGTGTAAGGTTGGCTTAAACGCCTTAATGAGTTCTCAGGCAGAGTGAATGCCTAGTGTGCTTTACAAGAAGCATGGTAGAGCAGCACTACAAGGAGTAAAACTCTATGCTACAGTGGGGTGACTCCACCATGAGGTTCCCAGGTCTGGGGTAATACCTCGGCTTTGCAAGCCAAGTCATAGCGGCGTAGCACCGTAAATAGGCAGGTAGCCTAATGCTGTATGACGTAATTAAAGAGTTGTAGACAGCACTACAAAGGGGAGGATGGCCCCATGTTATAGTAGCATGACACCACGATGAGGTACCCGGGTAGGGGTAAAGCCTCGGCCTTGCAAGCCATGTCGTTGTGGCGTAACACCGCAAGGAAGCCTTAGGCTTCATGCTGAGTAGATTGGCACTACAAAGAGGATGAGACCTCATGCTACAGTAGTATGGCACTACGATGAGGTTCCCAGGTAGGGGTAATGCCTCGGCTTCAGGCCATGTCATAGAGGCGTAGCACCGCAAGGAAGCGCAAGGCTTCATGCCATGTCTCTTTAATAAAGAACTCACCTATAGTGTATGGAAAGAGATATCAGGCCGTCTCTTGAGGGTAAACTTGTAGACGCCCAAAAATTATACACTGAAACTAGGCTGGCACAGGGCCTTTAATGTGCAGCTAGACGCACACGTAACTATACTTTGTGAGTGGGAAGAATTACAATTGTGGTACAGAATTCAAGGCGTAGTCCATTCTTGTATCACATTGTTATTTAACCCATGCGGGAAGATTCAAGTCGTCAGCGACATCTATCCTAATGCAAAATGGACAGTTACTGTGGGGAACGCTCAACCCTAGACACATATATATGTTATGATATGTAGAGGATTATTGGTGCTTTCTTTACATGGAGAGAGCTTGCTCTCAACATACCTTATAAAATTTTAGTCCCACATCGGAAATGCACCATGAGTTATCTCAACATATATACTTGGTTGTGTTGTTGAGAGATGCACATGGGATGGTGACCCTAAGGAGGGAACCATGTGGGTGATTTTACTAGGAGGTAAGAATAAGGCTCCAAGGATTAAGCATTAATGCTTTTGTCATTCTCTTGGATTAATTCCATTTGGAGCTAAGAGACTCGGACTCGGACTCGGGCTCATGGGCTCATGAGGCGTAATGTGGCATTTTGTTGGCGTACTTTGCACTTAGCACGTCAGCAGTCATGCGGCTCATATGCGTCCATGCGGTCTTATACGGCATGCGGCTCATATGCGGCCTCATGCGGCCATGCAGTCCATGCGGCCCATGCGGCTCATGCGGTCCATACGGCTCATGCGGTCCATGCGGCCATGAGGCCATGCAGCTTATGCCGCCAGGCTGCTGCTGCTGCTACTGCCGCATGGAGGGCTCCGCTGACTGTGCAGACTACAAGTCAGTTATGGAAAGACTGATTCAATGTGATTAATTCAGATCTACTTTTTATGGGAATTAATTTTGTTGCTATCTTTGTGGGATTTGAATTAATCTCGTTGCTATCTTTTTAGGATTTGATTCAATCTTTCCATAACTGAAGTGGCGGCTAGGGTTCCCACCCTCTCTCTATATATACTCTCTTCTGGCCTCCTTTGTGGGTACTACGAAAATTATAAGTCAGGAAAAGAGATAGAGAGGGAGCTGCTGCCGCCATTGCAAGTCCATCCGAGGAGTCAGAACAGAGGTGACTTCGAGCGTTCCACAAGTTCTTCAACTTGCTGGTTCCTGGAAGCAATTCGTGTGGGGCGAATCTTGCTTTAAGCAACGGTGTTTTGACACCCCAACAATTTTTCTTCTTCTAATCTTTCTCTAAATTATTGTAACTCGTTCTGTCCTAATTGCAACACGTTTGCAAGGAAGAACGAGAGATCTTCTCTTCTCTATTTTCCTATTTCATATTGTAATCTAGATATTTGGTCCCTTGTATCATCGTAGATCTCGATTGTATCAGATTTACCATCTTTGATCAAGCCCCGGGACTAACATAAGTAGTACATTAAATCCTTGTATTACTATAATATCTAACTCTGCTACTAGAGTACAAGTTGTTCAAATTTGAAACAAGAAAAAGCAAGTTTGAAATAAAGTTTTGAAAATATTACTAAATCTTCTTTAACTTCTAATATATTGAATAGTAAACACAATTATCCTTTTATTTGTATCATAGTATATTATCTAGATGTGGTTTTACAAAAAATGAATTTTTTGTCTAATATCATTGAATTTTCTCACTAGATCTATATCGGCAAAGCCATATTACAAGTTTTACATTAATATGATATTTATAATATTTTTTTAACTTCTTTTGATAATGCTAATAATAATACTTCTTATATCAATATTCTAAAATCTTAATTTATGTCTGTATTTGAAGGACAACTTTTTTTTATTAAGATGTGTTGTCATATTGTTAATTTAATTATACAAGATTGCTTTCAATATATTTAAGCAAATTTAGAAAATATTAGAACATGTCTAAGAAGTTTGAATACTTCACCAAGTAGGCAACAAGAGTTTAAAATGTTATGCACAATATGATTTGATATTTAGGAGATTTGTTAATGATGCACCACATAGATAAAATTATACCATTTGATGTTGAAATCATATATATCATATATTAAATATAGAGATGCTATTGTATACTATATTAAACTAAATCCATGTGTTGGTTACCAAATAACTGAGAACGATTAGTTACTTGCTACTTCAATTTATGAATTTTTAAAATTGTTTTACAAAGTTACATGTATTTTATCAAAAAGTATTAATATTTCTTATTTATTTATAAAATATATAAATGCTCATGGCTTTGACGTTTCTAGAATGGTAATAAAATATATAAATATTGGCATAAAATACCACTTTAATATTATTTGGCTGCGATTTTTTATTCTAAACTTAAATTAGATGTTGTATTTATATTGTTAGAGATTTTTATGATAATATAAACATTGGTGTAAGTAGCTTAAAATTTGAAATTAAAGAATGTTTAAATACTCTAATTAGTTTATATATAAAAAGTTGTATCAAACCGACCCGGTACAACCGCTCAAGCTAGTAGTTGTAGCTCTGATTTAATTTCTATGTTATCTCATGATAGGAATATACTATAAAGGTAGAAACAAAAATAATATTCCCTCCCAACTCAAAAATGAACCTTGTATTTTAACTACTATGAGGAAGATGAAATGGATTCTGGATCATTTTTTTTTAAATTTTAGAGTGGTGGAAAAGACAAAAAAAATTATCATATACTTTTTTATTTGGCATGTAATATTCTAATGGTCCTGGTGTTTAAAGTAGCATCGAAATCTTGTTTTAATGCAGGTTCAAGAATGGTAAGAAAGAAGATAAGCATGATGTTAACTGATACTTTAGAAGTCTATGTTTACGTTCAAGATTGAGTTCTTATGAAAAATGGACTAAACACTTAAAAGATGAAGGTGCCACCATCATTAATGAGCTAGACTTTCAATTCTTTCTATGAACGACCCAATTGGAGTTGAATAATGAAGCAACAACAAAGATTTTTAAAAAAACTACTGCACATGAAGACCGAAGACTTAAAAGTTAAATTAAAGATAAAATATGCACTTTCCCTTTTTCAGCTTTAAAAAAATTAGAACGTCATATAACATTTCTGAAATAATTAAAATTAATAAAGTTTCTTTACATTATTTTTTTATAAGTATAAATTTAATTTATTTTCATATTTTAAGCCCAAAAAAAACATGGGCCAATTTTTTACAGGCTAAAGCCCTTTTTGTTTTTAAATGGCTCAACTCGGAACTCGGTCGGCCCAAAAAAATTGGGTTATAAGCCAAGCTAGGTTTGGGTATAGGATTTCTCAGTCTAAGATGACCTAGGCCCCATCAAACCTAGTCAAAATCAGACCAGTCCCGGGCTGGCCCAATACACTCGTTGAACTAAAAGCATTTTAGATTCCAGTTATGTTTAATCAGCAACTCCATTTGTAGCTAATGCAATATTTTTATTCATTTTTGTACTATTAGTCTTTTCAATAAAGGATGTCTAGTCAAAATTTATTAAGATAAAACATAATGTGAAAAAAATAAAAATACAATAGTAGATTACAAGATATTACAATTTAAGCACCACTAAAGATACTATAATACTATCGAACTTAATAAAAAAAGAACATGTATCAAGAACTTCTCTTAGATTTATAGAATAATATGACTCCAGATGTTGATGATAAACCATGGCTCCTGTTAGGGTTATATACTAAACACATCACTTTCATATTAACTATTTCTCCTATCTTTTTTTAATGAGAATCATATAGACAAATGTTTCTATATTATATTTATTATAATACCTGATATTCTATATTTTAGATAATATGTTGTGTGTTGTCACATAGACGATCATATTATCAGTTCCTTGGAGAATATAAATGGTTCACAACCTAGATGGATTTGGACAAACCATTGGTAAGGTTGTAGTATAATCTAGTATTAGTCTATCTTGACTGTAGGTTTACATTAGTGCACTTTGTGTGTATCAAACATGACCACTTCAGGTTGTTCTCTTTGTACTGACTAAACACCTCTGTTGTTATGGATGCTTGTGTTCTTAATCCGGATATAATAACATACATGTATATGTAGTATGCATTACTTTGACTCATAAAAGAGTGAGATTTATTATGGGTCAACATCCTCTATGAATTGGGTAATGGCATTATATGTATGATGGACTATTAATTATAAAAGGAATCCATATCCCGATATATGGGGTTGATGATGTCCCCTTAAGGAGCTAATAAGGATTGCCATGTAAATCCTACATATGGATTATATTCGACCTGACAAATAAAGTTGAGTGATACTAATTAAAGATAGATTATGTCGATCAATATAGTTGTCAGTAACTTATTTTCATCGACGGGCATTCGATATCTTAACATGGGGAGACAAACAAGCATATAATAAGAAGGATCCCATAAACATAATTTGGGATTAAGAAGTTAGTACAATAATCCCTTTAATGTACCTAGCTATTGTTAACGGGCATTGGTTGTGTGGTCGGGCTAAACACGGGATATCTACATCCGTTAAGAGACCTAATTCTAATTTCTCCACTTGGTCCCTGTTGTAGCCTATATATACCCTTTATTCTCTGACTGTCATATGTATCAAAAAAAGATCAACTTTCTCTAAATTCGTTCTTCGTGTAAAGAACGAAAGAGAGGTCGACCAAAGAGAAGAAAATGTTGGAAGATCATCGCCCACACGACGTTCAACCCAAGGAAGGAATACAACAGAAGATCTTGAGGTCGCTGATCGATCAAGGTTGCTTGAACCTGTCATCTACTTCTCATCGCTTCAGGTATAATTCATGAACTCTGGTTTCCACCATTGAAGGGTTAGATCACGCTTTAAACCTGTTCATGTTTATTGATCGGTACGCACACCAATTCGTAGTCATAGAATTTTCTCCATTGAAGGATTCAGATTGATATATGCATAGATTAACTTTATAGTCATGTCGTATGGTTGATGAATCATCATGTCGCATGGTTGAGGAGTCCTTATACTGCATGGATGAGGAATCGCCATGCGTAAGATGACTTTGTTGCATGGGCATGGTTATGTCGCATAGATGAATCTGTGGTCCTGGGGATCCCAGTTCCATCAATTGGTATCAGAGCCAGTATTGGATCTGCATATCGATTGATAAATCCATATTGGCCAATAGAACTTGTATCGAAAAATAGTCGATAGATGTAGATCTGTTATGACTCGGTTTTATAGGCATCTTAGATAAAACTATTATGGCCGACTACATATTTTTATTTCTGTGATTTAAACCCATGACTTGTTATGGCTTATGTTCTTCATGGATGTAACTAAAATCAAGAGGGTCAATCGTGCTTATTTATTTTAATTTTCTTTAATCTAGATTATATGTAAACTCCTTTGGGAGTCATAGGATTGATGTAATTTAAAAAAATTTTTGTTCTGTCATGATGGCAATGGTGGATTTTTTTTTGTGGGACAGGAAACTGTTTTTAGCAGTCCAGAGGAATTCGAATAATTTTTGATGAAGAAATTGACAGCCAAAACTTATATTAAAAAATTGAGGCGCTACCTCAAACCCAGCGATCTGACCGGGCAGGTCGAACCCCGAATATCTCTATGCTGCACAATATTCTGGATCCAACACAGTTTAAGAAGAAGCATAATTTATAGCCATAATAGTCGGATATTTATTTATCTTTTATTGCTATATTTGCTTATTCTGTTTTGCATGTTTATTGATGTATTGTTTACTATAAAGTGAACCCGCATTAGTAATGGACAACATGGACATAAATCAACTGATAGAAAAATCTTTATTGTTAAATAACTAGGTGATGCAATTGTACTTGCACGTTGGCTTTAGTGCCTTCCTTCATATCGGATGAGTCTAGTTACGGATCCCCAGTACATACTTCAATCGGGATAATTATAGAAAGTTACCTAGTATGTGTTCACTTCTCCATCTGAAGGAACTCATTATGAAGTAATGGACTTTGTATTAAGTAATGATGTACACTTAAATACAAATAATGGTATCCTTCCCATCGGACTTACTGCTATTATTTATTGGACCAAAGCAAGATCAACAAATTAATTTTATTTGCCATAGATTCAGGTTGACAAGATTGTAAAACTAATAGAAAAAAAAAATCTCCTTAGATAAATATTAAATTTCTATACGTCCATACTATCGTGGCATACTAAATGCATAGTGTTTAAGGTGTTGGTAAATTTTATAGTTATTGTTTAGAGGGAATTAATATTTATTTAGTTAATTTTTTATCCTTTATAATTGTTATTTATGTGATTCTTATGGTTTCAAAATTTGGTTCTGTCAATCCACTTATAGTGATACTTAAAGAAAACAAACTTGCTGGTCCTGATTACATAAACATAAAATGTAGCTTGAATATTGTCTTAACTGCTAAAGAGTACAAATTTGTACTTAATAAGGAATACCCACCTAAGCCTCATGCTAATTCTGATGAATAGGTCAAAGAGGCTTATAAGAATTGGATAAAGGCAGATATGATGGTATGATGTTACATTCCGGCATCTATATCAAATATACTACAACATTAGCATCAGGTTATGTCCACAGCTTATGACATAAGGTATAACCTCAAGGAACTCTTCGGACATAAGAGTAGGGCAACTAGGCAGTTTACTATGAAGAGTTTGATGAATACGACCATGGATGAAGGGACGCTAGTAAGGGATTAGGTTCTCAAGATGATGGATTATTTGCATGAGATGGAGATCCTTGGAGATAAAATCGATGGGAAAACCCAGGTCGATATCATTCTCGGGACTCAGCCTAAATTTTGGACTCGTTTTACCTTAATTACAATATGAACGAAATATTGTATAGTTTGACAAAACTTGTGAAAGAACTACAGGATGCTGAAGCTCTCTTTAGGCAGAATGGTCATATTTATGTTATTGAAAATGCTTCTACTTTTAAGCCAAAAAGCGGTAAAAAAAAGAACAATATTTAGAAACAAGCAAATTTAGCAAAGAAGGGCATAGGACCTTAAGGCGCTGTGAAACAGCTGAAAGACAAGTATTTCAAGTGTAAAGGGTCAGGACATTGGAAGTGTGACTGTCCGCTTCTCAAATAAGGGAACAAAGAAGGTATATCTCATTCACTAGTAGTTGAAACATGTTTAGCGGTGTTGTCTACCAATTAGATACATGAGCCACTAATCATGTCTACATTTTATTACAGGGGTTCTAGAAAACTAGGCGACTTAGTGATGGAGAGATATGCTTGTTCATGGATAACACTACAAAAGTTGCGGTTGTTGCAGTAGAAGATGTTATTTTATCTTTTTGTAGAAATAAGTTTTTGAATTGAGAGATTGTCTTTATGCACCTTCACTTAGAAGGAATTTTATTTCTGTTTGCTAGTTAAGAATGGATATTTAGTTTATTTTAATGACAATATTTGTTAAACACTTTATCTGTTTGATGCATTAGTAGATAATTTATATGCCATTAATCCTACAATGCAACTTATGGAAATAAATAATGCATATTCTAACTTTAATAAGAGAGAAGAACCTTCTTGTATGAAACAAACATATCTTTGGCACTTGTGATTGGGCCATATTAACCTAAGAAGGATTTAAAGACTAGTTACATATGGACCTTTGAGTTCATTGGATATGGAGGCAATTCCAATCTGTAAATTCTGCTTGGAAGGTAAAATAACCAAAAGGCCTTTTAAGGCAAAGGTGTATAGGGCCAAAGATGTGTCGGAATTGATTTATTTTGATTTGTGTAGGCCCATGACTATCCTGGCTCGAGGTGGCTTTAAATATTTTTTCACATTCATTGACGATTATTCAAGGTATGGATACATTTACTTAATGTACCGTAAGATTGAGTGCTTTGAGAAATTTAAAGAGTACAAGGTTGAACTGGAGAAACGTCTTGAAAAATGTATCAAGTCATTATGTTCAGATCGTGGTGGCGAGTACATCTTTAGAGAGTTTACGGATTAATTATCAGAGGCTGGGATTACATCCCACTTGACTATATCTATAACACCGCAACAGAATGGTGTAGCAGAAAGAAAGAATATGACTCTTATAGAGATGGTTAGATTAATGTTGAATTATTCGGATTTTCCAAATTTGTTTTAGGGATATTCCTTAGAGATTGCAACTTATATTTTGAACTTGGTACCTTCTAAGTCAGTACCTATTACTCTCATAGAGCTGTGGACTGGGTAGAAGCCTAGTATGAAACATGTTCAGATTTGGGGTAGTCCAGCCCATATGTTGAATGGGAAAGCAAATAAGTTGGAATCTCGTACATAAATATGCTTGTTTGTAGGCTATCTAAGAGGAATGAAAAAGGTTTATTTTATAGTCCTAAGAATCAGAAGGTCATTCTTAGCACTAATTCCCAATTTTTAGAGGAAGATTATGTGATGAACCATAAGCCCATGAGTAGAGTTGTTCTAGAAAAATTGAGAGGTGTCACGCACCAGAACAAGAATACTAACAAGTAGGGACGGACGGGCCAGCTATGTATACCAAAGTACTCCAGTACCCTGAAATACGATTAAAGTTGTAGATGTAGGGGTTACTTCTATAAGCCAACAGTCAATCTTAGGTTAAATATTCTTCCTAGGTCAAATAATCATAGATATCTCAATCATAGATAAGAAAGTAGACAAGAGTATGATCATCAGGTTTATAAGACAGTAAAGCATCCCAAACAATAATAATGGTCATGAGCTAGTAATATAAAATTAAGAACTAGCAAGAGTGTAAGTCATACATGATCAACTCTAGCTGCAGTCTAGAAGATATACAATCATGTCTAAGCCCATAGGCCAAATGTCAAGTCCAAAATACAAGCTAAACAAGTGCTCGGTGGCTAAATGCCACGAAAATATACATAAAGAAAATAGTGGGTAAGAGAAAGAACACCCACTCAGGCACCCTGGTGCTCCGGGTGGTCACCATCGAGTGGAAGGTCCGATAGATCCTCGGGCTCATCTACCAAATCTGGTCAAACAAAACCAGTGGAGTCAGACCCCCAATAGCAAGTACCACAAAGGAAGCTAAAACTATGAACTACTATCAGAATATAAATCATAACAACACTAAAGTAAAGTAGTAAAATGATACAAGAATAGTGTAAATAGTACCACAATATATATGGAAGAAAATTAGAAACATGTAAGGAAAAACAACATGTGAACATGTAAGGGTGAAACTGAGCATGTAGCATGTATTGAAGCCAAGCATGTAAAAGAAAAGTAGTGAAATTGGACATATGAACAGTAATAGTAACATGTACGGGAATCTAGATACTGAAATAACAAGTTAGTAACAAGACTAAGAGCATGAAACTAGTTTCAGAAACCAAGATTCGCCCCAAAAGTTGCTAAAATCAGTATAACCATGAAAATAATACTAGGGAAGGTCATGTACAACATATATACAAAGTCTCATGACAAGTACTCCGACATCATTTTCGATAAGGAGTTTTCCTACTAAGAAAATATCATGATTTCATAGTAAATCAAAGCGTAGCTCAAACCAAATTTCGAGATGGGAAAAATAATGATAATCATGAGAGAAACATATTTAGTAAGCAAGTAGTTGGAAATACTAGACTATGAAGACAGTAAAAAACAAAAATTATAGTAAATAATAATACGTATAGAAGTTCGACAAGATATATTTGCCTAAAGCTCCAAGCCTAACTCTTCAAATCTTCCACCAAGAGGGGTTTAGAGGAATACGGAGTGGAAATAAGAAGACTAAAGAGTGGAGAAAGAAAGTAAAAAAGAAAAATCGAAAGGAAATGTAATCGTATATATAGAGGAGGTGAATTGATCGTGACCGTCCAATCGCAATTCGTGACTCGATCATGATCAATCTCCATCGTCCAAAAGAAGACCAAGAACCACTGGACGATAGGACGTATATATTCGATATAGACAGAAGTTGGAAGACTTTATATTGATTCAAACTAAAAAAAGTACAAGAGAACTCCTAAACAAAAGATCTAAGTATATGTTGATTCTGGAGAAGTGTGATGATGGAGATCGAATGCTGTAGTGATTCCTTTACTCCGTTGATGATCAAATAACGAAAAGAATTGCTTCGACTCTCTGGATGTCTCTCTCTCTAGGCTGGAGATGAAGACCAAAACTGAATTTGAAGACCCAAAATGAAGGAAGGCTCATTCTATTTATAGGTAGATGGAATGCACCACCCATGCGCACATGGGTTTTTAGCGTAAAGAAGCGCTGCGAGCACGAAGACAGAACTGAATCTATTGTAACTGCACCGTTAGGCTGCGGATGAGCTGACATATGCCAGTTGTTAGGATTTTTTTGTTGCTGCGATCTTGGGTGGTTAGCACATGTTTACAGGCATGAATGAGTCAATGACACATGGAGCGTCTACATTGCTCAAGGATCCAATTATCTTAAAATAGAATAGATTTTGATTGTGCCTAAAAGGCACTATACTATTGTTGGCTATGTGGCATCCATCTGTAAGTGCTACACTTTTGTGGGTACCACGAGAACTGCGCTCTTGAGTGTCGTAGAGGCCTTGCTTGTTTGAATACTGCTTTGAGTATTTACAAAAGCTGCACTTTGGAGCGCCAGGGTGACTGCGCCTCTGGGTGACTTGAGGACTGTGCTTTAGCCGAATTGACAGCGGGTATCTGACAGCTGACAACTGACACCTGATTACTGATAACTGATCATTAATGTCTGACATCTATGTCAGCGTGCCACAAATATGGAAGTGATGGCTTGGGGTTTTGTGCTTGCGAAGCTACGCCTTTGGACGCTACATTTTTTAGGCGATACTCCAGGAGGCTGCACACTACAAAAAAAAGGTCATTATTGACGGTTATTCCTCGTCAATAAAGGGTTATCTTGACGGTTGTTGATCTGTCAACTAGGCCAGAGTCAAGAAAAGTCTGCCATTTTTCTTGACGGTTGTTGGATTCATTTTTGTTGACGGTTTTAAACCGTCAACTAAGAAATTTTCCTTGACCGTTTTTAGCCGTCAAGGAAACATAGAAAAAAAATCGTCAAGGTAAACATGAACTTTTCTTGACTCTGGCCTAGATGACGGGTAATGACCGTCAATAAAACCCCTTTCTTGACATCTAAAAACCATCAAGAAATAATATTTTGTAGCAAAATTTAGATATTTCTTGACGTTTTATAACCATCAATGCTTCCTTTTGCCAGTTACCAAACACATATAATATCAATATAATCCAGAACATCGCAAACATCAGAGAACTATAATACATATAACTTTATATTAACAAATACGTGTTTGTACACCACAAACATCTAGCCACATATCCAAATAATCAAAATAAATAATTTTTATACAATATCTTAAACATCTAAGACCTATATATATACAAGTAAATCAAAATACATGTCATCTTGCCAAATTATATAACAAAATATGAACCCGAAGCACATCCCATCATAATCCAACTTTCATTTTCCATGTAGTTCCTGAGAGAACAATAGCATAAGTTATCAATTTATGTTAATGAGCTTGTTGACCAACAAAAAAAACAAGAGAATAATATCCTGGAGGAAATAAGGAGTATAACAACACAACTGAACTATCATAGACAACATTTGGAAAACTAGACTACTAATAAGAGCAAAATAGTAGAAGGAATGTGAAATTTTTACCCTCAATCTATCATGAACTATTAAGTTTTATTTCAAAGTAAAAATGATTTCAAATATTCAGCACACTTGACATTCTCGAATGTCTTTTAGCATGTTAACCTCATGAAGCCTAAATCTACATGTAACCTTAGGGTCTTAGTGTCCTACACTATCATCTGTCTTCTTTGAATGTTCCAAAAACTAATAAAAATTGGTTTGAGTTTTGATTAAATGTAAATCAAATATTAAAACTAGACAAGTAAACTTACAATTATTCAAAACCATATATTTGACGGTTTCTTGACGTATACCTAAAACTGTCAAGATAACCCCTTTCTTTGACGGTTTTTTACGACCGTCAAAAAATAAACCGTCAAGAAACATCATTTTTCTTGTAGTTGCACTTTTGGAAGCTGCGCCTTTGGGGCCCTATGTTCCAGACGACTAACTTTTAGGGGCTGCACTTTTTGGACACTTGGTTCAAAGCTTCCAAAATTTCTTTGCTATATCGGGCTCGAGAAGTGATGACTTTTGACTAGGACATAGTCAAAAATTAAATATGGCAGATTCATTGCCATGAATACGAGGTATGTCCCATTAATTAAGAGTCTTTGACTGGCTGCCGCTTGGTGCGTTGGTTTGACCGTGCATGGCCTATAAATATGAGTATTTTTTTTATAGAAGAACTCATTCATTCACCTCTCTTTCTCACTTCATGTCGAAGACTTCAATGCATCCCGATGACAACACTTGTGTCGGTTATGGGCTAGGATCGTAGACCTCTCTGTTCAAGGAAGTGGCCAGCTTGATGAAGAGATCTATAAAAAAATTGAGGCGAGCTTAGCTGACTGTAGGTAGAGTTGTCCCCATTCATGCAGCGTGCTAGCTGTGTTCTACCCCGAGATGACATCAAGTGCCAAGATGTTGAAAGCATGGTTTGGATTGAAAGTCATTCCAAACCCTGTTCGAACAATGCTTAGTTCACCTGAAAGAGGAGCTGTGTAAGCTGTCTTCTGCTAATCCACATGGCCGAAGACAATGTTAAGGTTACGCACGCTACCAACATATGGCTGAGGAGAGACCTGCGCTTTTCTTGAAAAATTAATGTGGGCCCAATCCTGTAAATAGATAGATTTTTTTGTGTAATCATGAATATCTGTAAAAGACTTCCATCGTATTGTAATCATGAATATCAATGAAAAAAATATTTGTATGCGCTTTTTCTATACTGTGTAGTTTTTTTTAAGCACATGAGTCTTGTTGTCTGACTGCGCCAATTCAATGTGCACAGAAGTTCTAATCCATTCCTCTATAGGGTTGTACTTGTTAGCTATGTGCCTAGTTGTCTGTAGTCCACTTATAATTCTTCCATGCTTCTACAAGATCCCATTCAAAGTTTTCGAACTTAGATAAGTTCAGAATACTTTGAACCAAAGAAGCATGGACTTACACGTAAACGCGCCTTAGTCTAGTGCACAAGGTATGATGTGCGTAGCACTCATTTTGACAGGCTGTCATTATTTAGAAGAAAAAAAAGAATAACCGTCAGCATTAATGTGCATAGCCATCATTATTAGTGATAATGACTCCTCGTTTTCCAGAGAGTTCTATATTGATTATGTACTGCCACTACACGTATTTCGAACTGTCTCCTCAGACCCAAAGCATTTTTTTGTCTTTATCTTTTGACACATGGCTTCTCAAAGATAATTTATTCCAAGACACGTTCTAACAAAAAGGAAAAAAATAACACAGTAACTAAATCAAATTTGAGAATTTTGGGAACGGGAGTTACACCCAGTTTTTGACAAGGCACCCAATACTGATTTGGAACGAGTGTCGTGGAACACACCTACATCGGGTACCTTAGCTTCACTGTTTTCTGAACTCTTCTTCGATTTAGCAACCAATATGGAAGGATTCTGGGAGGACTTCTTGAAAGCTCTGGAACCCTACGCCGCGTAGCATGTGGCGATGCAGGGCTCGTCTTCTCTATGGCTTACCGACCCCCTGTTAAGCCTCTAGCGTGGGGTCGGCATGGAGTAGAGTCACTGGAAGACGGAATGTCACGACCTGCACCCTAGAGTAAGGGCACGAGAAGTGGGTACGTCCAGCCTATGCCGCAGTGCCGATGGTAGAACGCTGTCATAGGTCAATCATCTAACAATATAAGGTACCTGTAGAGTATATACACTCCGAATGAAGGTGACATAGCAGAATACAGTCTCAATCACATCTAAGGCAGAAAATGATAAGATAGATAGATAGAGAAGAAATGAAATGAATCCAAAGAGATATAACTAGATAGCATTCTAAGTGTCTAAGATATCACAAATCCAGATAACATCTCAAATACAGTAATCCATAGAGTAAATACAATAAAAAGACATCCTAGACTAAAGGTGTGTCATCCACTGCTAAGGGGTCCTGCTGCTGGTCCAGGGCAAAGCAGTCCTCTAGGGTAGTCCCGTAATATGTGGTACAGAGCGCCTCGTCCTCATCCTCTGTAATATTTTCAACAGGTCTAGTCAGGACAGGAGCGAGCACAATACATCTCATACAAATCATAACAGGTTAGGAAATATAAATATGCTAGAGAGTAAGATACATAAAACTGAAAGAACAACATGATATGAAAGAGAGAGACTGTAAGTAAATATCTACAATATAATAGAGAACTAATCAGTGCTAGTGATTCAGAGTACAAGATGAACATGTGAACAGCTGGAGGGTGATTCATGACTATACTAAAGAGGTGATTCATGACTATACTACTTTGGAATTATTCACATGTTCAGTTTCTATTCTCCCATCCCTAATCAATACACAAAGATCCAGTCAAGTTGCGTTAAGATTCATGACTACGCTACTGGCCCATAAAGGGTGATTCAAGAGTGATTCATGAATAGATTCATGAAGGCTCTGTGATTCAAGAGAGTACAGGAATCACAAGCTAATACATGAAGATTTATGATAATAGAAGCATGAGATACATGATGTAAGTGAAACACACGAGACTTGAGTATCTGATGCACCCGAGGGGGATAACATCTCATGAAGGGATCCATATAGTACTAATCCGTGATACCAACATGTCAGCATCAAGTAAAGTAATCTAAAGCAGGAAATATAATCCTAAATAAGATATGAAATGATCAGAGAATGTACTCGCCTGCTATCCTGAATATCTGAAGAGAATATACTGTCCGAGGAGTGGTGTTTGGCTCCTATAGAACAGTACAAGTCACTACATGTCTAAATAGTAAAATAGACTACTACAATGCATCTACATGTTGTCTAGGTCAAACTAGACTAAAGTCAACACTTGGTCAACTCTAGTCAACCACACTAGTCAAACTAGGTCAACTAGGTCAAGTCCTAGTCCAAACAAGTCTAACAAGTCTCACTAGGCCTAACCAAGCCTAGGCTAGCACTCACACAATCAGAAGGCAATGTGAACCACAACAATACATAATATAAAATAGATACTATATATAAATACATACCGTCATACATACATGCATATCCATATTACATACATATTTATATATATAGGCATATGTTACATCATGTATATTTACATAGTTACATAGATATATACATTCATGCACATTTACATACATACTTTTATACATTATATATGTTAACATTCATTACAATGCATTATATTTTACTTATACCTTTGATTCATTCATTTATTCATATATGACATTCATTCATGCATTTATACATTCATTCATTCATGTTATCACTATATACATACTTGATTCATGTATCCACACATACATACATGAATACACAACATACATGTATACATTCATACATGCTTATATTGCATACATGCATACATACATATCATGTATACATACATACATTGCATACATGCCTACATACATATCATATATGCATACTTGCATTCATTCATTCACCTATACATACATACATAGATGCATACATACATATTTGAATACATTATATACTTGCATACATTATATTCATATATGCATACTCTACATTATATTACATTCATTCCTGCATACATGCATACATATAATATATGCATACAAACTCATATATTTAACTCAAATATATGTGAATATATACATTACATTGATTGCATTCCTACATGCTTGCATTTAACCATATATACACATTAATGTAAAGAGGATACATATCATTTTATTCATCTAATATATCATGCATTATATACTCTACATTCATTTAATATCCATACTATATAGACTCATAGGTTACACAAAATGTCTATGTCGTATAGTCACTCTTCTACTTAAAATCAATACTGTACCAATTGGGCCATCACTAAATTCTAGGATTAAAGTATGTCATAGCCCTTCATGTTAGTTTTTCAAAACTTCAAACGGATCGTATTTTCGTGTCCGAAAGCTCCCGGAATCGCGAAAACACCAAAACGCGTTTGTCTTTCGGACATCTGATACTCAAATAATTTTACAAAAAGTTCTAGAACGATTTTGGCTTATTAAAATATATATTTAGAAAGCTAACTTCGATACGCTTCTTTAAAAAAATGGGAGATTAAATGGAGTTCTAACACTACCAAAATACGCTCATTTAGCGACGGAGGTTTAGCGACAGAATTATTCCGTCGGTATTAGCGACGGTTTAGTGGCCGCTCAGCGACTGATTACCGACCATAAACATTTGCCATTTTTATTTTAATTTTAAGGGCAGGAAAGGCCGCACATCCGTCGCTAGAGTGTCGGTGTTGTAGCGACGGATCGTCGGTCGTCGCCACGTAGTCGTTTATTTGGCGGGAATTGTGTAGATAATTGACGGGACATATCTTCGACTACGTAGAGACGGATAATCAGTCGGATAATCAATAAATACCGACGGCCTGGCGACGGATAGTTCACAGTCGCTATTCCGTCGCTAAATGAGCGTTCCAGACTTAAATGAAAAGGCGGAGGGAACTTTTGGCATTCCCCCCAAATTCAATCTCTCTCCTCTCTCTCTCTCTCTCTCTCTCGTACGGCTTCGTGAACGACGACGGCGTCCTCTCCTCTCTCTCTCCCGAAGGTAATCTCCTCACTCTCTCTCTCTCTCTCTCTGTGTCGCGATGTCGACGTAGGGGCAGCGGAGGCGGCGGGTTTGGGGACATTCGGGGTTGGGGCGGGGGCGTCGGGGGCTGGGCGGCTGGCTTGGGGCGGGGGCGTCGGGGGCGGCTGGCTTGGGGCGGGGGCGGCGGGCTTGTGGACATTCGTGCTTGGGGCGGGGGCGTCGGGGGCTGGGCGACTGGCTTGGGGCGGGGGCATCGGGGGCTGGGCGGCTGGCTTGGGGCGGAGGCGTCGGGGGCTGGGCGGCTGGCTTGGGGCGGGGGCGTCGGGACCTGGGCGGCGGGCTTGGGGCGGGGGCGTCGGGGGCTGGGCGGCAGGCTTGGGGCGGGGGCGTCGGGGGCTGGGCGGCGGGCTTGGGGCGGCGGGCTTTGGTCGGGGGCGACGGGGGGCTTTGCTTATCAAATTCATCTAATTTGTATATTGGCTAAATAATATGTTATCCATATTGGGTGTTATCCGTTAGTTTGGTGGTGTTTGGATTAGTAAATGTGAATATGGCGTTTGGGTTCATGGTGTATATGTTCACTGTGTCAAGGACAGTGCGAGTTCTTCATCTGCATAAGTCAGTGTTTGGGTTCATGGTCTATACATCTAACTGTGATATACATATATATGTGCCTATTATAATTAGCATGCAAGACGGCTTGGGGTGTAATGTGTGATTGTAGACATGGTAGGAATTATAGGTAATTAACGCTAGTGTGACTAGACTAAGGTAGTGCTTGCTAGATAATAAGGACACTCTAGTATCCTAACCAAGTTAATTTAGACTAGATATTTAGGATATAGCTCACATATCCTAGAAGTGGACTCTTGCCATTTAGAAATAGATAGATTGACTTAGTTTGGTATCGGTATCGCACTATCGATATCGGTATCGGTATTGCGCTATCGGTCAAGGTTCACAATCGGTATCGGTATCGGTATCGGAATCGGTTTCGGACTATTCCTATGAGTATTGGTATCGGCGATATCGGTAGTATCGACGGTATCGTATCGAAGTATCGGACTTTGTTATCGGAAAACAAATAATTATTAATAAATTATTTACATTTAAAAACATATATTTTATACATTTAGGCATAATTTTAAGTATTTCAGCATTATTTCTTAGTAGTTTTGAAATTATATGAAATAGTAGTCACCCTTACTGATTGGTTTTGCTGAATTGACCGGAACAAAGACCCCCATAGTCGGTATCGGTCAATATTTGGTATCGGTCGGTATCGGATCGGAACGGTATCGGCCGATACTTTAAACCATGCTATCGGTATTGAACTATCGGTATCGGTATCGGTATCGCACTATCGGTATCGGTATCGCAGTATCGGTATCGAACTATCGGTATCGAACTATCGGTATCGGTATCGGTATCGCACTATCAGTATCGGTATCCGTATCGCACTATCGGTATCGAACTATTAGTAATAACTGTATTTATATTTTTCTCTTCTCGAGCTAGAATACTAGCGGATCCACCAGTTACATGATTATATACTAATTCTGTTTAGTTTGTCTTACTATACATATTTTTACATCTAATCTGTGATGGATCGTTATTTCGTTGATCGTACATGGATGTACAAACGACAACACGAGAGCAGAATAGGTGTGAGTGACGATTTTCAGGCAGGCGTGGAAGTGTTTCTTAAGTATGCCTTGAGCAAAGCTCAGTTTATGGACGGTAACAAAATCAAGTGTCCATGTCGTAATTGTCGCAATAGACGTTATGAAGAAGTGGTGAGTGTAAGAGATCATTTGACCCGTAAGGGTTTCGTACGTGATTACGACCTGTGGTCATCGCAAGGTGAACTATATGCCGAAAGACAGGTTACGAATGCTGCTACTTATGCTTTTGATGATAATGCTGCAGCGGATTTTGTCGTCGATGACGACGAATGCTCCGTTGATTATGGAGACGTGCAGAACCTTGCACGAGATATGGTGTACGATGCGGCAGGGCCTAATTTTGATCCGGAGGATCCTAATCCCGAGGCGAAGGAGTTCTATGATATGTTTCAGGATGCTGAAACTTCTTTATATCTTGGTTGTGATCCACATTCCGTACTGTCAGTGACGATGCGGTTGTTGAACATAAAGTCCGATTTTAACTTGCCACAAACTTGCTATGATCTGATTACATAACTAATGAAGGAGGTGTTACCGAAGGAATCAAAAGAGCTTCCAAAAAACTTCTACAAGTCGAAGATGATGGTCCGACAACTGGGACTGGGGTACGACAAGATAGATTGTTGTCGCAACGGATACATGTAGTACAACAAGGAGAACGAGGATGTAGAAAGTTGCCGCTTCTGTAATACGGATCGTTACAAGGAAGTCAGGGAAAAAGGAAAGTCAACTAGAAAACGACGTCCTTACAAGTATATGCATTACTTGTCGATCACGAGGCGCTTGCAGAGGATGTATATGTCTCAGAATACAGCAGAACACATGACGTGGCACAACGAAGAACGCACAAAGGATGATGGAGAATTGTCACATCCTTCGGATGGAGAGGCGTGGAAATATTTCGATTTTTGCCATCCGAATTTTGCTGCAGAGCCCAGAAATGTACGCATGGGGCTATGTTCTGATGGATTCGCCCCTTTCGGGCAGTCAGGATCTCAATACTCCTGCTGGCCGATCATTCTGACCCCTTACAATCTGCCACTATGGATGTGTATGAAGACTCCTTATATGTTCTTGACAGCTATCATACCCGGGTCCCAAAAATCTGACAAAGAACATCGATATATATTTACAGCCGTTGGTGGATGAGCTGAAACAGTTGTGGGAGATCGGCGTCACGACCTATGATATTTCCAGAAAACAAAACTTTCAGATGAGAGCTTCACTCATGTGGACAATCAATGATTTTCCAGCATACGGTATGCTGTCGGGATGGAGTACGCATGGCAACATGTCTTGTCCGATATGTATGGAAAATAGTAAGGCGTTCCGCCTTAGACATGGAGGAAAAACTTCTTTCTTTGACTGTCACCGTCAATTTCTGCCACGAGACATCCTTGGCGAAAGAACAAGGACGCGTTCAGATATGGAAAACAAGAATTTTCTGAACCTCCTGCCAGATTGTCGGGATACGATATTTGGGAAGATATAAAGGAGTTGCCCACCGCAATGGAAGATCCATCGAACAATCGTGTCGAGGGGTTCGGACAAAGCCATAACTGGACCAAACGGAGTATCTTCTGGGACTTGCCTTATTGGAAAGATAATCTTATAAGGCATAATCTTGATGTTATGCATATCGAAAAGAATGTGTTCGATAATGTCTTCAATACCGTCATGGACATTAAAGGAAAGACGAAGGACAATCCAAAAGCAAGACAAGACATTGCCGAGATATGCAAACGTCTTTATCTGAACTTGATACAAAGGGGAGCTGCTGGACAATTAAGTAAGCCGATAGCACAATACACATTGAGCAAAGAAGATAGATTAATAATCTGCAAGTGGGTATCTACTTTAAGATTTCCCGACGGCTATGTGTCGAATTTGTCTAGATGCGTTGACCTCAATGAACGCAAGCTAACGGGAATGAAGAGTCATGATTGCCACGTGTTTATGGAAAGATTATTGCCCATTGCTTTGAAAGAGTTGTTGCCTTCTGCTGTATGGGTTCCGTTGGCCGAACTATCAATATTTTTTAGGGATATTTGTTCAACTAAGTTGACTGTGCAACACATGGTTGAACTTGAGGAGAAGATTATCTTAACAATTTGCAAGTTGGAGAAAATATTTCCTCCTGGCTTCTTCGACAGCATGGAACATCTACCGATTCATCTAGCATACGAAGCCCGTGTCGGTGCATCTGTTCATTATCGATGGATGTACCCATTTGAAAGGTACATAAATATCGATATAATTTAAGCTGAATTTCCATTTATTTTAAAATTCTTTCTTAATTCTCAAGATAATTTGTCTCTCTAGATACCTACACCATCTAAAGAAGAAAGTTGGCAACAAAGCTCATATAGAGGCTTCGATATGCGAAGCATATCTTATCGAAGAGGTTTCAAACTTCTGCTCTATTTATTTTGATACTCATGTTAAAACAAATCGAAGTAGACCTCAAAGGAATGACGAGGACGTTGAGGATGGAGGAATATTCAATGTAAGGGGCAAGCCTGTTGGGGCTAGTAAAAGACGGTGGTTGACAGACGACGAGTATGATGCCGCTCACCGATATGTCTTGTTAAACTGTGACATACAAGAAGTGAGAGATTTGGAGAAGTAAGTCAGTACACTTGCACTCGTTATAATCTCGAATTTGATGAAGTAAGTGACTACACTTATATATTCTTATTTTCTCTAATAGTGTATTTAGAGACGAAATCAAAATAAGGAGACCCGATATTTTCTCTAATAGTGTATTCTGAAACATTTAAATTATAAATATTTGTTTACAGGTTTTATTGCCTGAAACAACACTCACTCATGAGAGTGTTCGTTATCTGGCACTGGGACCGAAGAAGCAAATAAAGACTTGGCCAGGCTATGTCGTTAATGGCTTCAGGTTTAAGTCAACTCAGAATGCTATAAATGTCGAATTTATCAATGATGGCATCAATACCAAGGATTCCGGTGTTTGCATAAGAGGCACCGTCTATGACGACGAGCCAAACTTTGACTATTATGGAGTGCTTCGGGATATTATAGATTTACAATATACTGGCCCATATGATATGTATATTGTGATGTTCAAATGTGAGTGGTTCGATACGACACCAAATATCGATTGGAGAATCGATAAACAATTTGGATTCGTCGATATAAATCATCGCAGGAGGTATAGAGGGTCCGATACATTTGCAATAGCAAATTAGGCTGTTCAAGTCTACTATACAAGCTACCCAAGGCGTCGTAGAGATCGATTTGACTGGTGGACAGTATGCAAGATTAAATCTAGAAATACATTCAACGTTAGAGACCCAGCATACCAAGAGGACGAGATCGAAAAGTCCCAATACTTGGGACAACACTCAGATACAATGGATGTTGAAGATATTGTTGAGGAAAATAGAGGGGAGGAAGAGGTTGATACACAAGACTTAGCTGTCAACCAGGGGAGAAAGAGGCATCTTGTCCCAAATTTTGAGGCAGAAGAAGAAGAAGAAGAAGAAGAAGAAGAATTTGATGGGGATGAGGATACAGATGAAATCGACGATAAAGATAAGGATGAGGATGAGGATGAGGATGAGGATGATGATGATGAAGACGAGGCCGAGGATGAGAACGAAGATGATGATTAGGTTAAATATTGTCGTATAGTAAAAACACTTCCAATTACGTGAATTAAGTTTGACCTCATAAAAGCAATTACGTAAATTCATGCTTTTTTCATTCGATTATTTACTTATTGCATATGGCACTCCTAGTCTTTTTCGTCGCGGCGGCACTCGTCTCCCTACTGGTGGTATGTATATTTTAGTTTAGTTTTTTATATCCATTTACACTTTTATATTGTTAATTATGTTTATGTGTTCTATTTACAGGTCATGATGGCTGGCCGTGGTCGTGGTGCTGGTCGTGGTGGTGGTGGTGGTAGTGGTGGTACGGGTCGTGGTCGTACTGGTGCTGGTGGTCGTGGTCGCATTCAGAGTTCCCGGGATGTGACCCATCGAGCGAGCCCGACCCGGAGAGTACCCCGGGCACAGACGCATCCCGCCCTCGATCGACTACTTCATCGAGGCATTAGTCCGTATCTGCTAGCGGATCCGATCCGCTATCGGAACCACCAGCAGCGGATCCACCAGGGGATGCCCCAGTTACTGCACAGTGGGCCCCGGAGTACCCCCATACTCGGTTCCATCCGGTTACTGGGGAGTACATACGCGGACCCGCAGATCCTCCGACGGCACCAGAGAGGCCGAGAGGCGAGTTCCGACGAGAGCTATGGCCCGCGGGGACCTCGTAAGTAAATTTAAGTTAATTTAATAAATTTCTTTCATTTATTCAAGTTAATAATCCAGTCGTTTCTTCTTTGTAGGTTTTTTCCATTTAATGTTGGCAGGGCCCTTGGAGAAATTATCAGGGCTAACTTCCACGGTCCCTACCTCAACTTTACGTTGGTGCCCCCAACCGAGCAGTACGTCTGGCTCGACGAGTTGAGGGTATATATCTATATTTTTTTGGTTAAGACTATGTGATTCTTTAATCAACCATTTTGTAAATTACATGATAATTGATTTTCTGTGTTAGAGAACGTACTGGTGGCCACCCCATCGCGAGGAGGGGATCCGCAAGACCTACCGAAGCGCATGCTCGAAAAAGATACGGGATATGATTCATGACCTAAAGATGGGGCATACGAGGCTGAATTGGATCCGGCAGGACTATTATGAGGACCTCTTAGGCATGATGGATAACCCTGCATACAAGGAGAAATCGGAGAAGGCAAAGGTGAACCGATCTGCCGCGGGCCTTCATACGGGGGGATCAAGGTCTCACGCAGCGACACTTGCAGATCTGGTGAGCAACCGTAAGTTTATTTCACTATCGAATTAGGTATTATTAATTAAAGGAGTTAATTAGTTTCTACGCAAATTTCGTATGCAGGCCCAACGGGCGGTGAAGGAGGGAAGGGCACCAGAATCGGTCACCATGCACGACGTCTTCCAGCATACGCACAAAAGACGAAAGGACGGGAGCTTCGTCGACGAGAGGGCCAAGGAGACTGATGTAAGTACTTATGTTTATGAGATTAACGTTAGAATTAAAAATATTCGGACTATAACTTAGGTAAACTTAGGATTCACACTTAACTTAGTGAAACATAGGATTTAGATTACAACTTAGGTAAATCTTATAATATAAACACATTCATTTGATAGGCTGCGTATCGTGAGGCCCTTAGTCGGGCTCAGTTACCTGACACCGAGGATGTCGGTGAAACGACGCCCTTCCAGACGCCCTCTTCTTTGGCCGCTCGGAACGACTTGTTCGTAGATACCGTCGACGGCTTTAAGAAAGGGTACCTGTACGGAGTCGGCTCCCTAGGGCCATTGCATATGGCGATGCAGAGATTTCCATCGACACCGCCTCCTCCCGTGGCCCGGACAGACGATAATGTTAGGTCGCAGCTCACGCAGCTGCACGAGGCGGTGTCGTCCTTGCGAGAGCAATTTGCTACGCACTTTCTGCCTGCGTCTGCTGCTGCCGGGGCGTCTGCTGCTGCCGGTACGTCTGCTGATGGTGCTCGTCCGTCTTCTACTGGTCCGTCGACTGCAGGTGTCGGTCCGTCTTCCGTGGGCCATCTTTCTTTCAACCCTGAAGCCCCTGTGCTACCGCCTACGACTGTGACGGCACTCCTGGATCTCATGTCTGCAGAGCAGCTTCGTCGACTTTCGAGCACTGTCTACGACGCCTTGCCTCCGTACCTTATGGAGGAGTTTATGCGTCGGTCGAATACGGGAATGGACAATCGACCTCCTCCTTCTTGAAATGTTGTATTAAGAAAATTTGGATTATTTGTGAGAGCTTTGAACTAATTGTGCTATAATCGGCTTATAGCACCGAATATTATGTTACTCTTTAGGATAATTGATATTTATTTTCTATTAATTTGGTTTGGTCTGTGATTCTTGGATAATTGGTCGTATGTGCATATTTGGTCTATGTGATTCTTGGATAATTGGTGTGCATTATATATTTGGTCTGTGTGATTGTTGGATAATTGGTGTGCATTATATATTGGTTTGGTTTATGCATATATTTGTGAACAGGGAAAGTGTTGCCAATTTTTTTTTCCCAAAAAATCCAGTTAGCGACGGACTAGTGACCGTTTAGCGACGGATATTCCCAGTTGCCGACTGGTTTTCGACGGATCGTCCGTCGCTACCTGGAATTTTTAAACTTTTTCCAGTCAGCGACGGGTTATCGACGGATCATCCGTCGGCAACGTTCTGGTGGTATAAGCTTCGACGGCAAAGTGACAGAAAAGCCGTCGCCATGGCGACTGATAGTCAGCCGCTATTCCGTCGCTGTATGTGGCGACGGCTTAGCGGCTGATTATCCGTCGCCATGGTTCTGGAAATGCATAACATTTCCAGAACCATGGCAACGGATAATCAGTCAGCAATCCGTCGCTGTGCCGTCGCCGTAGCGACGGTTCCGTGACTACTAGTCCGTCGCCATAGTGCTGGAAATGCCAAGCATTTCCAGAATATGATCGACGGAATAGTCCGTCAGAACACCGTCGCCCATTCGTCGTTAATTACCGACGCATACCGACGGATTTTCGGCGGACCGATACGATCTGATACGCTGTTACGACGGGTTACCGACGGACATGTACGTCGCTATTGCCTACACAGTTCAATACTTAATAGTTGAAATGGACGAAAATCCGTCGGGAAAGTGTCGCTAATGCTTCGTATTGTGACGTCAAAAATCCGTCGCTATTACGTTACCGTGACGACAACTTAGCGACGGAACGTTATTAGCGACGAGCTGATTGCCGACGGATGATTTCGGCCAAATTCCGTCGGCAATCGGTCGCTAATGGTAATTACCGTCGATTTAGCGACGGATTCGGCCGTCGCTAAATCGATAAATTTTGGTAGTGTAAGTTAAAAGTTATGACATTTCTAAGTTGCTTTGGTTAATAAAAATATGGATGAATATTATGACGAATTTGAGTTGTTTTGGACAAGAAACACATGTAGGCCAAGATACTTGGATACCAACATAGGTATCCAAATGAAACTCATTCTAACCATCCTAACTAAGATCAATCCACTATTTAACCATTCTAAAACTGAATTTAAATATCTATTTAAACTATTATCATATATACATACACATGGGGTGTCCTAATTTGGGATCTATCAAGTAGGAAACAAGACATATCTAAAATCCTCAAGAGAGCTCCAAATGGCCTCAAATTTAAATATAGAGGGGACACATGCATGAGGATGGATCCTACGGATTCAAAACTAATTTATATGCAAAGAAAATCGATTTAGAGGATGGATTTTACCTATTGGGAGTGGAATCCCAATGAAATCCTTTAGGACACGGCTCCGATACGAAGATCCCTCAAAGTGGACACTCCTCCTTGCACTTCTCTTCCAATCCTTGGTAGCACCCTTCCCTTGGAGAATGAGAATGATTGAGGGAAGATTTGGTGAAGGAATGATTTGATTTGGAGATCAAATAAAAGGGAAGGCTCTCTAAAATTAGGGAAGAACAAAAGGAAAATAAAAGAGGCAATGTTATAATGAATGAAATGAATCATTCTTCCCTAAAGGTGGCTACCATAAAGAGTCCATTAGGGCTAATGGGAAATGTCCTAATTGCCCCTCTCGAGTCTCATATGGTTAAGTCTAGACTAGGTTCAAGTTTGGGGTCAAAGGATCTAGTTTTGAGTCTCTAACTTAACCATTCTAACATGATAAAAAATTAGTCTAACTAACTAACTTAAATGTCGGGTTTTGTGGGCCATGCTTAACTTAATATTGGGTCCTATCTAGAGTTTAAGCTACCCGGGTCATAATACAAGTCGGAACGAGACGAAACTCAAATCCGACTAAATAAATCCAATAAAAACAATATTAAAAATATAAAATTTTCCCAAAATATTAAAATATGAAAAATGACCAAAATTATAATACATCAATTTAAATATTATTAAAATAATCTAAAATTTACCAATTAATTAAAATCTTAAATAATTCAAAAGTCACAAAATGACCTAAATACCCTCGAGCTAAAATGTGGTAGTGACACGGAACGCCTGCTCAGCGATGGCGCTGCCGTCTGCTGACAACGACAGTTGATGGTAATCTGGGTACAAGAGTGCCTTGATTTAGGTACGTCTTACACCACAGATTCTTTTTCCACTTGGGAGAGGGTTGGATCTTCTGTCGTAGCAATCCCATTGTACATGCAGGGAAGCTGCATGTAAGCACGGTCAGAGAGGGTCTGGCGAGGAAGCCTTCTGTTAATCCTGCAGGAATGCTGCTCGCGTGGGTCCTTCTCCGTGGGATGTACCCCCTGGCTTAGCTTATACACAGGAGTACCCCAGTAGAAGGGAGATTCGACTGGTTGAGGTATCAGTGCACAAGAGCCAGTCTTGTATAGCTTTCCGTCGGCTGCGCGTGTTACTGTCAATACAGGCCTTTAGTCTGCCGCTAGTGTCGCACGCTTATTGTACGAAGCGCGAGCCACCTGGGATCTCTTCTTGCTACTCCCAACGGGCGAGTAGTATTCATAGTCCGCCGAAGGTTTACCAGGAGGAAAAGTGATTCTGTCGAGGACAGATCTCCTTACCGGCAATACTCCCGTCGTAAGGGATTGGACCGGTGTGCGCTTCCTTTGGCATTGTTCCTTCATCAGATCAACCACGAAACCACCATCTTCCTCGCCATGCTATCCCGGGACGGAAATCGGGCGAGGGGATAAGGCTGTAGCAGCCGGGATCTTCTCTGTGGCCTTGACGCTGAGGGGGTCCTGAGACGCAGTTCTCGCCATCGTACTGCTGGCTGCAGCCGCCTTAGGCCTCCAGACACGTCGAGTGTTCTTTGGTTGTACGAACCGCTTCGAAGTCTTCGACTTTTCATTAGAGAGGAGATCTCCAAAAGCCTGCTGGTCAAAGCGTATGACCAGCATATCTTGAGAAGCTCCCAGCAAGTTGTCATCAGATTACGTCGCCGTCTTCTCGTTGGAGGAGAAGGTAGTCCCCAGCAGAGTCGCCATTTTGTTCGATTTAACGAAAGGTTGAACGAACTTTTTACTTTATTGAACGTATAAGGTATCTGTGTACAAAGAAGGAAGTCCTAAACAGGATATTCTAAGTACATGGAGAAGAGGTTTTTGGAAAAGTGTGACGGTGGCGATCGAGCGCTGCAGTGGCTCCTTTACTCCGTTGACGATCTGACGACGAATCAACCTTGCTATGGCTCTCTGGAACCTTTGATGGGACTCTGGGGTCACCGATCAAAAGGTTGTCTAGATGAGAAGATCCCTTGAATATGGTTGGTAGGTTGACTCTCTGGTTGATAGGTGGATGAGGGTGGTCGACTCTTCGTAGATAGAGATCACTGCTCCTTTGAAGATTGTCGATTGTCAATGTTCTCTCTTTTTTTCTTTTTTGGTGGAAGAAGAACTCCTTCTATTTATAGAGAATGAGCACATATACGATGTGCATTAGGGTTCCTAAGATATGAACGAATTTGCCATCATTGTACGGTGCGGGCTTCTGCGGCGCTGACACATGGCGGACATTGAGATTCCCCTCAAACGAGATCTCTGGTACTTATAAACATAATCGAAAGAGGTGACATGTGGCGCGTGCCAATTTGCTTGCTCGGATATAGCCAAGTAAATCTTGGAATTTTATCCTAGATTTGGAGTCTATCTGATCCTCGTCTAAGATTTAAATCAATCTGATATGATATCAATCACGATTTCATCCCAATCTTCTCTATAAGAGGCAGTTTAAACAAATCAATTGGGGTGGACCCATGCTTCCTGCGCCTCTAGTGAGGATTAAGTGCTGCGGTGCTTTTGGGGCGACGAGTAGACCGTGCTTCTGGAGACGACAGAACATCTGTGCTTTCGGGTGACGAGTGGACTTGGCTTCGAATGATGACGAGACTTTTGTACATATAGAGCAACTTATGAAGCTGTGTTTTGGGCTACCGGAGTACTCACTGTGCTGTAGACGACAAGTAGGCTTGTGCTTCAGGTTGGCGAGATTACTGTGCTTTTGGGAGCGACAGATTGACTTGCATTGGTTGTGATGGGAGTTCCCAAGTCTCTTGTAGAGAAGTGACTTAAGCTTCTGATCTAGAGCAGACGACTGCGTCGTGGGAGTAGAGATAGTGTGAGCATATCACCATCCTGTGCCTCATGCGGACACAGGTAAGTAGCTGCATCTTTGAACAGTGAAGGCGTTCTACGAAAAGAAGGGTATTACACCCTTGCGCACCTAAGATTAGCGCAGGCAGGTAGCTGCGCCTCTGAGTGAAGATACTGGCTTCTGAAATAAAAGAAGGTGAGGGGGGCCTACCACCATCTTATTTCTGAGATTGGCGCTGGCAGGTAGTTGCTCCTCTGGCTTGAAGGCTCTGGCTTCTTTAAAGTGCTGAGTTACTGATACACTTCTGATAGGTTGCGCCCACAAGAAAGTCAGAACATGCTTCGGTGGAGGTTAATTTTCCAGCGTGTGTATCGAGAAGAAGGAAGGCTATGCTTCGATGAAGACTGCATCCCTTGTAGATCCCTCTAGGCTTCTGTCGTATCTGTACTAGAACCTTTGTAGAAGAACATAATTAGTCCCTTATGTATAGTCCTGATGTGTCTATACTAGACTTTGGTAGACATGATAATAAAGGAACTTCTCTCCATATCTTCTGTTTTGTCTTTTTAGCACTGAGCCTGAGTCTTTTGCATCTTCTGCGCTTTGGCGAAGGGATGTCTTCAGCTGAGATTTTTTATGCTTCTACAGTACCCATGTTTGATGAAGTCCCTTTTGACTCGTCCATATGTGCTATAGGCATGAACTATGACAAATAGGTGGTTAACCCTGCCAATAAATTAATTTCTCGGGACCAACCTCCTAGACAAATGGCCATGATTGATCTCTAGCACTACGCTTACTTCCAGCGTATGATGGACCGAGGCAAGTTCTCGGCCGAGGGTGGTGCTGATGCTGAGCTGTTGAAACCATAATTCTTGTTTGGGGATAAGTTGGTATCTAGTAATTCTAAGATCATGAAGATTAAGGATGAGTTGTATTTGGTAACTACGACCTTAGGCTATACGTCCCAACGACCAAACGATAGCTCCCACTTTCGATCTTTGCGTGTTTTGTAGTGAGGTGGCATATGGACTGGGATCTGACTCCTACTCAAGGAGGGGTGTTGGCAGGCCATTTCAAACTAGACTCCAGCTCCAAGAAGAAGAATATTTTTATGTACGTCCGCGATGGGCCATCTTACTTTTTAAAGGTATTACGTCCGGGGCACCGACTCAATAACTTGAGACTTGATACTGTACCTTTTAGGGCCTCTATATTTGCCAATCGACTCATTACGGAGGAGGTCTCAAACCCGAAGGGAGCTTTCCGGGTCGAAGGTTGGGTCTATCCTGATTCCAAGTGGCGTAACTTGACCTTGTAGATATTATCAAGTACGAGGCAGAGATAAACCAAATGGGTCTATACTATGCCATCAGACTACTGAGTATGGAATGGAAATCAACCAACATATGTTCCTGGCCTTACTGGAGGTGTACAACCACCATACCGGGATGTTCTATACTCCCGGAGGAGGGTTAGGGCTGGCTCTCCATGAGATGTTTGTCATCTCGAAACTACCCTGGGGTGAGGAGCCATACGAGAAGTGTACTCCTTGTAACGAGGAATTTGTGGGGCTAGGAGCAAAAAAGCCCAAGATGGTGGAGATATATAACGAGTTTTTGTGTCATCATCAAGTATGCTAGCTCCAGGTTGCTCAAAATTCTTCCCCTCACATTTCTGCCTGGAGGGATTACGTCTTCACCGAGCATCCTGCAGGACCGAAGCAGATCCCCTTCACTACTTGTGGGGTACATACTTCCAAGGTAGTTGACGTGCTGATGGCAGCAACAGAAAAGAAGAGCACCTCAGTAAATGCTGAGAGAAAGCCAACTTCTACAATCTATAGCTATTTTTGCCATAATTTGTGCGCCATGTCTCCGAAGGCTATACTGGCTGCCTTTGTGATGATATAGCCAAGCACCTGTGTGGTCCCAGGGGGTTCTGGGGCTGTTGATATGATAAGTAGAAACCTCATCATACTGGTCGTGAAGTTGGGATTTGGATATCGTCTTGCCCTCCAATATTCTATGGTCTATAATACCTTGTAAGGTTTCTGAGAGTTCTCAAAAAGGATAATCAAGCATGGCAGAAAAGACAAAGTGTTTCCCAGGTTGAGCTCTCTTTTCACTATTTGATGTGTTCATTGGTGCTACACCACTAAGGCTTGATGAACCCCGACTCTGAGTAAGGTCATATGGAAGGGGACGCCTTCATCTGCCGCTATCGTCGAAAGAAGTAGCTTCATGCGGGTGTCCCAGTCTGTAGATAGATGTTAGGTTACCTGAACAACTATAATTTCTTCAGTGTTCCTTCTTCCTATTCAAAATTTTTTGCGGGAGACATATTAGAAGACAAGGGTGACCAGTGACTGCTCTGACGTTGGCTACAATCTATATGACCGTCGTACTTGGTGTGTAGGAAAAAGAACCAAGTGTTTCTGGAGCCTTACCTGTCAAGTTGGTTTGCTCATCAATTTGGTTACAACCAATTGATGATGGATAACCCAAGCACTTGCTTGGCTTATGAAAGAAGTCTATTAGATAGTTCCCGTGCGTGGTACTACTATAATATCGGGTGTGTTAGCCCATGTAGCCATGATCAACTCGATTTTGATAATTGACTTAAAACTCCGATTTTGATATGGAAAGCAAGAAGACTTCAAAGATTACTACAGAAGATTGGACTTGATCGTCAAGAAGACATTTTCTACTTTATTATGTACTTTTTATTTCTTGATTCTAGATTATTTATGAGTCGGGATCACTAACATTTAGAAGTTTATCCTCACAAAAACAAACCTTTATTTTGTCCCAAACCAAACCAACATCCAAAAGCCTTCTTGAACCAAAAATTTCCTGAAAACCTCTTAGCCAAAATCGGGCCGAGTTCTCCCCGAACTCGGTCCCCTAGGATCACTTCTGGTCAACAGCAATTCTTAGTCGTTTAGATCTCCAACATTCAAAAATTTGAATGTTTACCCTAACCAAGTTCTGCCCGAACTCTGGTTCAAAAACTACTATAAATAGAGAAGAATTTGACATTCTAATCACTCAATCCATTCTTCATCTTCTAAATTTATTCTAAGCCTTCCTATTACAAAGAGCTTTCAATCTTCATATTTTCAAGACAACTACTATTCTTCTAAGTGCCGGTAGTTTCCAATTAGGAATATTCGAGTTGTACAAGCTTGGAGTATAAAAGCTTTTTCAGACGGTGTTGAAGTTTGATCGTGGGCTTCGGACTAAAACACGACGGTATTGAAGTTAGCAGGTTCTTCAAAGTAAAGCACGCGGTGTAACCTCTATTTCAAACAGTGATAAAATATCGAGCAGGAGTACTCGAGACTGGACTAGTCCTTTCAGAGGAAAACCAGTATAAAATCTCGGTGTCTGCGTATTACCTTCTTGTCCCTATTTACTTACTACTTTACTTTACTGCATTTAAGTATTTGTTTATATCTTCCTTTACTTGCATAATTTTTATTGGGATTATTTCTTCCGCTACACTCTATTCACCCCCTCTAGAGGTGCCATCGATCCTATAATTGGTATCAGAGCACAGTTTTCTCTTAGTTGGATTAAAACTCCTTTAGAAATGTCATCAATATACACTAGCAATGGTGAAGGCCAATCTACAAATAGGCCACACCTATTTGATGGCATAAACTACACGTATTGGAAAACACGCATGAGCTTTTACCTCAAGTCACTTGATTTTGATTTATGGTCAATTGTCATTGATGATTACAAGAAACCACTACCTATCATCGTAGATGGAAACCTAGTTGAAAAACCGCATGACAAGTATATTGATCATGAAAAGAAACAAGTGAGTCTTGATGCAAAAGCTATCAATGCTCTATTTTGTGCAGTAGATAGAACTGAGTTTAACAGAGTGTCAACATGTGTCACGTCTCACGATGTTTGAAAACTTCTTGAGGCAACTCATGAAGAAATTTTACAAGTGAAGGAGTCCAAAATCTCACGACTTACACAAGAGTATGATCCCTTCAAAATGAAGCCTAATGAGGCTATTAGAAACATGTTTAATTGATCTTTAGATATTGTTAACCTCTATTTTCCCTTAGAAAAGAATACAACAATCATGAAAAGATACGAAAGGTACTTCACGATTTGACCAAGAACTGGAATCCTAAGGCAATAGCTGTTATTGAAGGGAACAATCTCACTACAATGAATCTCGAGATGCTTATGGGAAATCATATGACACATGAGCTGGACCTTAAAGATTTAGAAGAGCCAGCACCAAGGGAGAAGACTATTGCATTCAAAGCACATCATAAGGCAGCCTCCGATGATGAGAGTGAGACCGATAGCTCAGACAACGAGCAAATGGCCCTTATGACAAGGAACTTCAGAAGATTCCTGAAGTATGAGAAGACTAACAACAAGAAGAAGAAAGATTCCAGAGATGACGAAGAACTAATTTACTACAGCTGTAAGAAGACAGGTTATATCAAGAAAGACTGTCTTGTTATAAGAAAGGGGAGCAGAAATGATCGGTCAGGCAAAAGAAGGACTTCAACTAGAAATTATGCAAATACCAGCATCTGGTGTGAAAGTGAGGCGAGTGATTCTGAAGAAGAAGAAACATCTCACAACATAACAAATCTATGCTTTATGGCTACAGATGCTAAGGTAATTTCAAATCCTCTTTATGAAGAATTTACTTTTGATAAATTATTTAATGCCTTTATTGATCTACTAGAAGATCAAAAGAAGATGATGGGTATGTACAAAAGTGCTAAGAAAGAGCTGAAAGTTGTACAATCTTAGTTTTCTAAGCAATCTCAAATACTAGAAGATATTAGAGATAAAAATACTTATAGTAACATGGATGAGACTTATTCGTTAAAGTTGAGATTAAATGACACACTTGAGAAAGAAAATAAAGAAAATATAAAGCTCAATGATCTCTATGAACTAGAGAAAAATAAGTATTATATTGTTGCTCAGAGAATAGATGCACTCACGACCAAGTACAATGAAGCCTGTGATGTCTCTAAAAAGTTAGATATTAAATTGGGTAAACAGGTCGTCAAGCCTGTAACTCAAGTGAACACAAATCACAAGGCTAAACACAAACAGAATACGACCAACACTACTAGAACTGCTAGGAGTCATGCATTTATGTATAAATTTCCACACAAGAAGTCACACACCTCTTCAAAAATACACATACATGATCTTCGAACTCTACCTAGCATAAACATGTCTACTATATGTCATTACTGTGGTATAAGAGGACATGTATCAAATCAATGTAAGATTATGAAGCTAGTAGATATGCAGATATATGTTTGGGTTCCAAAAACTAACACATTCGGACCCTCAAGACAGTGGGTACCAAAGGTTACATCTTCAACTTGTGTTGTAGGTGGACCTTCCTTCTCCCACTAGAAGCAAATGGATTCTCGATAGTGGCTGCTCCAGACATATGACAGGCGATAATACTTTTTTTGCAACTCTATCAACGAAGAAAGAAGGCTATGTCTTCTTTGAAAACAATTTAAAAGGACATATAATTGGTAATGGAGACATAGGTGCTTCTCCCTCTCCTATTATTAAAATTTTATGTTTAGTAACAGAATTAAAACATAACCTGCTGAGTATTAGTCAGTTGACTGATCATGGTTATGGAATTAATTTTATCAAGGATAAATGTTTTATTTATGATAAATCTTCTGGAATAATCTCTTTTGAAGGAATAAAAGAAGATAAAATATGTCTTATATTTGTCAGAAAGTACTAACAATACAGAAAAGTATCTATATACCTCTCAAGACGAAATCTAGGTATGGCATATACGTCTTGGACATGCAAACATGGATACTATTGCAAGATTGTCTACAAAGAAACTGGTAAGAGGCATGTAGTACCCCACTCCAGTTGGGGAGAAGCACTATGTAATAGGCTCGTGGCAAGTCAGACATGGTCGGGAACATAGATGGCTAGTCTGACTTAGCGACGAGTTTGGTATACGAAAACCATGGCATCAATAAAATCGATTTGGACGAATGATATGAGTACCGTTCCAACTAATGGATTGGCTACTGCTAGAATAAGTCCAAGATGTAGTGGACTGTGTCTTTACGAATAAACTCTAAAGAGAGAGACGCAACCAGTCTACTGTTGGTTTTGTTCGCTTTCTGAATGAGTTGTTGCTTGGGTTTGATAAGTGTACTTTTGCGTCGATTTCTGAATGCGTCTTTGGGAATTTTGAAGGAAGGATTGAAGGAGGGATTCTAATTCGATGCTTATGCCATTGCAGGAGTTCGTGTAACTGACGCTTGACCATCGCGAAGTGTTCTCCTACTCTCAGTGCAATCTCTCGAGGTGGGTGGTTCTTCGGCCCCTTCTTTTCTACTCCTTCCCGCCAACAAAATTCTTAAATTTTAACGTTCTAATCGATGATGCTAAATCGATGTATACTTTGCCACTAAGATCAAGAACATGGGATAATTATATCAACTTAGAGAAATTAACTTCAAATTTGTAAGTTTCACACTAAAAAGAGAAAAGATAAAGTTCTAGGAAAGATATAGAATTAATTCATGTTATGCAAAACATAATGAATAAACTTTGGTTGCAATATATTACGCCTCAGAGAATTTGGTGCATATGAGATGCTAAATCAGAACGTACGTCTTTGGGGAAAAGAACTCTTGCACAAGTGGAAATGATTATGTGGTTTAATAATGTATGCGCTATGCAATTTACTTTATACATATTAAACTGTTCATACATTCGCATGGTCATGGACGACTTGTGCACAAGGTAAGCTTTCCTCGAAACGGTACTCGGAGCGTTGGAACTGAATCGGCCTACGAGAAAATTATAGAATCGTGCTTCGACACGAGGCATTGCGAGGCCTCCAATTAGGCTCGCAACCTACACTGGTAGGGCGCGTCACAATGCTACATAATCGTCCTTCATGGTGTCGATATCACCAATGGCCGCATATAAGATAGATTGCATGCTCACATATTGTCTTGTGTAGGTGGTAAGTATTATGTCTATTTTGTGCAGGAAAGAAGCACGACCATGGTAAGATAAGTTGAAATTGGTTATGTTGTTTACTATTTAAAATGTGCCTTCGATATGAACTACAAATCATATAGTTCTAAATAGAAAGATCACTTTGTATGCTAGAATCCTTAATAAGCAGTGTTGGTTTAGACGAGTGGGTTCGTCCCATCCACTAGCAAGTGTGCTAACCCCCAACTCCCCAGGTGACGAGCGTGTTACGGGAGCTCGAGACTAGACTGAAGCTGAAGAACAGGTGGCGGCTCAAAGTTCTCCTATTTTGAAGTATTTTGAAGCCCAATTCAGATCAAAGGCTTTTGTTCAAATGTATAAAGGGCATGAAAGTATGGAACGACAAGGATTATTTCATGGTAGCTTGTCGAGAGTTTTCTTTTGTGTTTTCAAAAATGTATCCACAAAGGCATATGTAATATAAAAATGACCTTGCACATACTTTGCAAGTTTTATGAATAAAAAGCTAAATTTCTTCCTATTCTACGTCTTTAACTCTCTGCACTGTTTAATTTCAACTCGTCGTCTCAAAAGAATTTTCAAGTGCACATTCTTGCCTTGTACAAGTCCAATAAAGACTTGTACGGCATCACGTCCCGACTCGTGGGATCGATTTATCTCGAGTCAAGGCGATGACGACCGAATTGGCGAGTCGGAGCGTGACAAGTTGGTATCAGAGCACGGTTCACACCTCGGACCTTTCAAAAAAAATTCTTTTAGATGTTGTTGCAATTTTTCAAAAATTATGCTTTTCGACATATGCGACCTGAAATAATCGTTCCATACAGATAAGCCCGTAGATATTTTAAGAATACTAATAGGTTTGCTCAATTTTATAGAAATGCTTAAGAGAGCGTGTGTCCCCGCTGTCAATGCCACGTTGATTAGCACGAATAGCACAGAAGACGCAACACCTAACGAATCCACCATGGAGCGATTATTGTGCCTCATGGAAGTCCAACAACGTCAGGCAGAGATACAGCAACGACAGCTGCAAGCACAAATCCAGGCCCAAATCAGTGCTCCACAAAAGCATGTGGAGGGCCTGACCCAGATCGTAAGCACCATAGCTATCCAAGAGAACTCGACGACCGCTATGTCAGAAAAAGAAGTGCAACCAGTAACGACGAAGCATATGTCTTCCTCTTCTCTGCTCAAGGCGACTGAATTTAAGAAGACGAACCCGCCTGACTTTAACGACCGAGCAGAGCCTGACAAAGTCATGGGGTGGCTAGTAAAGATTTAGGGCCTATTCAATCTCCTCAACATCAAGGGGTCCAAGAGAGTTGGGTGTACAGCCTTGCAGCTAAACTTGAGGGCCTACGACTGGTGGAAGGCGAAGAAATAGGAGCTCCACAAAGCCAACCCCAACGCCAAGATCTTGTGGGAGACGTTCAAACTGGCCTTCCTTGAGCAGTAAATTCCTCGTACCGTTCGTCGACAGAAGAAAGAGGAATTCATGTCCTTAAAGCAAGGAATATGTCAGTCAAAGATTATGATACAAAATTTGTAAAGCTTACGAAGTTTGTCGGGATGTCATAAACCAAAGATGTCCCTGAATGATGATCTACGTCAGGACGCCATGAACCAAAGATGTCAGACTTACAGGGAGTCATACAATGCCGCCTTTGATAGCGAGCGGATCTTTGGTCGAGCTTCGCAAAGGACCGGGTCAGGCGTCCGTAACAACTTCAATAAGCGTCCTCACAACGTGGGAGGATCTGGTGTGCCAAAGTGCCAGAACACATTCGAGTATCTGGGGGCCTCACCCCGGAGTACGGTGCCATCGATGAGGCAAGATAGAACAACTGGCGGTCGATTACCAATGGGGATGCTTCAAGTATTGCCAGCTAGGTCACAGGGCAGCAAATTGTCGAATAGGGAGGGCGAAACAATATCACCAAAGAACGTACAAAATCAGAACAGGGTGCCTCCCGCCCATGGCACAAATGCAGTGCCCATGAACCAACAAAATCATCAAGGGGCGCAAGGCCGAGTTTATGCACTGACTCGGGATGAAGCGTTCGCGTCCGACACTGTTGTGACAGGTACATTACTCTATAAAATATGCCTGCTAGAGTACTGTTTGATTCCGGTGCTATACATAGTTTCATATCTGTCGAGTTTGTAGAAGAGAATAAATTACCCATGCAATTATTAGATATGAATCTTAGCGTTAGCACTCTATCTGGAGTAGATATGCCTGCCACTAAAATTTGTAGGGATGGTTACATCTGCATCGGAGGAAAAAATCTAACCTTGGAAGTTATCGTCCTCGACATCAAGGAGTACGATATAGTCCTCGATATGGATTGGTTGGGTGCATGCCACGTAACTATCGAGTGCGCAAAGAAGAGAGTTGTGTTCTGCCTTCCTGGCAAATCTGAGTTCTCCTATTCTTGTAGAGCAGTGTCAAAGCCGACAATGGTGATATCGACAATTTCGGTAAGACGCATGTTGCATTCGGGTTGCTGTAAAACCCCTAATTTTCTACTACATTTTTTTAATTGGATATTAATTTTTGTGCTTCATATTCGTACGTCGCGTGCGAAGTTGTATTTGCTGTATTGTACGTCATATGCAAGTTTACGTTCGTATTTGCTCGTCGAGTGCGAATATGTACGAGTTACAAATTTTTAGAAAACATATTTTATTTTATTATGAAGGAAGTCTAGTTTTCAATATATATATATATTTTTTTTTAATATATATATGTTTTTTTTCAATATATATATATTTTTAGAAAACATATTTTTTTCAATATATATATATATATATATATATATATATATATATATATATATATATATATATATATATATATATATATATATATATATATATGATAAATACTTAATTTGCCTAAGGTTTTAAGCAAAGATTTATTTCCTTTTACACTATAAAAGGCAATTCTATTTTATAGTATAAATATATTAGTAACTAGAAAACGTTGTTATTATAGATAATTTCGGACATAAATCTAATTCATATAAATATTTTTAATATCAATTTTTCAAAATTATTATTACATTAATTTTTACAAATTATAAAAAGATAACTCTAACCTAGTTTATTATAAATTAAATTGGTATTTGATATTATCGAGTAATTTTAAACAGTTTTGAATTAAATATAAGAGTATTTAGTTTGTATATATTTCGGAGAGATATTATGGTTTTGAAATAAAGAGTTTTAAATTAAATATATGATTATCTACTAGGGAATTTAAAACATCCGAAATCCTTATCCAAATAGGGTTTCCACCTCCTATATAAGGCGAACCCACATTGCTCCCTTTTTCCATATTTTCCACCAACAAATTCCTCCACCATCCACAACGGTGTCGTGCATCGTGTCCGTGTCGCATTATATATCCAATAAAATTTTGAGTACAAGTACAATATTTTCCTCCTTGTCCCCACACAATCCCCATCGCCTTTTCCTCCTCCCTACACAAACCCGACCACCAACATCGAAAACCACCACCGGCATAATCGCCACACCCGTCACCACCATTGGCACCACTGTACCACCGCCGTCACCTCTGTAACCATGAACCGCCACCTGCGACAAACACCACCGACAGTCCCATCTCCGACCAGTCTCCTCCTCTCCCGACCGAAAACCATCGCCATCATAAAATTTCACAGCCACTCTCGCCATCATCAATACATCCCCAAAATAACAAACACACACAACCCATATCCTGTCCTCCTCGTCGAACATCTGTCGACCACCATGGCAACAACTCCACCATCGGGTCGGCCATATCTGCCCAGCCTTATCACTCTAGTGAACCCAGCTAACCGTATCCGCCCCAAGCCCAACGTCATCACCGAGAACACCAGACAAAGGGGGAAATCCCTTACCTATTCTGCGGAGTCATCGTCCTTACGGCGTTGCACTAGTGAGCCCTTCCTGTATGGTCAGCAATGACCCACTGCCCCGAGCTGTCCACGCACCGACTCCTTCTCCGGCTCACCACTGCTAGATTCTCCTCTCTAGTCGAGCCTGGCCTCCGGCTCCGCCCGGTTGCCGTCGGCGTCCTCTGGTAAGCCTCATCCCTCTCGTTTCTTCTTTCTCCACTCTCTTTCTCTCTATTATTCTCTAGGAGACTTTGAGTAATTACTGGCCCCTCTATCACTCTTAATTATTCTTTGGAGTCATGTATTTGTTTGTTCTCCTCAAGAGAGGAGAACATTATGTAGAGTTAAATTATTTTTTACTGTAGCTATTAATATCATTGTCATTATTTAGGTTGTATAAATTATTACTATTACCATTAATATAGGATTACACTATTAAACTAGTATATATATATAACTATTATTTTAAATATATGAATATTTTTGTATTGCTAAAATACTTATAATTATTGTCCTGCATTTAGTTACAAAGGCGGATTTAGAAAACCCTAAATATATTATTATTTCTATCTAATTTAAAAAAAGCTTTGACCAAAATAATTACTGTCGATTAGCACTGAAAATATTTTCTGGATTTTTATTATTTAAGATTTTAACTTATAAAATGTTGTTGCAAATTATCATAAATTTTCAAAGTACTATGTAAACGACTTTTGTCGAGAAAATCATAATTTTCAACCTAAACAATTTTTACTACTTATAAATATTTCGAAATAGAAACATATAGTTTGCAAAATATGATCAATAATTTATTAGTAATTTCAAAATAATTAAAAAAATAATATATTTTTAAATATAGCTGTATTTAAGTCATATTTTTACGCCCTTAGGGCTCTAGACTACAAACGATTCTTTTGATTTTCAACTATGAATTTTCTAGAAATATTTCTGGGTAATAAAACCTAGTTTTAAATATTATGTTTTCTAAAAAATACTATGTATATAATTAGTTATTTATTTATTTCCATAAAACTTTTTTCAAATTATCGTAACAGACCATGATTAAACGTATCCCTACTTCCTTCGTGACATCAGACCTTTTCACAACCGTCATGGCTAATGGACTACTCAGACTTGTCGGATCATCGCACCACACTAGCCGACACATCAGACAAGATATCTTGCCATAATTTATTATTTATAATTATTATGTATTTTATTTATTACATATCACTGTTCATTTATTTCTAATTCTTCTAGCTGTACCATTTTTTTACAGTGCGTGATTTACTGCCTACTTAGTGATATTAGCTTACTTGATTATTATCCTTTGATTGCATATGGACCTAGAGTTAAGGGACTACCATCGGTAGTGCATTGCATAACCTTGGCACAGTTGTATCAAGATATATCTGTGAGATGAGTAGCATGTAGAGGTACTTGCGTGTTGGCTGATCACCCGTGCGCATGTATTAGGGCTAACTGCTAATAGAGGCATGTTAGAAGACTTGACAGTTAGTAGAGGTATATGAGTCATGGATGTGACTCTACTTGGCATTGGGTGGGAAGAACAGTTCCTTAACGTATGGATCACGTATGCACATTCCTATTCCTAATCCTGCTGGCCTCTGACATCCGAAGGATGTTATACTTTGAGGTCCCTGGTATCCTGTGGGACCATACCTGTGTTTTCTACACCTAAGCCAGATGCCCATGCGTTGAAGGTTTGTTCTTAACTGCATAAACATATTAGATCGGTTAGGTTACCTTATTGATGTCTTGTCACTTACTTTTATTTGTGGCATATTTTATATTCAGTATTTACATGGCATATTCTTTATGTATCTTGTTACGTCCCTCTGAGGACCTGGTGAATTCTTCAGGTGTGTATTTGTGATCTCTGCAGGTGCTCTAGCCAATGCCATGCTTTATTCTCTTCCTTCGAGATGGTTTCACTTGGAACATCTTCGCATCGCTAGACAAAATTTCGTTATCATGTATTTCTCTCTTTTTCATTGGTAATGGATTTATCTCCGTCCAATGACTTATGTAAACAACAATTTCATAAGTTAATATAAATTCTTTCTTCATTATTTGTGGATGAGATTAGTATCATTTACTATATTTTACAGCTTATGTATACATACGATGGTTCCATATATTGGAGTATACATCGTATGTATGCAGCTGGCATGTCGACGTACGTAGTCCTAAGTATTTTGGGACTGGGGCGTTACATGTTTTTGTGGTGGCCCTTACAGGTCGAGTTTATCACTTCGGTTAGGTGACTGTACCGATGTTAACCTGTATATAGGATTAGAGTTTAGAATCTCATCTACATACTTGACCTTATTTCCTTGACTCTAAATTTTGAACTCTCGTTTCCCTTCTTTGATCTGCATCTTGCTTGGTTCCTTTCTACCGTGGATTCTTTTTTTTTGTGCTTAATAATGATTAGGAAGGTGACTGCACTAGTATATGCTCATAGGTCAAACACATGGCTAGAATGATTACATTGACAATTAGTATGCATTGAGGTCTTGATTGAGTTATAGAGGCCTTTTAATTCAAGGATCGAGGTACTCTATTTTTCTAAAGATATGATTTAAGGATTAGCTAATTCCAAGTTTGGTAGTAGCATATTACCGCATTCAAAAGATCGTTGGAATTTTATTTTGATATTACAAGGTGGTATACACAAGATAGCTAGATCGAGAAAACAAATTTATGATTTATGATTTTTGGAAATTGTGAAATAGTTTATGATTTATTGGGATATGAACTCGATTTGAGAAACACCTTTAAATTTTAAATTGTGACACATGATTTACGGTTAAGTTCAAGTTTGGATTGTAATATGTTAAAGTTTATCTCGAGATAAAAGAGTTTTAAATTATAAGTTATGATTTTGTAAATGACTAGAGAATATGGAAGTTTAGTGAGAAAAAAAATTATGATCTATGATTTATAACGTTATTTAGATTTCAAGTTTAAAGCCTTGATTATGGACATTTAAATTTCGGTGAAAAAAATATATATTCAATTTGCAATATTCAAGGATTATTTTGAGATTGATTAGAGATTTAAATTTTGATTAAACTTGACAGCCTAAGATGATTAGAAATTTTGTTGGAGTATCTTAAGAATTTTATTGAGAAACTATTCAGGAACTTGAAATTTTAGATTAGATCATATATTGGTGGAGGACCAAGAAGCAAGCAGGGTCATCCTAATGAGATAGAAGTATTCCACATTAAGTTGCCATACCACCTATGATTATGATATTGCATATACACAAGTGTAGTTAGTCATCGACCAAACCGGTTGACCATATCCTTATCTGACTTACTCGACCTTTCCTCAAATATAGATTTTTTATCATCTAATTGTTTGAAACTTAGAAATGATTGGAATCATTCCCTTGACCATACCCTTATCTAAGAGACTATCTTCTCTCTAGAAACGGTGTCCCTAACTTATTTTTCCTTGATCTACGAGATTTCCTAAATTATCTTATTCCGTGCTTTAACCTTTCTATTTTTGTGCATCAATTAGTACCTCATGAACTCCAACTTTCTATTTTTGATTATTTGGTGTCCCCTATAGTGACTTTGATATTGGAAAACAGCACTAGATTTTTCCTTCCAACAAATTTTACATGCAAGACCTAGACAAGCCAACCTTTGTGTAGGTATATCATGTCCCACTAAAACACGTTCTCTTGTACTCTATTTTTATTATACGACTTTCAGGTCAAAACGGTTAAACTATAACCATTACCATGAAACCAATATACTTTCCGATGCCAGATAGGGACTCAACCTCGACTTATATTTTTGGCCCAATAAATGATTGTGATCTACTTAATTCCTTAAATGCTTAGCTTGTGCTTTATGTTGATTACTATCCCGTGCCTTTTATTTTCGTGCCTTATCTTAATTTGCTTAGACCCATAAATTTTTATTTTCGTGCAATAATCCGTATTTATTATGTAAACCCTTATCATGACCGTTGAACCTGACTATATTCTCCTCTCGATTGTTTTTCTTCTCTCTTCAAGGATCTTATTTTACTACATTGTTATTCATGCAAACCTTGTTTCTTATGTGTGAAGATGGAAAGTTTATCCTGACACCCTTCGGTTAAAGAATGAGTTAAAATTGGAAAGCCATAAAGGAGATAAGTATGGATAAATAAAATGAGTTTGGAGAAATGAGTTGAAAACTGGTATTAGATGGAATTAAGGGAAGTGACAATAGGTTTTTATGTTCAAGTGATTATATGCTTGAGATTAACAAAAAGGTTGCGATTAATCAAACATACTAGAGATGAATCTTATGTTTGTTGCTTTAGGGTCTGCTTGGCAGTTGTAGGGTAGCGGTTATGAGGGGTCCGGTTTTGGATGGTTTTTAAGTAGCGACTTTTAAACCAGTCCAATCCATGCATAGTAATTCACTAACGAAAGGTTCTGAAAGTTTTTTACATGAATAAATTAAATAGGGAAGGGTATCAGTAGTTATAATTGTATATATTTTTTGTGAGGATATAAATGGAATAAAAAAATAGAGCCGCTCAAAACCCACCGATTTGGGGTGTTTATAAAGCCACCCAAAAATACATTACACCAATTTTGGGGGGGGGGGGGGGGTTGAGCCGACCAAAATCGGTAACTCAAAAAAATTAACAAGCAGGAGTTTTCATAAACGGTCGGTTCAAAAACACTCCAAAACCGGTGAAAACACCGTTACCAAGCAGACCCTTAAGGAATTTTGTTAGATTGGTAAATAAATGTGAATGTCCTACTAGGAAGAACTTGATTTGGCCATTGACTGAATGGATTGAAGGTTATTAAATTTAAATTTTTGAGGAGATTATAGCTTGAGGAAATATAGACCTATATAGAAATATTGGAGAAGAAGAAATCAAAAGTTTCGGACTTATTGAATTTCTATCATGGGATATAGGACTTAAAAATTTGTCTATTATAAAGGTCATATTAAGGTAAGATTGATTCTACTCTTGACTAAAATGAGAAAGGAAATTTTTATGTAAATTGTTAAAAGGAAAATTTTGCATAGGAAAATTTTGCTGGAGGGAAAAAAAATATGCAGGAAGATGAATATTAGAGATTATTTTGGACTTATCAAATTTTAAGATTTTGGATGTAATTTTATATTAAAATAACTTTGAGTTTATCTTCGACTAAATGGATTAAAGGTTGATTGATTTATTTTGAAAGACGAAAGTTTGGTTGGGAAAAATATCCGTTAGAGATTATTCAAACCAAAGCTCCTAAAGCGTCCTATTATGAGATATCGAATGTATATATGTGTTGGCATCTAAGGTAGTTCATCATTCTCAAAAATTTTGGAAAAGAAAATATGTTTTGCAATTGTGACAAGAAATCAAATTTTTGAAGATTAGCCAAAGATTTAACGGTATTGTGAAGCGCAACTAAATTGGACTCGAAACTAACAAGCTAGTAATCCTTGACTTGAGGTAAGGAGGTTATTGCTTAAAGTTGCACGTCTATACAGAAAATGGTAGCGTTGATTGATTTTGATGGGCAGTTAGGCATCAACCATCTTCTACATGTTGATTTTTTGCTAGAAATATCTAAATTGCCCATATCATTAACTTACTTCTCGAACTCCTCGCACAAGGGTTAATCTTGATTTTTATCAATGAAACTTTTCCTGCCTTTCTACTCTACATACCTTAGTTATTCTAAATTTCGAGGACGAAATTCTTTTAAGTTGGGTAGGATGTAAAACTCCTAATTTTCTACTACAATTTTTTTAATTGGATTTTGATTTTTGTACTTCGTATTTGTACATCGCGTGCGAAGTTGTATTTGCCGTATTGTACGTCATATGCAAGTTTATTTTCGTATTTGCTCGTCGAGTGCGAATATGTGTGAGGTACATATTTTTAGAAAATATTTTTTATTTTATTTTGAAGGAAGTGTAGTTTTCAAATATATATATATATATATATATATATATATATATATATATATATATATATATATATATACTTAATTTGCCTAAGGTTGTAAGCAAAGATTTATTTCCTTTTACTCTATAAAAGGCTATTCTATTTTATAGTATAAATATAGTTGCAGCTAGAAAACGTTGTTATTATAGATAATTTCGGACATAAATCTAATTCATATAAATATTTTTAATATCAAAATTTTGAAATTATTATTACATTAATTTTTACAAATTATAAAAAGATAACTCTAACCTAGTTTATTATAAATTAAACTGGTATTTGATATTATCGAGTAATTTTAAACATTTTTGAATTAAATATAAGAGTATTTAGTGTGTATATATTTCGGAGAGATATTATGGTTTTGAAATAAAGTGGTTTAAATTAAATATGTGATTATCTACTGGAGAATTTAAAACATCACAAATCCTTATCCAAATAGGGTTTCCACCTCCTATATAAGGAGAACCCCTATTGCTCCCTTTTTCCAGATTTTCCACACAACAAACTCCTCCACCATCCACAAATGATCTTTTACGTCGCGCGAAACACGCCGTAAATGATCTTTTACGACGTACATTTCGGTGGCTTAAAAGGTCATGCTGTAAATGACCCTATTATTTATGGCACACATTTGCACGCTGTAAATGACACTTTTTACAACGCGCATTAGAACGCTATAAATTACCCGCTTTTTTACATCGTGCATCAGAACGCTGTAAATGACTTCTTTTTTTACATCGCGTATTAGAACGCTGTAAATGACTTTTTTTTTTACAACGCGCATCCGAACGTTGTAAATGATACTTTTTTACAACGCGAGCGCGAATGCTGTAAATGATCACCTATCACACAATGTAAATGCATATTGATGAATGTCGTAAATACTTGGTGTCGTAAATATTGACAAAACTAATTTCGGCCAAATTGTAGGCATCATTTGCAACATGAACAAAATATCATAATTTAGTTTATTATATCAAATTTCGACCTTATTCATTAAACTAACATCGTTTTGAAAAGAGAAAGCAAAGTATAGCAATAGCAAAAGAAAATATAGAAACTAATTGACTGAATTATCATATTAACCAATTGAAGTCACAAATTCATAACTATGAACAAATAGTACGTAGTTTCCAATCCATAATTATATTACACAGTAACATTAGTGTTCTAGTAGCTTCAACCAACATATAGGCCATATCAAATGTCTTTGACAACAATAAACCATCCCTTAACAAAACACCCAAAAACAAAATCTCCAACAAAAACAAGAACGACGATGGCGATGAAGAGTCCACGTGTTGCCGAGAAGATGAGAGCGGGAATCCACAGGTCCATTGTTAAGCATAACTCCACTGATGCAAAAATATTTATAAAAAACTAATATTAGTGAATCAGTAATTACTAAATAAGTAAATGTACAATTCTTAGTAAAACTTCAAGCAAACAAATAAAGTTTGCAACAGTTCAACGAATTCAAGTGGAACTTTTAAAATGAAATACCTTTTACTTTTTGTTTATATTGTTGTTTATCCTTCAACATAATTTTTGCTGCATCACAATTCAATGAATATGAAGAATTTGGGTAAAGCAAAAGTTGTGGAAGAAAGACCTCAAAAATATTCAAGAGATCTACAAAAATAAATGAAAAATAAGATACGAATTCTAAGAGGTGGCATTTAATTTAAATAAAATACAGTAAGATAGGGAATCTAGGAGATGGCATTTAAATAAAATCATGGATTACATATGCAAAGATTTCATATATGTAAATTTGCATTCTGATCCTACCAGTAGAATGGGATTATATAAAGATTTCAAATAATCTTCATTAGATTCAAGACCCTCATTCATTCATGCCTTCTTCCAGAGACAAACACAAACACTGCAGGTCCAGACCAATGTCTTCTTTCATTCATTGAGATTTAATGCAAAGTATGCATTCTTTTTCTTTTATAGATATATTACCAGTGACTCAGCTTGCAATTGGAAAAAAATACTTCTAGTCTCTTACAAACCAAAATATTCTGAAATCCATTAAATTCAAATTTTCTAAAACCTAAATATTAAGCCAAACCACATTGATAATTACGAATTAGCTGAGCCCAAAACAAGTCACTATATTTTTCTTTGGTTTTCCAATTTATGAATAATGTGCCATCTATATTTTTCTGGATATATGCATTTCATGATAGTGTTGTATCTATATAGGGCTAGAGAATTTGGGGCTCCATCAGAATCTAAACATCTAATTTTGCTTAATATACAACCTTAACAAAGTAATACATACACAGCAACATATAGATGGCACAGTAATACATACCTGAACAAAGTAATACATACACAGAAACATCTGGTGAACATATATCTCGCAGAAATTTCAACTAATCAACCATGCCGTGGTGCCAGTCTATTCTGGCAGCATATATTTAACTTGATCATTTATTATAAAGGTAAATAAGATTCTTTGACAGTGTTAATATTTTTTCCTTCCATTTTTTATCAATCATGCATCTAAAATTAGGAAGACGACTCTTCCTTTCTTCTTAGAACTATATCATGTATGGATATTATCACATGAATTAGACAATTTCATAGACAGCGTAGGAATTAAGGAAATAGAATAGTTAGTTCATACTTCAGAAGTCAGTTTACTTGAAGATGATGTCCAACTAGTAAACAATCACATATAGCTGATAAATGAACTATGAATGCCATGCAATGGAGCAAAGGGATTGGGAAATTCTATTATTCTTATCTGATCAAGTAAGATGTTCTTCTCTAACAAAATTTCCTAATACAGCCTAGTTTAGAAACAATGTTTAAAAATCGGAGTTAGGTTTATTTTGTAATTTTTCTATTGTGTTTCAGTTTATAAGCCTCCATTTATGTTACCTAGAAGACTAGGATTGTGGATTTTTTGAAGTTTCATGTTCTGTAGAAAGTCAGATGTTTGAGTCACTCCAATATGTGCCGAAAAGGTTACTTTATTCTAGAGTTGGAGAAAGAAAATGTATGCATAGAATACACTCATAAGCAATGAAAAAACACAAACTATGCATATAGTATCACTCTTAAGCAATGAAAGAAAAATAAATAAAACTTGTGCATAGTAGCACTATTAACAATGAAAAACTTACGCACATATACAATGACTTTACCTTTTCTAAAACGACCCAAAATCTCCAATTAGGCTGCAGAAATAAACAAGACTAGTACCAAAGGAAGGTCGACCCAACCAAGTATCGACAACATATCGACACTATATTGATATATGTAGGGCTGTCCTGATTCCTAATTAAATCGGCTGATTCCAATCCAGTTCAGTTACACGAAATGCTCAGGACCCTCTGTAGTGAAGCGAATCCAGTGAGCTAGCTATACAAGAACTAAGGCACTAATGCTATAATTATCAGACAATACTCATTTCTCTTCGCACCTTCTGAGAGAAGCTATTTAGTCATTGAATATGGGACAAAAATGATATAGGGACCTTGATGTTCTTGTTTGTTATGTTCTATGAAGTGCACCTAATGAATGATATGCAATGAAGATAATAACTCATTGGCTTGTTGTTTTCCTTAGTTTTATTATGTCAGATCACATAGACATGATACCATTTTTTCACAATGCCTATTATATTCAGAATATTTTTTTACCAAATATATAAAATACCAATGTCACTTATGGGTAAACTAGTTCCGTAGTGTCATATCTGAAGTGTATATTGATATATGCAAACAATCCCACACTCTATATCTGTGTATTCAACTGGTTTATCAAAAAACAATATCAAAAAGGCAAAAGCAGTTGTTACAACTTCTGTCGTTGCTTCCAGAAAAAAAAGAAGCATGCACAATAAGTAATGTCAAACCCACTCTTCGCTGGGTTTAGATCGGCCAAACTCATGTTGGAGGGTTATAGCCTTTTAAGTAGATTTTCTAATGTTCTTAATGCTTTATTGTTACCAAACCTACTCTTAGTTGGGTTCAGATCAAGTTTCTTTGACAAGGAACTAATTGTTGTAAGGATGGAGAATGGAGGATGCATTTGGCTTTTTGTTAGTAAAAGCAAAAGGAATGCATTTGTTTTTTGTCAAAAAAGTATCTCTTTAGCATCTTGCTAACCAAATAATAGCCAATAATATATCATCTTACAATATTCTACATACATATGTGACAACTTAGAAGGAATTAAGGATAATATTCTGAATACAAATGCTAAGACAGTAAGGTACTTATTGTCTTCGCTTTGCGAAATGATTTGAATTTGTGCAACTGAGAGACGATAAGTATGTTGATCAGTCCATTCAAAAAGAAATGAAACACAGTTTGAACTATCGGCTGATATCGATATGACACAATTGATACCGATACGTTTTGGCTAGAGGTGTGAATTGGGCCGGGACGCCTGAAGCTCAATTTACTCGCCGAAGTTACCAAGTCTTATAATGTGGAAGTACATAATGGTCAGTCTGCTTTAGGAGCAGTTAAGTCAGGCAATGGCTAAGAATGGAGACATTCCAGTAGGCCTACCTGGGAAATGGCTACTTTGGAAGTTTCTATATCTAAAGATATGGATGTGCAGAACGGTCAGTCGGCTTTCAGTTGGGGAACAACCCAACCTGCAAAGAGTCCAAACACTTTAAGCTAAGAGAAGGTTTCCCCAGCAGTAGTTAAGTCCGGCAATGACCAAGAATGGGGACAATCCAATAGGACTACCTGGGAAAAATCTACTCGAGAAGTCAAATTTGATAATGTAGAAGTGCAAAAATATTTTGTGTGGACAACTAACATGCCTAAGGCAAAAACTATAGGGCAGGATGATGGTAATTCTGGATGGAATGAGAAGGATGAAAGTAAGAGATGGACATCACAGAATGCGGAGGAAGCTGTGACTGGCAGTTCTGGCTGGAGTAATCAAGGGTGGACAACCAAGAAACCGGAAGTTGACAGTCTTTCAGAAGGGAAACAGGGTTAGAAATTGGGAGGTGCTTGGGGTGTAAAAAATTCCTCTGACCGGAGAAACCAACAGAATTCTCCTAGACCTACAAGCAGGCCAGAGGACCGTAAAGGATGGAGACGTGCATAACCGTTTTCATCCGAGGAGGAAAAGATATTAGTCATTGTGGAACCAGTAACGAGTATTGTAAGAAAAAATCTTTTGGAGTCCAGATATCTCTCTAGATAATTATTTGTCTTCTTTATTTTTTACATATTAGTAACATCACATATAGCTCCGAGAAGAAAGGAACAACTGGAAATCGGTGTCCAGGCCATGATCTAGCAGGGTGGCAGTAAAAATGCTGGAAATCGGAAAGTAAGATGCTAGCTATCATCATTGGCCAAATGAGCAACTACTCATCCATATTCAAAAGAGCAAAACAATCCAATCTAAATATTACTTGAGTTTAAATAGATGATATTGGTAGACAATATTTCATACATAACTGACTATGAACAATCTCTTCGATCCATCGATCTTGTGCAAGAAAAGGTTCTTAGTGAACTCCTGTTAAACGTCTGGTGTACATACTCAAACCTGTGTGTCACAGACATATAAGTGTCAACACAATTTCTGTGTCATTCTAGACACAATAGACACACTTAATCCTAAAACCAAAACAAAACAAAGTGGAAGAATCAATACCATATTGTGTTTGAATCAGATGAATCGTATAGCTCCAAGGACCCTGTTGTATCATATATGCATCCTCGTGTCCGATTCGGACAAATCAAGCTATCGATACTCCTCTAAGATAATTGTCCGAACACATGGTGTGCGGATCAAACAGAAATTGTTCATAGCCTTGTTTTGAGAAGAGGAATTGTTCACTGAGATCAACTCAATTTTACGAATCAAAACGTAAAGAAGAGGAATTAAGAACACTCACCAGAGATCAGAGAATTCGAGTCGAGCTACTCACAGATATCGACTCGATCGACTCCAGAGCTTGAGATCGCCGGAGACGGATGGAAGAATCTTCTGGACAGGCAAAGCTCCTCGCCAAGAAGCGATAGCTCCATCGTGATCTTGGATCGAAGGAGAAGAACCCCAGTGTCACCGAACTCTTTGAGTTTAGCAACGGATCGCCGGAGACGAACTCGTCAGCACCAACAAGTGCTCATCTACGGAGAACAAAGCCTTCGCTCACCGAGGTCTTTCATGGCCGCGATGGCCGCAATGACTGATGAGGAGGGAGAGGTTGAACGGGAAGAGTTCAATATCTATATTTAGGGCTCGGGATATAGAAACTCAAAGAGGGAGTAAAAATAAAGAGGGGGAATGAAAAAACTTAAGCGGAAAACTGAAAAGGTCATGTAGAAAAAGTTTATTTTAAAAAATATATATCTTTCACAACATTCAAGTATGTCATAAATGTACAACGTGGTGAAGTTTGCCGTAGATGAGTCTTCAAATACAACAGTCCTCGGAGCACAAATTTAGGAGAAAATTTTAAAATGTAAGCTTTTGTTTTATATAAAATTGATAGTTGTTAAATTTTTTCTATTTTATTAGATAACTGTTGTTATATTTTTTCATTTTTTGCACGAATTTAGGATGAAATCTATTTTTTTATATTTAATTTATGTTATAAAAATTTATTCTAAAAAATTGGGTCTATTTCGATAACTAATTTATCCACAAAATATATCATTATCTCCTTAAGAATATAATTTTTCTATACTATTTTTTTTTCAAAAATTCTTATTCACTTATTTATTATTTTTTGTTTTGGATTTTTTAGTTTTCTTTTTTTTCTTTTTTCATTTTTTTGAAAAAATCAAGTTTTTCTTTTTCTTTTTAAGAATTAATTTTTTTAATTTTTAAAAGATTTCTATTCTTGTTTTCTCAGTTTTTATTCTTTTTATTTTTTATTTTTTATCATTTTCATATGAAAACATAGGTGGGAAACTATTATTTTAACATTTTCTTGAAATTTGGATTTGAAAGGAAAACTAAATTTTTTTAGGGGAAAATTTTGTTAGGAGAGAAACTAATTTTTTTTAATAAACAAATACATTCATTTACAACGTGCAAAAAATGTATGCCGTAAATGAGCCTTCAATTACAACGCGTAAAAATGCATGTCGTAAATAAGTCTTCAATTACAACACGGGAAAATGCATGACGTTAATGAGACTTCAATTACAACATACAAAAATGCATGACGTAAATGAGTCTTCAATTACAATGCACAAAAATGTATTCCGTAAATGAGTCTTCAATTACGGCACGCATGTCAAACACGCTATAAAAAAGATAAAAAATAACTCTTTTACGGCGCACATATTTGCACGCTGTAAAAGAGTGTCATTTACAACGCACAGCAACTGCGTGCCGTAAATTGTGCGCCTTAAATGCTACATTTTCTTCTAGTGCAAGTACAATATTTTCTCCTTGTCCCGACACCATCCCCGTCGCCTCTTCCTCCCCCCTGAACAAACCCGACCACCAACTTCGAAAACCACCACCGGCGTAATCGCCACCATTGGCACCACTGCACCACCACAGTCACCTCTATCACCATGAACCACCACCTGCGGCAAACACTACCGACAGTCCCGTCTCCGACCAGTCTCCTCCTCTCCCGACCGAAAACCATCTCCACCGCCACCACAAAATTTCACAGCCACCCTCGCCATCATCAATACATCCCCAAAATAACAAACACACACAACCCATATCCCGTCCTCCTCGTCGAACCTTCGTCGACCACCATAGCAACAACTCTACCATCGGGTCGGCCATCTCTGCCCAGCCTTATCGGTCTAGTGAACCCAGCCAACAGCATCCGCCCTAAGCCCAACGTCATCACCGAGAACACCAGACAAAGGGGAAATCCCTTACCTATTCCACGGAGCCACCGTTCCTGCGGCGGTGCACCAGTGAGCCCTTCCTGTATGGTCGACAATGACCCACTGCCCCGAGACACCCACGCACCGACTCCTTCTCCGGCGCGCCACTGCTGGCTTCTCCTCTCCAGCCGAGCCCGGCCTCCGGCTCCGCCCGGTTGCCGTCGGTGTCCTCTGGTAAGCCTCATCCCTCTCATTTCTTCTCTCTCCACTCTCTTTCTCTCTACTATTCTCTAGGAGACTTTGAGTAATTGTTGTTCCCTCTATCACTCTTAATTATTCTTTGGAGTCATGTATTTGTTTGTCCTCCACAAGAGAGGAGAACAATACGTAGAGTTAAATTATTTTTTACTATAGCTATTAATATCATTGTCATTATTTAGGTTGTATAAATTATTACTATTACCATTATTATGGGATTACACTGTTAAACTAGTATATATATAACTATTATTTTAAATATAAGAATATATTTTGTATTGCTAAAATACTTATAATTATTGTCCTACATTTAGTTACAAAGGCGGATTTAGAAAACCCTAATATATTATTATTTCTATCTAATTTAAAAAAGCTTTGATCAAAATAATTACTGTCGATTAGCCCTGAAAATATTTTCTGGATTTTTATTATTTAAGATTTTAACTAATAAAATGTTGTTCCAAATTATCATATTTTTTTCAAAGTACTATGTAAACGACTTTTGTCGAGAAAATCGTAATTTTCAACCTAAACAATTTTTACTACTTATAAATATTTCGGAATAGAAACATATAGTTTGCAAAATATGATGAATAATTTCTTAGTAATTTCAAAATAACTAAAAAAAATTATATACTTTTAAATATAGTTTTATTTAAGTCATATTTTTACGCCTTAGGGCTCTAGACTACAAACGATTCTTTTAATTTTCAACTATGATTTTTCTAGAAATATTTTTGGGTAATAAAAACCTAGTTTTAAATATTATGTTATCTAAAAAATAGTATGTATATAATTAGTTATTTATTTATTTCCACAAAAGTTTCTTCAAATTATCGTAACAGATCATGATTAAACGTATCCCTACTTCCTTCGTGACATCAGACCTTTTCGCAACCGCCATGGCTAATAGACTACTCAGACTTGTCGGATCATCGCACCACACTAGGCGCACACCAGGCGACACACCAGGCAAGATACCTTGCCATAATTTACTGTTTATAATTAGTCTATATTTTATTTATTGCATATTAATGTTCATTTATTTTTAGTTCTTCTAGCTTTACCATTTTTACAGTGCCTGATTTACTGCCTGCTCAGTGATATTAGCTTACTTGATTATTATCCTTTGATTGCATATGGACCTAGAGTTAAGAGACTTACCATCTTTAGTGTATTGCATAACCTTGACAGAGTTGTATCACGATATATGTGTGAGATGAGTAGCATGTAGAGGTACTTGCGTGTTGGCTGATCACCCGTGTGCCTGCGTTAGGGCTAACTGCTAATAGAGGCATGTTAGGAGACTTGGCAGTTAGTAGAGGTATAGGAGTCATGGATGTGACTCTACTAGGCATTGGGTGAGAAGAACAGTTCCTTAACGTATGGGTCACGTATGCACTTTCCTATTCCTGATCCTGCTGGCCTCTGACATCCGAGGGATGTTATGCTTTGAGGTCCTTGGTCTCCTGTGGGACCATACCTGAGTTTCCTGCACCCGAGCCAGATGCCCATGCGTTGAAGGTTTGTTTTTAACTGCATAAACACATTAGATCGGTTAGGTTACCTTATTGATGTCTTGTTACTTACTTTTATTTGTGGCATATTTTATATTCAGTATTTATATGGCATGTTCTTTATGTATCTTGTTACGTCCCTCTGAGGACCTGGTGAATTCTCTAGGTGTGTGTTTGTGATCTCTGCAGGTGCTCTAGCCAAGTCCATGCTTTATTCTCTTCCTTCAAGATGGTTTCACTTGGAACATCTTCGTATTGCTAGACAAAATTTCGTTATCATGTATTTCTCTCTTTTTTGCTGGTAGTGGATTTGTCTCCGCCCAACGACTTGTGTAAACAACAATTTCAAAAGTTATTATAAATTCTTTCTTCGTTATCATGGTTTACTGCATTTTACAGCTTATGTATACATACGATGGTTCCATATATTGGAAATATACATCGTATGTATGCAGCTGGCATGTCGACATACTTAGTCCTAAGTATTTTTGGACTGGGGCATTACAGTTGCAGCGGGTACATAGCATCAGTTCGAGACACGAGAATGGAGATGGCAGACATGGCACAGACTGAAGTTAGGGCAGAATTTCCTGATGTGTTTCCAGACGAGTTGCCAGGGTTGCCGTCGGATCGAGAGATAGAATTCAGCATCGACACCTTTCCGAAAACTCAACCGATATCCAAAGCACCCTATCGAATGGCGCTGGCAGAGCTGAAGGAACAGAAAGCACAACTACAAGAGTTGCTAGATCGCGGATATATTCGCCCTAGTATCTCCCCGTGGGGTGCTCCAGTGTTGTTTTTAAGGAAGAAGGATGGATCGATGTGGCTGTGTCACGACCCGCACCTGTTTTTCGGACGCGAGCTCGTGAGCAAGCCAGCTACGTATCGAACGGACTCTAGCTCGACTCGAATACGTAAACGCTTTCAAGGCTGTTGTATACTGCCAAATCATGGCAATGCAATTTATATCTCAATCCACAATAAGAATATGAAACATGAATGAACAATTATGGGTCATGGTCTGCAGTCCATTAGCATATTGTCCGATTAGACTCCAAGAATGATATGAGTCTATAAAATAAGCAAAATATATCATGGTATAGAATATAAAGCACGAAAGGATAATAAAGAAATATCACAAGCAAATACCTGTTTCCCTGCAGGTGTAATCACTACCATCATGAGCCGCTAACTAACTCCACACAATCAGCTACCTGAAGAGATCATCAGGTCCTCAGGAGACATAGCAAGATACATATAAACATGCCTATCTAGAAGTTTAATCATGCAATAAAATATAAACAGGGTATAAACAGGGAAAGAGATAGACAACTGACTATTGACATGATGAATACTAACAAGTGGCTATAAACAAGTGACTACTAACAGAATGATCATGAACACGGGTACAAGAACCACTACGCATAAATGAACTGCTGGATGAGAACAAGAGAAAACATGTCACGAGATCCATGAATACTCAAACCCTCGCCCCTGTAGAAGCATGGAATTTCAGAACCAGAAAGTCTATGCGCCAGACTACATGCGCCAGAGCTTGAACAAAGTACTTCACAGCAAAAAGCAACAAATATAGACATTGAAAGAGGACTTTTTATTCAACATATAAAAGTCTATTACATGTCTAAGAAAGACTGTACAAAGGAGAATTTCTACAAAGAAAAGATCCTAAGTCTACAGCCAGCAGCCAACATGCGCCCTCAAGTAGGCGCAGCAATCAACATGCGCCCTCAGCCAGGCGCATCCCACCATGCGCCCTCAGCAAGGCACATCCTTTTCAGCAGCTCAGTTATGTGCATCCTCAGTTATGTGCATCCCTTTGACAGCTCAGTTATGTGCATCCCTTCAGCAGCCCAGTTATGTGCCGCTCTTCCAGCCAGGCTCACCGCCGTCTAAATGCTTCGACTAATGAAGCATTTATTGAGCAGAACGAGGGTGGCAATCAACCCTCTAGCCAAGGAAGGAAAAAGAACCATAAGCTAACCTGTGGCCAGGGGGGCTTCGAAAGAGCCTCCAAACACCAAGGAAGACCGTGATCGAAACCGCGGCCAAAGGAGCAGCTTTCAACACAACCAGAATGGGCTACACCCATTTTGAAGGAAGAAAGAGCCACCAAAGCCGCAGCACCGCCATTCCGATCTACGGCTCTTCCTGCACAACGAAGACGAGGCTCGAGCATCCCTATCTTTGGATGCAACAGGCACCTTCCGCCTGCCTCAGAAGCCCTCGACTCCGACTTTTGGATGTAACAGTCACCTTCAAGTGCATCAACGAAGACACTGCGTCGCACTTCACTCTCGGGAGCATCTCGTCAACAGAATGCATTCGAGTACACAAGTTCATGTCGGAGAGACGTGAGAGAACGAGAAGCAAACCCTCTCTCCATGCCACTATTTATAGGCTGGGCAAATCAAACCCATGCGCCAAGTGGATGGCTCTCCGAATTCCGTACAATAAATTTGCATTAAATGGATGAACCAGACGCTTCGAATGCAGCCAAGTCAAAACGGCTATTTAAAGCACTCGAAGAACGTAACAGTTGCACCATTAAAGACGTGTCAAGCGGATGCGCCGGCCAGACCGTGCATCACATAGACGCGTCCTTCAGCATCAAGCGCATCACACAGATGCGCCCTTCAGCACCAAGCACATCACAGGGATGCGCCCCCCATGCGTCCCCATACGCCTAGTGGAACGCCAACCGACGCACCCACTCAGCTGTCCATCGAATGTCACAAACATTAAATACTGAACTGACAGAGTTGGCAGCACGCCTCCCGAAGTCTGAACAGTCGGCAGCTTTTTCAGAAGACGAAGCATCGCCAATGTCAGCATCATCATTACTTTCCTCCGACGGCTACTGCCACGTGGCCACCCAACCATCTCGCATGCGCCTCCACAGCCATGCGCCCAAATCTGCATGCGCCTCAAAAGCCATGCGTCTCAGACTTTTCACTGATCCCTAAAGACAGAGAAAAAGTCACCAGTAAAGCTTCGCATGCACCCCAGACTTCTCCCTGATCCCAAAAGACAGGAGTAAACTCACTACTGAAGCTCTGCATGCGCCTCAAAAGCCATACGTCCAGAATGGTTCGTGACTCCTAAAGGTTACGAGCCAAAGTCTCCTCATGCGCCCAATCTCAGGTGCATCCTACCAGATCATTCCCCACCAAATCCGAGATCTCCGAGCCATGGGTCGATGACACGTGTCCTTTGACTCAACTCATCCAAGATCTCAGCAACAGAAAGATCTTCTTCTCTGCTATGTGCCGGCTCACAACAGCAACATGAAGAAGTCAACCCCTCGATCAGGGCGCATCGTCCATGCGCCTCCATCAGCAATCAACACATGGCGTCCCCGCGTACAGGCGCATCCTACATGCGCGCATGAGCAGCCAGCCTACAGACTATATAAAGAGAGGGACCATTTCCTTCTTCCACACCGACGTATACACATACCTACCCACAACGAACAGACAGAGACTTTGCACCACCAGAGAGGCAGATACAGATACTCAATGTCTTCCTCCTCTCAGCAAGCTCCAGCACCCAGAGCAATCCAGACCTTCAGAGAACCGATAACCGTCGTCAGATCGTCAACGGAGTCAACGTATTACCACTCACTCCATCGGCACTAGGGACCCAGATTAAACAAAAGTGTACTCCTAGGACTACATCTAAGTCCTACATTGTAATACTGTTCTGTTTGTATTGAAATTTGCAATCAAAGAATTTTAATGGCAAACAAGCTGGCGACTCTGCTGGGGACCTCTTTCTCCTCCACCGAGAAAGCTGTGTCGCAGTCTGACGACGTGAAGGTGGGCTCCTCCCACAAGATGCTGGTCGTACGCCTCAATCAACAGGCGTATGAGGAGTTCATCTCTGAAGGCAGTGCGAGTCCTTCGAAGCGGCTGCCGAAGCCGAAGAAGACCCGCCGAGTCTGGGTGCGCAAGGTCGACGCCTCGGGCACCACCACCAAAGGGGATGCGCCAATCCAGCCTTCCCTTCCTACTGACGTCCTCAGCAACCAAGATGCGCCCGCTGGTGCAGCGCATCTCTCGGGAAAACGTGCGGCTAACCACATTCCCCAGCCATCTCCCTCTCAGGCGAGGAAGATGCGTCGACGGAGCAGGGGCGCAGCCAATGCCCCGTGCATCACTTCTGATGCGCCATAGAAGGTCTCTGTCTTTGACAGACTCACTCGCTGTAATGGCGAGGAGAATTTGGATTCTGAGTACTATGCGCCCCAGCGGCCTGGTACGAAGAAGTCCAAGACAGCACGGGCCATGCGTCCCAAACGTGCTATGCCAGCAGCAAGCCAGAAGCATGCGCTCACAATCATGCGCGCTGCTGATGGTAAGCTGTACAAGGTCGACTCGAGTGCTGCGGTGCCAAAAACGAGTCGACCTTCAAAGTCCTTGTCTCACTTGGGCGCATCTACTGCGTGCACAACCAAGTCGAGTAAGGCAAATCCAGTGGTCTTGAACTCCCGTGCCTCCTCTGGTTGTGCGTTTGAGGTCCGTTCAAGTCACTCCAAATGTTGTGGTTCCCCTACTTCTGATCGGGATGCATGTTTGGTATTAGATCAGGGGGCGCAGCACTCACTTGACCACCCCGACGCTTGGCCTTGCCATGCGCCTGAAGGGGGTATGACGGTGGCACTCTCCTCCAACGATCTGCGCAACATGATCACTCACAAGCGCCGATCAGGAGAGTTGACTGACAAGCACGATGCGCCTCTCACAGGGCATACTTGTGCTATAGTTACCATCAACTGCTGTTGCAAAGCGGTAGTCCCACCAAGGCAGTCGGTATTCCAGCGGCTGCAATCATCGACACCCCTCCGACGTCGCCTCGGGAGGAAGGTGTCAACAGAAGAGGAACCACTGGTTGCTTCATGCAACGTGATCTCCAACTCCTTGTCAGTCTGAAAGGCGACTGGCAGTTTCTCTTCCTCGTTCAAAAGCCAGCCAAGGAAAACTAAGACAGCTGTCTCGTCCTCCGGAGTGTTCGAAGGCACTCGAGTGAGGAAGAAGATCTTGGAGGAAGCTGGGGTAGCCAGAGCCTTGTCGAGCCTCCTTCCGAAGACGAGTGTGTCCAAAGCACACCTGGGGCAGATCCTCGAGGCGAAGTCAGCCTCCCAGAAGCCTCTGAAGACGAAAACATCCCCCAGAACATAGCTGGGGGTAGTTTAGCATCTGCGGACCCGAGTTTCAGAGACGAAGAGGCCCTTCAAGACGGAGCTGAGGGTAATCAGGCCCTTACATATGCGCCCATGGTGAATGTTCTCCCGAATATAGCCGGGGGTAGCCAAGACGAAGCTCCATGAGAGGCAACTCCCCTACAAGAGAGTGAGGCCGAGAGTGAGGCCTCAACCCATCCATCCACTCCCGATCGCATCATGACAGTAAATGTGACTGGGGCTGATATCGAGTCTGATGCACCGCCAACAGACCTCGTCCAGCGCATAGATACCCTGGAGGGAGGACTCAAAACCCTCTCTGCCTCCATGCAAACACTGACTCAAGCAGTGTTTGAGATACGGTCAGCTTTGACCAGGACACCTTCTACCGGTCCCGATCTAGGGGCCAATGGAGAGTCGAGTGTACCCCTTCAACGGGTATCCTCGGACGCAGATCGCCGAGAAGCACCTCGGACGTCAGAGCCCTCAAATGCTCAACATCAGGTGGTACCACCTTCCCCGACTCCCAGCTCCACGAAAGACGTGGTCGAGATGATCAGGGACCTGCACGAGCACTTTGAGTCCAAGACGAGACAAGAGGAGCGACAGAAAATGGGTATCCCCCAGCCTTATCCCCTCGAGTGGAACAAAGTGGTTTATCCTCCAAAGTATAAACCACAAACACTGAAGCCATACGACGGGAAGGACCCTCCGCGTCGCTACCTGACATATTTCCATTCTCAGACGGGACATCTTCCGAAGGAGGACGTACTACTTACCAGCATATTTGTTGGGGTACTGAAAAGAGTGGCGTACGACTGGTACTACAGCCTCTCCGACAATTCAATATCTTCCTTCGACGACCTGACGCACCTCTTTCTCGACCATTTCTACGACGGCAGGAAGGACATGACAATGGCGTCCCTTATAGAGATACGCCAGAAGGAGAAGGAAATAGTTCGAGTGTTCATCGAACGCTTCCAACAGGCCTGCTTCAGACTGCCCTCGGGCATGCCAAAACATGCACTTCTCTCCTCCTGCAGCATGAACATGCTGCCTGCAGTCAAGCTCTGGCTCAACTCTACTCCTCCTCCCGACTGGAGCTCCTTGATCATTGAAGCAAAAGCCGCAGAGAAGAAGGTAGCCAATGCTCGTCTTTTAGGAGTTAGTTTCTCTGCCTTCGAGGACAAGAGAAAACGGCCTGCAGCCAACAACCCTGGACGAGAGACGAAGGGGAAATAGGCATTGAATGTCAATACCTCAAAAGGTGTATCAGCACCTACTCAGAAGCCTCCACTTGCACCAAGGCCAAAGGAGGTTTATTCGTTCAACGACGAAGACACCCTGCAACTCTTTGAGATACTGAAGCAGGGTGAGAAGATCAAGCTTCCAGACCCGAAGCGTCCCGACGAGGTTGGGAAAGTGGACAACCCGAGGTACTGTCACTACCATCGGTTTGTCGGACACCCAACCAAGGACTGCTACGTCCTCAAGAATTATATCCAGCGCATGATCAATGCGAATGTAATCTTCGTCGACTACGAAGAAAAGACGGTGTCAGCCAATGTGGTGTCACTCCAGTTTGGCACCTTGTCGCCAACTACAACACAGGATGGCGTCGTCTCCATCCCCAAGGCGACAATGGAGGTGGTTAACTTACCACCAACCCGTGACAACGTGAGTGGACTTATCCCACTCACCACATCTCGGGGAGAGATCCTGTGGGTTCACTCCGATCTCGTCTCCGAGGTGACTCAACCGGAGGTACGCCTTACCTCCAAATCCAAAGGCAGGAAGATCAAGTCTTGCCGTACGGTCTCTTCTTCAGCGGAAGAGGTATTTCCTGTGCAGACACGTTCACAACAGAACGTCCAACCCGACGAAGCTGCCGTCGAGGTGGTGCCTCCTGGCACCATCCCTGCTGTCCAGGACGAGGGCCCGTCTAAGCCCTCAGCAGCCAATAAGCAGAAACAGATAGAGGCCCGCTTCGACATGCCTCTACGAAAGGAGAATGCTTCGGGGCTAGCCAAGCCCTACAACTTCGACATACTGGCACAACTGGCCAGTACTCCTGCCCGCCTATCTCTGTTCGAGCTCCTTCGTCTTTCCAAAGACTCCCGAGAAGCTCTCTGCGAAGCTCTGAAGGAAGCTGAATCCTTTCTCAGTCAGGTAAAGCAGCCTGAAGATCTCCCGACTGTGTGCAAGCACTGTCACTATGCGGAGGAGGTTATCCCCAATATAACCTTCACCCAACATGACATGCTGCTCAAGCACAATCGACAAAACAGGCCGCTGTATTATACAGGGTACATCGATTCAGTCAAGGTGAAGCGGATTCAGATCGATCCGGGGTCTTCCCTCAGCATCATCCCGAAGATGCTGCTCTCAATACTGGGGATTCCAATGTACCGACTGACGCCCTCCAACACAACAATCAGTGGTTTCAATGCCAGCAAAAGCGAACCACTGGGCAAAATACGACTAAAGTGCCACATCGGTAACCTCAGAACCGAGGTCACTTGTTATGTCGTGGACGCTGAAGTCAACTACAACATTCTGTTGGGCCGTCCATGGTTGCACGAGTACATGGTGGTGCCATCCACACTCCACCAATGTATGAAGTACGTATCCACCAATAACGTCATCCGTACGGAGTTCGCGGACATCGACCCTTTCAAAGGGATTGAAGCCTACTTCACCGATGCCGACTTATACAAGTCACCCGACGAGGAGGAGGCCAATGATGCTGACGATGAAGCAAAAACGGCAGCAGAGCCGGACATGGAGCCTGAGGTTACCCCCGACGCTCCTTTGAAGATCCGACTCAAAGGCAAACCGCCTAAGAAGTTGCCTCCCATGAGCATTAAGCTACCCGGAAAAGCACCAGCTGCTCCTGAAGCTCCCCTGAAGATACGGCTCAAGGAAAAGCCGCCTCAAACATCGGCTCCCCTTGTGGCAAAACTACAGGGGAAGGCGTCAGTCACCGGAGGCACAACGGAGGCACCTCTGAAGGTGCATCTTAAGGGCAAGCCGCCGCCATCCCAGCTGCCAGAGAAGGCCCATGTAGTCCTCTCGGACTCCCAGATCAGCGCTGTGGTGGACCCTTCCGATCCTACTCCAGTGCTTACAGATGAAGAGCTGGGGGAATATATCTCGGCCGATGTAGATGCCCCATCTCTCGACAATATAATCCCACAGGATAAAATCTCATATTTCAGCAATAACAGAGTATCTTTTAATTATTCTAGTCTTCCACATTGGAATGCCATGTATACATTAGATAACGCTCTACGGTCGTTGTAAACACAAATAACGACCGTCCATCATGTAAATCGAGTAGTCCCATCCCAAGGGGTCTGTTATATAGTCCTACCACGGAGTCGAGACGAAGAATCCATCATCTTCGGCAAGGTCGAGCGTCATCAAGACCTCCCGCCACTCGAGCCAGAACCAGATACCGGCAGAATGCAACTCTATCGGTACACGGACAAGGCAAAGTACCTCATCCAAAAGATGGGTTACAACCTAAAAAGCGACAAAGGCCTGAACTACGGCAAAGGTCGACGTCTCCCTCTCCGGCTTCCAACACCTAAAGGAAAGCCGTAGGACTACTACAATAGGACTCGACGGGGGGTAGGCTATGTCACGCCACCGTCAACGCCAGAGAGTTCAGACGCAGAAGAAGTAGAATATTCTCACTCGTCTGAGGCATCAACGTGGGATTCCGATACCAGTATTGGATCTGCCTTCAAGAGAGTGCTGTCAGCCAACATGACATCTGCACAATCTCAAGAAGAAGAAGGCGAAGACCAAGCGTCAGAATTCTTCGAAGAAGAACCCTGGGCTCAACGCCTGGGATAACAATGGGAGTCTCATTTTGAACAACGTGAACCTCCCACCGAGGATGAAGTCGAGCAGATCGACCTTGGGGATGGATCTTATTCCAAACCCATCTTCATCAGCAAAAGCCTAAAAGGAGAAGACCGAAAATCTTTAATCCAGCTGGCTAAAGAGTATATCGATGTCTTCGCCTGGAGCTACGAAGATATATCGGGACTTGATCCCCAGATTACGATGCATAGGTTGAACATCTTGCCTGATGTCAAGCCTATCAAACAACAACAGCGACGCTTCCGTCCGGACATCATGAACGCCATCGATCAGGAGGTGGACAAGCTCTCGACTAGCGGCTTCATCCGTGAAGAGCAACACCCAGATTGGGTAGCCAACGTCGTCCCCGTCACCAAGAAGAATGGGAAGATACGAGTTTGTATCGACTTCAGAGACCTCAACACTGCTTGCCCAAAAGACGAATTCCTGCTTCCAATCACCGACGTGATGATCGACAACACGTGTGGCTTCGAGCGCATGTCTTTCATGGACGAGTATTCGGGCTACAACCAGATCAAGATGTTCCCTGACGACACAAAACACACATCATTCAGGACTCCAAAGGGCATTTTCTGCTACACAGTGATGTCCTTCGGCTTGATGAACGCTGGTGCGACATATCAAAGAGCTATGAGCACCATTTTCTGTCAATACCTTCGCAAGACAGTCGAATGCTATGTTGACGACATCGCAGTCAAGAGCCGTCTCAAAGGAGATCACCTGCAAGACCTCAAGATAGTCTTCGATCTCATGCGGGCGCATCAACTCAAGATGAACCCCGCTAAATCCTTCTTTGGGGTTTCTAGCGGAAAGTTCTTGGGCTTCATCATCACCGCGAAAGGCATTCATGTCGATCCCGAGAAGACCAAAGCCATCATTGATATGGATCCTCCAAAGAACCTTCGAGAACTTCGAGGCCTACAGGGACGTCTGGCATACATCCGGAGGTTCATAGCAAACCTCTCCGGCAAATGTCAACCCTTCACCCAGCTCATGAAGAAGGGAGTCTCTTATGTTTGGACAGAGGAATGCCAAAAGGCTTTCGACGACATCAAAGCCTACCTGACAAGCCCTCCAGTCCTGGTGGCACCCGTCGCAGGCAAACCATTCCTCCTCTACGTCCGTGCCATGGATCATTCCCTCGGCGCCCTGCTAGCTCAGAACAGCGACACAGGCTATGAGCAAGCAATCTACTACCTCAGCCGAACTCTATTTGGGGCCGAACACCGGTACAACCCCGTTGAAAAGGAGTGCTTGGCTCTGGTATTTGCCATCCAAAAGACTCGACATTATGTCTCGGGGCAGACAATTCATGTCATTTCCCGAGTCAATCCGCTCAGAGTCCTCATGACGAAGCCAGGATCATTGAACTTCCGGCTAGCCACATGGGCGATCTTGCTAACGTCATACAACATGGTGTTCGTTCCGCAAAAAGCTGTTAAGGGTCAAGCTCTGGCCGACTTTTTAGCTGCACACCCCATCCCAGAGTCCTCAAGACTCTATGAAGACATCCCGAATGAGGTCCAAGAATCAAACGTCACCGAAGAAGGCTCCGTCTGGGGAATATTTTTCGATGGCGCTTCAAGAACAGGCCCCAAAGGCCAAATCATCGCAGTAGTGGGGGTGGTATTAGTCTCCCCCGATCAGCTGGTCATCCAGCGTGCTTACTCCCTTTCGAAGCCGTGCTCCAACAACGTTGCCGAGTGCAACGCGCTCATTATGGGACTCCAGCTAGCACAACAGCTGGGGGTGAATCATCTGGAAGCCTACGGCGACTCAAAACTCGTCGTAAACCAGATCAGAGGGTAATATGAGGTTCGTCATGAAGACCTGATCCCTTACCATGAGGTTGCATTGAACATCGTTTTAACCTTCACCGGGTTCTTCATTGAACACGTACCTCGCCTACAAAATCTTGAGGCTGATGCTCTGGCTGGCCTCGCAGCCTCCTTGGCGGCACCCCTCGGAACTCAACACTACGTCACGGTAGTAGGTCGAGACCTGGTCAGCCCTAAAAATAACCTGTGCTTACGAGTGGCCCACGCCATGTCAACGGGTGCCGGTGTTAACGTCCGAGATTGGAGATTCCCGTTCATCGACTTTGCTGTCTACGAAATTCTTCCAGAGGATCCGAAAGAAGCCGTTTCAGTCAGGAGACGCTCTCTTCGATTCTACTACGATACAGCCACTAAAATGCTGTACCGACGCTCCTACGATGGATTTCTCCTTCGATGTTTGTCCAATGAAGAAGCAGCCGAAGTCCTTCGAGAAGCTCATAATGGAACCTGCGGGGCCCATCAACCTGGCCCTAAGTTGCAGGATCGACTGCGACGTATGGGCTACTACTGGCCAACCATGGCCGCTGACGCTGTCGAATATGCTAAGAAGTGCCATGCGTGCCAGCTTCACGCAGACTTCATCCATACACCGTCAGAACCACTACATCCTACAGTCGCCTCCTGGCCCTTCGAAGCTTGGGGAATGGACATTGTGGAATCGATCACCCCTCCTTCATCGAGAGGACACCGCTTCATCCTAGCAATCACTGACTACTTCTCTAAATGGGCAGAAGCAGTTCCGTTGGCAGAAGTGAAAAGCTCCAGGGTGATCAGCTTCATCAAGCACCACGTCATCTACCATTTCGAGGTACCCCGGAGGATCATCCACGATAATGGTCCTCAGTTCATCAGCCATATTTTCAGCCGATTCTGTGACAAGAACCGCATTCAAAATGTGACATCAACCGCCTACAATCCGGCAGCAAACAGATTAGCAGAGGCGTTTAACAAGACTATCGTCAGGCTACTCAAAAAGGTCGTGTCATCCAACAAACACGACTGGGACGAAAAGCTCGGTGAATGCCTTTGGGCCTACCGCACAATGGTACGGACCCCGACAGGCAACACCATTCTCCTTGGTCTATGGGAGCGAAGCGGTACTGCCTCTCGAGATTCAGATACCCTCACTCCGCGTAGCAATCACAAACCAACTCACAGAAGAAGACAACCAACGTCGTCGTCTGCGGGAACTGGAGGCACTTGATAAAAAGCGTCTCCTAGCTCAACAGCGCATCGAACTCTACCAAGCCCGTATATCACAGGCTTTTAACAAGAAGGTCAAGCAGAGGACTTTTCAAGTATGCGACCTGGTTCTGGCAGTCAGGAGGCCGATGGTGTTGACTCACAAAATAGCAGAAAAGTTCGAGCCCAAATGGGAAGGACCTTTCATCATCGAGACGGTATACTCAAACGGTGCTTACCGCCTCGCCAAACCCAATGGGGACTTGTTCATGATGCCCATCAATGGAAAGTTCCTAAAGAAGTACTACTCTTGACATCTTTCAGACATGTGCTTCCACCAGGGGATCTGTGGACCCAATCATCAGGGCTCACAGACAATTCCCTTCCACAAAATCATACGCTTTCGGAACCCAGTTGTTCCGTAGCATCCTCCAGTAGAAGGACAACCACGTCCACATCACCTCTGAGTTGTCCCCCCTACACCCTACAAAGCAGAATCTTACATCCCATAAGACTACGCTACCCTTCGTGTTTACCACGTCCACATTACCTCTGAGTAAACATCCCGTACAGACAGCCCCTGCATTGCCGTACATCAATCGCAGAACTTCCACGTCCATATTACCTCTGAGTAGTTCCGCGTATCCCCCAGAGTCATTCCTACCACGTCCATAATACCTCTGAGTAGGAAGATTCTATCATTCGAACCCCATATTTGCCACGTCCACATCACCTCTGAGCAAACATGAGGGTTCTCTCAAACTTATTATCTGTACCTAAAACCAAGGTACGCAAAAGATAATAGGTCCACACAAATCGTCAAAGTTCATGACAAGCAAAAATGAACACATCGCAGAAAATGGTGTGCTTCTTTATTTCTAAAAAAAGGAGAGTAAAGGATTACACTATCCCCAGCAAGAGTTGCAAAAATACAAAAAAGCAGAGACTACAAGCCCTAAATATCTCCAGGGTTGGCTGAAAGCTCTGCAATTCGGCATTTCAAGTCTGCCGCCCGAGTCTCCACAGTCGCCAAGACGCGACGTTCAGCTTCTTGACGCATCGCTTCAACAGCCTCAGCAGAAGTATCGTTCTCATGCTTCTCATCCAGCTGCTGCCGCTGCTGAGCCAGGGTAAGAGCTCGGTGAGTGAAAGCTGCTTCCTCCTTCTTGAATGCTACGTGTTCAGCCTGGACACGTTCGGCGTCCAATAGGAGTCGGGCTCGCTGGTCCTCAAGGCGGCGGATCTGGGCGTCAATCTTCGCGATATTAGCGTCCAACGCAGCTCGCGTCTCCACTGTCTCCCACGTAGGCTGAGATAACCGCTCCACTGCAGCTTCAGTCTTAGCCACTTCGCGTTCCTAGACACTCACAGTGGCCTGGTAGGAAGACTCAGTCTCGGCGAGCAGCTTCTCCTTCTCCGCATCTATCAGAACGGAGAGGTCATTTCGCTGGATGCGCTCTAATTCAGAAAGTCACTGGTCCAACTCAGCCACCGTGGCTTCCAGAATGACGGCCAGATGATCGTAGCCCTGGTGAATACGGATCAAGTTGATATGAGGCAGTGCCAGAGTTCTTGCTGTCGCAAAGCTCCCATTAGCATCCATCACTACCGATACCCCCCTCTGCAGCATTTTATACACTGCCACAACGATGAATTTCATATATTCATCTGCGTCCGCCAGCACCTGCGACGTCATGGCAGGAGTTGGAGGAGCTGCTCTGGTTAGCGGACCGGAAGAAGACCCGCCGACCTCAACCTGCGAGACTGGAACCTCGGTATCAATAGGCTCTTCATCAACAGGGGCCTGACTACTAGCCCGAGGAGCCCGGAGAACAGAAGAAGCCGGCACAGGTGTCGAGATAGTACCCCAAGTGGAAGGAGCAACAGAGGGTTTTATACCCTTATCCTTCTCGAACTTGGAAGTACCACCGACGTCAGTGGCCACCTCATCAGCCCCTAACGTGCTATCAGCAGCCAATACCTCCCCCGGCAGAACGGGGAGATCAACACTTGTCTCCTGACCCGCCCCAGGAGTCGGGACCGTCAGACGAGTCTTCTCATCAAATCCCTCTACAGGGACAGGATCTGTCGCTACCTTCTAATTGGTAGCCACCTCAGCTTCCGCCGCTGAGTCTGGGGTAGGGCTCGACAATGATGCAGCCGACCTCTCCTCATCATGACAAGGAGGGGAATCAACCCTCTCCTCCGTTCCAACCATCTATGTTGCCCCCGCAACAGGCTCTTGCAACTCTGGAGCAGCGTTATCCGAAGACGACGAACTCCACTCCATATCATCATCATGAAGCCTCGTGTCTGCTAGACCCTCAACGTCCAAGGCCCTCACGGCAGCTGGCACCATCCCAGAAGTTGCTGCAACTTCTGCATCTCTTTCAACAAAGTCTGGAGATAGTAAAACCTCTGCAGGAACATCTCCAGGACTCTCCTCTATTGGAGACATTACCATCGGAGGGATGCGCTCGTCAGAAGAGCTTGCTACCTCATTCGGTTTACTGACACCCGGTTTTGAAACACAGGTCTTCTTCTTCGACGATCCCTACAAGAAGAAAAGAACAAGTCACCAAAATGACAAGATGAGCCAAAATTACGGAGGACTCTTTACCTCAGCAAGAGCTGATTCCACTGGCGTTACAGACGGCGTTCCCGTAGCCTTTGGAGTCATGGCTCTTCTCGGCCTTTTTGGTACAGACGAACCGGCTTCTGCGTCGGCCTGTCTCTTTCCAACAGAGGGGTCTCTCACTGATGCTGCAGCAGCAACCCGATATCCCGCCAATTCTGGTGGACGATATGACCGAGCCGCTATCAACATATTCGCTGTGGCTTCCAGCTGAGTTCCAATGATAAAACTAGTCTCTCTATCATAACCTGGAGATGCGGTATTCATTGTGCAATACAGCTTAGCTGCCGAATACCGGATCTGTGGCCGAGGGTTGCAAACGGGCACCGTAAACTGAACACCAGTGCACCCGGCATTGTAATATTGCCAGCCCCGGGCTCCATCCAGCAAACTACCGATGAACCCCAGACTGTTACTGGGATTCCGTAGCATTAGCTGGGTATAGCCAAACTGGCGAGCGAACCGGCTGGGCAGATATGGCTCCAGGTAACACCTATTCTGGTTCCGATAGACCAAGTGAGAAGGCCGAATACTTTGCAACCAACAAAAACCCTATTTTGGCAGAGTAATCGCGTCTTCACCAGAGTCGACTAAATCTTGGTCAGCCTCGAAATCTTTGAAGATGGGGCCAACCTTATCTCCCACCCCTGAAGGTAGGACAAAACTCTCCTGCAAACGGGGACGCCAGTGTGTAACCACTTTCTCTTGTAGAAGCGGCGGATAAAGGCATCTTCTTCAACATGATCCTCCTCCGAACCTAGACTCATCACGTTTGGATGATGCAGAATCAGTCATCCCATAAGATAATGGAATGGCAGTTCAGCCCGGGGAAAGTTGTCATTTTTATCTCTCCCCTGGATCACGTCATCAGCAAAAGTCCTCAAACCCCGCAACAGGTTACACACCATCGCGGGAAGAAGAGCTAAGGGACGTCCAAAAGCCAACTTTACGGCAGGCAAAATAAGGTTCCGGTGTACCCTCTCCACTGCACCAGATCCGCCCACAAATATACAATCTCGGAGCCATATCATCAAGTATGCCGTCAGCACCGCCTTAGACGACATCCGGTGCGCACAGTGCCGGAAGCAGCTATACGCATTCTTACCACTTTTATTGGAACGAGGGGTCCTCTCGTCTAGCCGGCTTATCTCAGAAGTCACTTCCGCAGGTTTCAGCCCTTGCGGAGTCGTAAACCGAATCCTCGAGGGGTCCGCCAAATCCTGTTTGAAAACATAATCCCTCCAAGCAGTCACATGAGGCTGGGTCTTGCCTTTGTCCTTCTGGTGCATCAAATAATGATGACTCGCCACTTCTTTGAAAACGGCCATCATCTCCGAGTCCTTATTTTCCAGAACCTGGATCTCTTCATTCGACGAGAAATATTCCTCGTACGGTTCTGAGCCCCAGGGAAGCTTGGACACTTCGTACATCTCGTGGAGAGCCAACCCCAACTCCCCCACTGGAGTATAGAAAGTGCCAGTCTGGGTGTTGAACAATTCCAAGAGTGCAAGGAACATAGGCTTATTGAGATCCACGCCAGCCTGTGTGGCACGGATAGCGGCTGTTAGCCCAATCTCCTTAAGCTCAGCCTTGAACTTCGAAAGCACCCAAATAGTCAACTCGTCCCACCTCGAGATATGATGACACCAACCTTCAACCCTAAAGCCACCTTTCGGATACATGACCCTCGATGTCAGCATCCGACTTGCGAAGGTTGAGGCACTGAAGGCAAAAGTGTCATTTGGGACTTCACTGTAGATGCTCCCGGGATGCAAAGTTCGGCAACTGAACGATGGACCGGTTCGTGAAGCAGCCAGGGTATCCCTCTGGTTCGAGGTAGCATCAATCGAAAGAGCACCCCCTAGGGCCCCTCCTTGAGAAGGAGTAAGCTCCCAGGGCATCCTTCTCTTCGAAGCGAAACGATAGAAGGCCATCAGCGGCAACTGGCGGTCAAGTTGTCGCATGTACAGCACCATGCCTTTTGCAGAAAAGAACCAGTCTTCTTTGACCTTCAGTATCTTTGCTTCAGTGGAGATCAGACGGTCACTGAACAAAAAGGTAGGTTTTAAGAAGGTCAAATCCTCGAATTTAGCAGATTTTAGTTTTCCGTTCTCCATCATACTCTGGAGGAAAATCGGCAACTGGTTCTGGATCTGCAGCACTCTCTCAGGAAGTTGATCCTGTAAGATAGCATCCTTGGCAGGGTTGATAATCACCTCGTCAAAATCAACTCCCATTTGACAAAGGGAAGCATCCAGAAGGACCTCATTCAGCAAAGGAATCATCATCGACACTGGCACAACAAAAATCAAAGGTCAGGCAAAAAGACAAAGTATATTAAAGCAACCTGGCGCATCATCAGGGTGTAAACCCATGCGCCTCAGTAAAGGCTTCGGCGCATCATCAGGGTGTGAACCCAAGCGCGTCAGCAGAGGCTTCGGCGCATCATCAGGGTGTGAACCCATGCGCGTCAGCAGAGGCTTCAACGCATCATCAGGACGTAAACCCAGGCGTGTCAGCAAAGGCTTCGGCGCATCATCAGGGTGTAATCCCATGTGCGTCAGCAGTTAAACCTCGTTGCATGATAAAGGTCTAAACCTATGCACGTTGGCAGGCTAAAAACCTCGGCACATCATCAGGACAGAAGTCCATACGCGTCGGCAATGGAAAGTTAGGGCACACCAACTCAGCCGCATGATCCAAGGTTCGTTTGAACAAAGAAAGTAGTAGAAGAGACGACACCCACCCGTCACAGCGGGTCGAACGTCGGCCGGAGTCACAATGGCGACAGGAGCATCCTCTTCGGCATACTCTGCCGGCTCCTTTCCTTTGCCAGCACCGCCGCGAGAAGCCTTCGGAGCCATTCTTTGAGAGAAAAAAAGTTAGGGTTTTTGAAGAAGAACTCTAAAGAAAGCAAAAGCAAGGAGAAGAAGAACTCTCTCTCTCCATCTCTCGCCTATTTATAGGGCTTGGTCGCATGCATGAACCGATGATGTGTGATCTTAGCCGTCGCCTCGGGTTCTATGAAAAGATAACCACAAATAAAACCAAAAAGATCATCATTAATCTTTTTCGGTTACCGAGACGTCATCATTTGCATTAACTGAGCGGAGCATGCGCCCCATCACTGATGCACGGAGTATCTATGTGCCCCGACGGTCATGCGCCTCCACTACCATGCTTCTTATTCAAAGTATTCCAAAACTTATCCAAAAGTTTTGAAAACTTTGAAGGGGGTCTTGTAGAAGCATGGAATTTCAGAACCAGAAAGTCTATGCGCCAGACTACATGCACCAGAGCTTGAACAAAGTACTTCACAGCAAAAAGCAACAAATATAGATATTAAAAGAGGACTTTTTATTCAACATATAAAAGTCTATTACAAGTCTAAGAAAGACTGTACAAAGGAGAATTTCTACAAAGAAAAGATCCTAAGTCTACAGCCAGCAGCCAACATGCGCCCTCAAGTAGGCGCAGCAATCAACATGCGCCCTCAGCCAGGCGCATCCCACCATGCGCCCTCAACAAGGTGCATCTTTTTCAGCAGCTCAGTTATGTGCATCCTAAGTTATGTGCATCCCTTTGACAGCTCAGTTATATGCATCCCTTCAGCAGCCCAGTTATGTGCCGCTCTTCCAGCCAGGCTCACCGCCGTCTAAATGCTTCGACTAATGAAGCATTTATTGAGCAGAACGAGGGTGACAATCAACCCTCTAGCCAAGGAAGGGAAAAGAACTACAAGCCAACCTGTGGCCAGAGGAGGCTTCGAAAGAGCCTCCAAACACCAAGGAAGACCGTGATCGAAACTGCGGCCAAAGGAGCAGCTTTCAACACAACCAGAATGGGCTACACCCATTTTCAAGGAAGAAAGAGCCACCAAAGTCGCAGCACCGCCATTCCGATCTACGGCTCTTCCTGCACAACGAAGACGAGGCTCGAGCATCCCTATCTTTGGATGCAACAGGCACCTTCCGCCTGCCTCAGAAGCCCTCGACTCCGACTTTTGGATGTAACAGTCACCTTCAAGTGCATCAACGAAGACACTGCGTCACATCTTCACTCTCGGGAGCATCTCGTCAACAGAATGCATTCGAGTACACAAGCTCATATCGGAAAGACGTGAGAGAACGAGAAGCAAACCCTCTCTCCATGCCACTATTTATAGGCCGGGCAAATCAAACCCATGCGCCAAGTGGATGGCTCTCCGAATTCCGTGCAATAAATTTGCATTAAATGGATGAACCAGACGCTTCGAATTCAGCCAAGTCAAAACGGCTATTTAAAGCACTCGAAGAACGTAACAGATGCACCATTAAAGACGTGTCAAGTGGATGTGCCGGCCAGACCACACATCACACAGACGTGCCCTTCAGCATCAAGCACATCACACAGACGCGCCCTTCAGCACCAAGCACTTCACAGGGATACGCCCCCCATGCGTCCCCATACGCCTAGTGGAACGCCAACCGACGCATCCACTAAGCTGTCCATCGAATGTCACAAACATTAAATACTGAACTGACAGAGTTGGCAGCACGCCTTCCGAAGACTGAACAGTCGGCAGCTTTTTCAGAAGATGAAGCATCGCCAACGTCAGCGTCATTATTACTTCCCTCCGACGGCTACTGCCACGTGGCCACCCAACCATCTCGCATGCGCCTCCACAGCCATGCGCCCAAATCTGCATGCGCCTCAAAAGCCAAGCGTCTCAGACTTTTTACTGATCCCTAAAGACAGAAGAAAAGTCACCAGTAAAGCTCCGCATGTGCCTCAAAAGCCATGCACCCCAGACTTCTTCCTGATTCTAAAAGACAGAAGTAAAGTCACTACTGAAGCTCTGCATGCGCCTCAAAAGCCATGCGCCCAGAATGGTTCATGACTCCTAAAGGTTACGAGGCAAAGTCTCCTCATGCGCCCAATCTCAGGCGCATCCTACCAGATCATTCCCCACCAAATCCGAGATCTCCGAGCCATGGGTCGATGACACGTGTCCTTTGACTCAACTCATCCAAGATCTCAGCAACAGAAAGATCTTCTTCTCTGCTACGTGCCGGCTCACAACAGCAGCATGAAGAAGTCAACCCCTCGATCAGGGTGCATCGTCCATGCACCTCCATCAGCAATCAACACGTAGTGTCCCTGCGTACAGGCACATCCTACATGCGTGCATGAGCAGCCAGCCTGCAGACTATATAAAGAGAGGGACCATTTCCTTCTTCCACACCGACGTACACACATACCTACCCACAACGAACAGACAGAGACTTCGCACCACCAGAGAGGCAGATACAGACACTCAACGTCTTCCTCCTCTCAGCAAGTTCCAGCACCCAGAGTAATCCAGACCTTCAGAGAACCGATAACCGTCGTCAGATCGTCAACGGAGTCAACGCATTACCACTCACTCCATCGGAACTAGGGACCCAGATTAAACAAAAGTGTACTCCTAGGACTACATCTAAGTCCTACATTGTAACACTGTTCTATTTGTATTGAAATTTGCAATCAAAGAATTTTAATGGCAAACAGCCCCTAGTGTGGACTCGCAGGTTTGAAACAACTACTAACCCTCGCCCCTAGTGTGGACTCGTAGGCTAGCATCATGAATCACCCTTGCCCCTAGTATGGACTCGTAGGTGCGGAATATATAAGTACTAACCCTCGCCTCTAGTGTGGACTCGCAGGTTAGCTTCACGAAATCAAGGTACAAAGAACTACTAACCCTCACCCTTAGTGTGGACTCACAGGTTAGCTTCACAAATATAAGATACAGCAGTTCCATTATGACTTACTCATTCTATGACACGATACGACTCAGTCGAAGTACAGATGACGACACGTTATGACCCAGTCAAGATTCACGGGAAAACAGAACCAATATGAACTATAAAGCTAACTACGAACAAGGACTATATATATACAAGCATGCATGATATACAAATCATATGTAAATAACCAACTAGTAAAACTAGATAATAATAAGAATATGTATGTAAATAAACTATAGAGGAAGGCAAGGTATCTTGCCTAGAGGTGGCATGCAGATCCAACAAAAATATAGTCAACTGGTAAGCCATAAAGTCCAATTCTCACAACTATTTTCGAAAGCTGAAACAGACATTGCCAACATTCTCAGAATAGTAAAATTAGCTAGGATTGCCTGTCCTTAAGTCCAATTCTGGACACAGGGGCAAAATGGTAATTTTGGGCCAAAACGGTGCCCGCCGTTAGATCCACTTTGCACCGAAAAATGTGTCGAAGTTAATGGTCTCTAAAGTCATCAAATTACATGTCTACGGATCTGGTTTGATGATACGAACCCAATGATATGTCCAATTTTGGATTCCGGTGGGCCGTACGCAAAATTGCCCGTTGAATCGGATCGTGGGGCCCGCAAAACGGCGATCCGATCAACTGTCTCAGAATCGAACCAAACATGGCATACAGGACCAGAAAAATGATACGGTCCTGTTGCCTTAAGTTTTGTCTCGATCTGACGAACGTGCACAAAGTAATTGGGAAATTTGTACAGAGGTCGATACGGTGAATTCTGACGGATATGCATCAAATTCATCGCGCACACGCGACCGATTCGAATTACATCAAAACCCACACGTCCACGAAAACATTACGCACCTTTTAATGCTTTCGGTTCGCGACCACATCGCCCGAATTGGCGGGACGCACGTCGTATCGAAGAGTTTTTCATAATTTTTAGTTTTTTGAAAACAAGTTTTTCATAATTTTCAATCCAATTTCTACTACTGTCTAATCCATGATATATAAAACTAATAATGAGGTTTTCTTCGCGGTTAGGTTGTCTAAACATCTGTTCAATTAGTTTTGCGAATAGGTCGTTGGATTGGAAATTGTTTGCCATCCAAATCGGGTGTCTGGAACTGTCGTATATGTCATGTTTTGACAGTTTTTGTTCGATTTTGCGTCGAATTCCTCAGGAAATCCAGTTCATTTCAATTAAAACTAGATGAAGGAAGTTGAATGTGTATAGATCAGCGTCTTACCTGAAAAGATTGCTCGTAAAATGATCAAACGTCATGGGCGAACTGCTGTCACGATGTTGGGGTCGGCTAGGCGGTTGCTGCTGCTACTACTGTCGATCCGCGCACGCGTGCTGCATCCGCGCGGCCGTGGCCACGCGCGGCAGTGCCCAGAGTGGCGCATACAGGTCCAGGGTGCCTGGCGAGGCTGTTAGGGTTTTGCGAGGTTCCTCACTCTCTCTTTTTTATATAGAATTGCGGCTGTGCGGGATTTACAGGGGGTCGGGCTTCCTGTTCCGCTCGGGTTGAGGCTTAGGCATGTGCGGGTTTTGCTCTGCTAGGAATGGGTTGGGTTGCTCGGGCTGGGCTCGAGAGCTGGCTTGGGGTATTCGATTTGGCCGAGCACCTTTGTGGGGAGCTTGGGGGCTCGGCCTGAGGGTTGGACTGGGCTTTTATTATTATTTTGTTTTCCTTTTTTTTCTTATTCCTTTTTCTTATTTAATCCATACAAGTATATATATATATATATATATATATATATATATATATATATATATATATATATATCTATGGGTTTGTCTTTCACCTATATATATAAATGACTATAAAATATCCATATATACACATCTATAGTAGATATATATAATACCTATATAATATATATTATTGGACTATTAAAATATATAGGTACTTATTTGTATATATTTACCACAAAATTATATATTAATATATTTTCTAACTTATAAAAATATTGCAATCATAAAATATTTTCCATGTAAATTACTCGTGTGCACATATTAATCCCGTGCTTGTTAATCCTATTTGCCCACAGAAAATATACATTTATTCTAATATCAAATATGAAATTATCAAATGCATAGTGAGTAACATATACTATATAACAATTCTTTATAACAAATAATAATACCTATTTGGACGATTAAACTAGATTACAAAATATGTATCTACATGGACATCATTGCACACACTACATGACTACATGGGCTTAGGCTCTGTTTGGGCCCAGTCCGGGCTAGTTCGGTCTCACCGAGTCTCCTAAAAAGTCATAATTATAGTAAAACTAATTAAATCATTTAATGGTTGTCAAGTCGCAACTTGGCCTGGTTTTTCTAGTTAGAACAAACTCATAGCTCAGCATTTCCCCTACCATAGCTAAACACTAGTCAAAGCACGTTACTGCACTATCCGTGCCATGATTCCTAGTCGTCTTGTACTTCAAAACTCAACCATGGCTAAAGTCATCTACCGTAATATTTATTTAATAATTATTTATAAAAATCTAAAAATCACCATTTAAATCAAATAAATAATAATAAAAAAAATATTTTGAAATTTTCGGGAAGGGGAGCTACAAATCTACCCACCTTAAAAATAATTTCGTCCTCGAAATTCTAATTCATAACTATTACTTGAAATTCAAAAGGAAGTCTATTATTACCTTAATCTTCTTAAATTTTAATTCCTCAAAAATAGTTTATATCCTCCTCCTAATTTTTGTAACTTCATAGCCTCAAGGACTTCTATCCACCTTTGGTCACACTACTCCTCAAAACACGGTCACTAAAATCTTATAATCTTCTAACTAGTTGCTAACAATTCTACTAACAGACATCTAGGGCGTGGGGCATCTATAATCCCTCATATCTATAAACAACAAAATATTCAATAGTCAAGCAATATAATACTATAATTTAAGAATTTTTGATAAATTCTAGACAGCATGATCGTTAGTCACTTCGAAATAGGAAGAGACAAAAAGCAATGGTACGGGAAGGCAAGGAAGAATAATCGAGAACGAATACGAAGTTTCAAAGACGGAAGAGAAATTTCTAAGAGAATTTTCATGGCAGAGTGGATTGAGATTTCTAAAGGTTTAGTCAAATTTGCAGGCTCGTATCAGTACAGATACATAACCGATACGATATGCTCTGACCTGCATGAGCCACCAAAAAAACTTGTCACGACCCGCACCCACTTTTCGGACGCGAGCTCGTGAGCAAGCCAGCTACGTATCAAGCGGACTCCAGCCCGACTCGAATACGTAAATGCTGTCATGGCTGTGGTATACTGCCAAATCATGGCAATACAATTTATATCTCAATCCACAATAAGAATATAAAACATGAATGAACAATTATGGGTCATGGTCTGTAGCCCATTAGCATATTGTCCGATTAGACTCCAAGAATGATATGAGTCTATAAAATAAGCAGAATATACCATGGTATGGAATATAAAGAACAAAAGGATAATAAAGAAATATTACAAGCAAATACCTGTATCCCTGCAGGTGTAATCACTACCATCATGAGCCGCTAACTAACTCCACGCAATCAGCTACCTGAAAAGATCATCAGGTCCTCAGAAGACATAGCAAGATACATATAAATATGCCTATCTAGCAGTTTAATCATGCAATAAAATATAAACAGGGTATAAACAGGGAAAGAGACAGAATCATGACAACTAACTATTGACATGATGACTACTAACAAGTGGCTATAGACAAGTGACTATTGACAGAATGATTATGAATAAGGGTACAAGAACCACTACGCATAAATGAACTGCTGGATGAGAACAAGAGAAAACATGTCACGAGATCCATGGATACTCAAACCCTCGTCCCTAGTGTGGACTCGCAGGTTTGAAACAACTACTAACCCTCGCCCCTAGTGTGGACTCATAGGCCAGCATCAAGAATTACCCTCGCCCCTAGTGTGGACTCATAGGTATGAAACAGATAACTACTAATCCTCGCCCCTAGTGTGGACTCGTAGGTTAGCTTCACGAAATCAAGGTACAAAGAACTACTAGTCCTCGCCCCTAGTGTGGACTCGCAAGTTAGCTTCACAAATACTAGGTACAGCAGTTTCGTTATGACTTACTCATCCTATGACACGATACGACTCAGTCGAAGTGCAGGTGATGACACGATATGACCCAGTCAAGATTCACGGAAAAACAGATCCAATATGAACTACAAAGGTAACTATGAAGAAGGACTATATATATACAAGCATGCATGATATACAAATCACATGTAAATAACCAACTAGTAAAACTAGATAATAATAAGAATATGCATATAAATAAACTGTAGAGGGAGGCAAGGTATCTTGCCTGGAGGTGGCACGCAGATCCAACAAAAATATAGTCAACTGGTAAGCCATAAAGTCCAAATCTCGCAACTGTCTCCGAAAGCTGAAACAGATATTCCCAACATTCTTAGAATAGTCAAATTAACTAGTATTACATGTCCTTAAGTCCAATTCTGGACACAGGAGCAAAACGGTAATTTTGGGCCAAAACGGTGTTCGCCGTTGGACCCGCTTTGTACCGAAAAACGTGCCAGAGTCAATGGTCTCTAAAGTCATCAAACTATATGTCTACGAATCTAATTTGATGATACAAACCCAACAGTATGTCCAATTTTGGATTCTGGTGGGCCGTGCACAAAATTGCCTATTAAATCGGATCGTCGGGACCGCAAAACGGCGATCCGATCAACTGTCTCAGAATCGGACCAAACTTGGCATACAGGACCAAAAAAATGATACGGTCCTGTTGGCACAAGTTTCGTCTCGATCTGATGAATGTGTACAAAGTAATTGGAAAATTTGCACAGAGGTCGATACGGAGAATTTTGATGGATACGCATCAAATTCGTCGCGCACACGCGACCAATTTGAATTCCGTCAAAGCCCACACATCCACGAAACCATTACGTACCTTTCGATGCTTTTGGTTCACGACCATGTCGTCCAGTTTGGCGGGACGCACGTCGTATCGAAGAGTTTTTCATAATTTTTAGTTTTTCGAAAACAAGTTTTTCATGATTTTCAATCCGATTTCTACTACTGTCTAATCCACGATAAATAAAACTAATAATAAGGTTTTCTTCGCGGTTAGGTTGTCTAAACATTTGTTTAATTAGTTTTGCAAATAGGTCGTTGGATTGGCAATGGTTTGCCATACAAATCGGGTGTTTGGAACTGTCGTATATGTCCTGTTTTGACAGTTTTTGTTCGACTTTGCGTCGAATTCCTCGGGAAATCCAGTTCATTTAAATTAAAACTAGATGAAGGAAGTCGAAGGTGTATAGATCGGGGTCTTACTTGAAAAGATAGCTCGTAAAATGATCAAACGTCATGGGCGAACTGTTGTCACGAAGTTGGCATCGGCTGGGCGGTTGCTGCTGCTACTACTGTCGATCCGCGCACCCGTGCTGCATCCGTGCGGCCGTGGCCACACGCGACGGCGCCCAGAGTGGTGCGTACAGGTCCAGGGTGCCTAGAGAGGCTGTTAGGGTTTTGCGAGGTTCCTCGTTCTCTCTCTTTTATATAGAATCGCGGCTGTGTGGGATTTACAGGGGGTCGGGCTTCCTGTTCCGGTCGGGTTGAGGATAAGGCCTGTGCGGGTTTTTCTCTGCTGGGAATGGGTTGGGTTTCTTGGGCTGGGCTCGAGAGCTGGCTTAGGGTGTTCGATTTGGCCGAGCACCTTTTGTGGGGAGCTTGGGGGCTCGGCCTGAGGGTTGGGCTAGGCTTTTATTATTATTTTGTTTTCCTTTTTGTTCTTATTCCTTTTTCTTATTTAATCCATACAAGTATATATATATATCTATGGGTGTGTCTTTCACCTATATGTATAAATGACTATAAAATATCCATATGTATACATCTACAGTAAATATATACAATACCTATATAATATATATTATTAGACCATTAAAATATATAGGTACTTATTTGTATATATTTACCACAAAATTATATATTAATATATTTTCTAACTTATAAAAATATTGCAATCATAAAATATTTTTCATGTAAATTACTCGTGTGCACATATTAATCCCGTGCTTGTTAGTCCTATTTGTCTGCAAAAAATATACATTTATTCTAATATCAAATATGAAATTATCAAATGCATAGTGAATAACATATACTATATAACAATTCTTTATAACAAACAATAATACCTATTTGGACGATTAAACTAGATTATGAAATATGTATCTACATGGACATCATTGCACACACTACATGACTACATGGGCTTAGGCTCTGTTTGGGCCCAGTCTTGGCTAGTTCGGTCTCACCGAGTCTCCTAAAAAGTCATAATTATAGTAAAACTAATTAAATCATTTAATGGTTGTCAAGTCGCAACTTGGCCTGGTTTTCCTAGTTAGAACAAACTCAAAGCTCAACATTTCCCCTACGATAGCTAAACACTAGTCAAAGCACGTCACTGCACTATCCGTGCCATGATTCCTAGTCGTCTTGTACTTTAAAACTCAACCATGGCTAAAGTCATCTACCGTAATATTTATTTAATAATTATTTATAAAAATCTAAAAATCACCATTTAAATCAAATAAATAAAAAAAATATTTCAAAATTTCTGGGAAGGGGAGTTACAGGCTGTGCATCGACTATCGGGAACTTAACAAAGCCACGGTACGAAACAAGTACCCGTTGCCAAGGATAGATGATTTGTTTGACCAGTTGCAAGGGGCGACGATATTTTCCAAGATTGATCTTCGCTCAGGCTACCATCAATTGAAGATCAAGTCCGAGGACGTGCCGAAGTCTGCCATCCGAACTCGATACGATCACTACAAATTTCTAGTCATGCCCTTTGGCTTGACAAATGCTTCTACCGCTTTCATGGATCTAATGAACCGGGTGTTTCGACCGTATAGATAAATTTGTCATCGTATTCATGGACGACATTCTCATATATTCGAAAAGCAAGGACGAGCACGTGGAGCACTTGAAGACGATGCTACAGACTCTGCGTGAACATCAACTTTATGCCAAATTAGCTGAATGTGAGTTCTGGATGAGCAGTGTGACGTTCCTTGGGCATGTTATATCAGCTGAAGGTGTCACGGTAGACCCAAAGAAAATTGAAGCGATAGTTGAATGGAAGCGGCCTATCTCGGCAGGCGACATCTGAAGTTTTCTCGACTTGGCAGGTTACTACCAAAGATTTGTGAAAGACTTTGCCAAGATTACGTCGCCTCTGATTCGCCTCACCCAGAAGGGAGTAGCATTCGAGTGGAACGACGACTGTGAATCTAGCTTTCAGGAGTTAAAGAAACGGCTCGTCTCAGCTCCAATCCTTGGACTTCCGGACGGTCTAGAAGGGTTTCAAATATTTAGCAATGCATCACAAACTGGCTTGGGATGCGTGCTTATGCAAAGGGATAAGGTGATTTTGTCTGCTTCGAGACAATTGAAGCAACACGAGAAGAATTACCCTACGTATGATCTTAAGCTAGCGGCAATTGTATTCGCATTGAAGCTATGACAGCACTATCTTTATGGTGTGGCTTGCAGCATCTATATGATCATAAAAGCCTCAAATATATCTTTACCCAACAGGACTTGAGCTTACGACAGTGGCGTTGGCTCTAACTCATCAAAGATATTGATCTGACTATCGAGTACACGCCGGGTAAGGGAAACATCGTAGTGGATGCTCTGAACAGAATGTTTGTAGGATGCATGGCTATCAACCATGACATACAGCGAGACTTGGCAGAAATGGATATCGAACTCCAAATTCGCTACCGTGGAGCACAATTGGCCCAATTGCACCTTGAGTCGAGCTTGCACAACAAGATAAAGAATGCGCGAGCTAATTTTGACAGGAAAGGCGGCCGACTTTGTGGTGGACGAGGGCAGAATGGTGCAGATGAAGGGAAGAATATGCGTGCCTTACCATGCCGAACTTAGAAAAGAAATTCTGACGGAGGCCTACTATGCAAAGTACTCATTGCATCCCGGAAGCACCAAAATGTACAATGACTTGCGCATGACCTTTTAGTGGCACGACATGAAGAAAGACGTGACAACTTTTGTGTCACAGTGCATGGCCTGTCAACAGGTGAAGGCCGAGCATAAAGACCAGGAGGAGAGCTACAGAACCTCGACATTCCAGTATGGAAGTGGAACGACATCTCTATGGATTTTATCGTGGGCATTCCGAAGACGTCACGGGAAAATGATGCGATTTGGGTCATTATCGATCGATTGACCAAATTCGCTTATTTTATCGCTATCAAAGCATCATGGAGCGTCGATCGGTTAGATCAGATCTATATCGATGAGATTGTCCGACTCCACGGGGTACCTGCCACAATCATTTAGGACAGAGATGGGCAATTCTTATTATATTTCTGGATGAGTCTGCAAGCGGAGATGGGCACTAGGCTGAACCTGAGCCCTGTATACCACCCGCAAACCGATGTCTAGACAAAAAGGGTGAATCAGTTCCTAGAAGATATTTTACATCTGTGTGCAATAGATTTAAAGACTAGTTGGGACACGCACTTGTCGCTTGCAGAGTTTGCGTACAACAACATTTATCAATCAAGCATCCAGATGGCTCCCTACGAGGTACTTTACAGAAGGAAGTACCGATCTCCAATTTGCTGGGACAAAGTCGGGGAGCGACAGGTGCTCAGGCCAGAACTAGTCGAATAAGCCGTTGAGAAGGTCCACATGATTCGAAATAGGCTCCATATTGCTCAGAGTCGATAAAAAAGTTATGCAGATACTCGTTGACGACCGTTAGAGTTCTTGGCCGGTGACCATGTGTTTTTGAAGGTGACGTCGATGTGGGGCGTCATGAGATTCGGAGTAAAGGGCAAACTAAGTTCGAGATTCGTAGGCCCTTCGAGATTTTCGAAAGAGTGGTGGCATTTGCTTACCAGATTGTGCTACCTCCTGCCCTGGCTGAAGTGCACGACGTCTTCTACGTCTCCTAACTTCAAAAGTACGTGTATGACCCAAGTCATGTGGTTAGCTTCGATCAGTTGGAGCTGCACGTCGATCTATCATACTCGGAGGAGCCCATACAAATTTTGGACCGTAAAGAAAAGATCCTGCGAAGCCGATCGATGTCCTTAGTTCGCGTACTCTGGCACAAGCATTCAGTTGAGGAGTCGACGTGGGAACTAGAGGCAGAAATGAAGGAGACGTACCCTTCACTTTTCGTCGATGAAGGTCAGACCCTTGTTCTTAAGTTTCGGGACGAAACTTTTTCTTAGTGGTATATTATGTAGTGCCTCGCTCCCGTTGGGGCGAAGCACTATGTAATAGGCTCGTGGCAAGTCAGACATGGTCGGGAACATAGGTGGTTTGTCTAACTTAGCGACGAGTTTGGTATACAAAAACTATGGCATCAATAAAATCGATTTGGACGAATGATATGAGTACCGTTCCAACTAATGGATCAGCTACTGCTGGAATAAGTCCTAGATGCAGTGGACTATGTCTTGGCGAATAAACTCTAAAGAGAGCGACGCAACCGGTCTGCTATTGGTTTTGTTGTTTTTCTTGGCTTTCTGAATGAGTTGTTGCTTGGGTTTGATAAGTGTGCTTTCGCGTCGATTTCTGAATGCATCTTTGAGAATTTCGAAGGAAAGATTGAAAGAGAGATTCTAATTCGATACTCATGCCATTGCAGGAGTTCGTGTGACTGACGCTTGACTGTCGCGTAGCGTTCTCCTACACTTGGTACAATCTCTCTAGGTGGGTGGTTCTTCAGCCCCTTCTTTTCTACTCCTTCCTGCCAACAAAATTCTTAAAGTTCAACGTTCAAATCGATGACACTAACTGGATGTATGCTTTGCCACTAAGATCAAAAACTTGGGATCATTATATCAACATAGAGAAATTAACTTCGAATTTATAAGTTTTGCACTAAAAAGAGAAAAGATAAAGTTCTAGGAAAGAGATAGAATTAATTGATGTTCTGCAAAACATAATGAATAAACTTTGGTTGCAATATATTACGCCTCAGAGAATTTGGTGCATACGAGATGCTAAATCAGAACGTACTACTTCGTTTAAAAGAACTCTTGCACGAATGGAAATAATTATGTGGTTTAATAATGTCTGCGCTTTGCAATTTACTTGATGCATATTAAACTGTTCATACATTCGCATAGTCATGGACGACTTGTGCACAAGGTAAGCTTTCCTCGAAATGGCACTCGGGGCGCTGGGATTGAATCGGCCTAGGAGGAAATTATGGAATCGTGCTTCGGTGCGAGGCATTATGAGACCTCCACTTAGGCTCGCAACCTGGACTAGTAGGGCGCGTCGCAATGCTACGTAATCGTCCTTCATGGTATCGATATCACCAATGACCACATATAAGATAGATTACATGCTCACCTATTGTCTTGTGCAGGTGGTATGTATTATGTCTATTTTGTGCAGGAAAGGAGCACGACAGTGGTAAGATAAGTTGAAATTGGTTATGTTGTTTACTGTTTAAAATGTGCATTCGATATGAACTGCAAATCATATAGTTCTAAATAGAAAGATCACTTCGTATGCTAGAATTCTTAATAAGCAGTGTCGGTTTAGACGAGTGGGTTCGTCCCATCCACTAGCAAGTGTACTAACCCCCAACTCCCTGGGTGACGAGCGCGCTATGGGAGCTCGAGACTAGACTGAAGCAGTAGAACGGGAGGCGGCTCGAAGCTCTCCTATTTTGAAGTATTTTGAAGCCCAATTTAGATCGAAGGCTTTTGTTTAAATGTGTAAAAGGGCATGAATGTATGGAATGACAAAGATTATTTCATGGCAGCTTTTCGAGAGTTTTTTTTTGTGTTTTCAAAGATGTAGCCGCAACGACATATGTAATGTAAAAATAACCTTGCACATACTTTGTAAGTTTTATGAATGAAAAGCTAAATTTCTTCTTCTACGTCTTCAACTCTCTGTACTGTTTAATTTCAACTTGTCATCTCAAAAGAATTTTCAAGTACACATTCTTGCCTTGTACAAGTCCAATAAAGACTTGTATGACATCACGTCCCGACTCGTGGGATCGATTTATCTCGAGTCTAGACGATAACGACTGATTTGGTGAGTTGGGGCGTGACAAGGCTTACCTGATATTACTATCAAGAAAGATATAATCTATGCCGAGGGTAAAAAAAATAAGGCATCCAGATCATCTTTCAAATCAATAAACGCTGTAAGTACCTCTAGACCACTTCAACTATTACATATGGATCTATTTTGACCAAGTAGAGTCGTCAATCTTGGTAGTAAGCTATATGCCTTCGTAATAGTTTATGACTATTTACGATATACTTGGGTTTACTTTGTTGCAAATAAAAATGAGGCCTTCTCTGAATTGGTGTCTTTTTGTAAAAATGGACAAAATAAGAAAGGATTCATGATACTCGCATTCGAAATAATCATGGAGAAGAATTTGATAACCATGACTTTAAAACACTTTGTGATTCAAATGCTTTATCACATGAATTCTCTTGCCCCAGAATTCTTTAACAGAATGGCATTGTGGAGAGGAAGAATAGAACTCTTGGTGATATGGCCAGAGTTATGCTTAACGAGCATAATCTTCCAAAGTATTTTTAGGCTGAAGCTGTTTATACAGCATGCCATATTTTGAAAAGAGTTCTTATTAGGCATATTTTCAAGAAGACTCCTTATAAATTATGGTTTAATGGAACTTATAATATCAGCTATTTCAAAGTTTTTGGTTGTAGATGTTTTATCTTAAACACTAAGGATAATTTAGGCAAATTTGACAAAAAAGCTGATGAAAGAATATTTCTTGGATATGCGGCAAAGAGCAAAGGATGTAGAGTATTCAACAAAAGGTTACTTGTTGTTGAAGAATCAATAAACGTCACCTTCGACAAGCTGAACAGTCAATATGATAACGACAGTGATAATGAAGATGAAATAACTTCCTCAAATAAAACACCTGAAGATACACCAACCTCATACCAGGAAAGTCTATCGAAGCGATTGTAGTTTACACCAAATAATCCAGAAGAATTGGTAATAGATGATATATCAAAAGGTGTAAGTACTTGTTCAAACACTAGAGATATTGTTACTAATGTAGCATTTATTTCCAAAATATAATCGAAGAATATTGTAGAAGCATTTGATGATGAATTTTGGATTTTTGTAATACAAGAGAAACTAAACTAATTTGAACGGAATCAAGTTTGGGAACTCATTCCCAGACGTAATGATCACCCGGTCATTGGTACTAAATGGGTATTTCGAAATAAGTTAGATGAGAATGGTTTAGTTACACGCAATAAAGTACGTCTAGTAGCTCAAGGCTATAATCAAGAAGAAGGCATTGACTACGATGAAATATATGCTCCAGATGCTAGACTAGAATCCATTCGTATGCTTTGTGCTTTTGTAAGCTTTCATGGTTATAAACTTTTTCAAATGGGTGTCAAAAGTGCTTTTCTAAATGGTTTTATAAAAGAAGAAGTTTTTGTTAAATAACCTCCTGGTTTTAAAGATTTTAAAAATCTCGATCACGTATTCAAGCTTTGTAAGGCTTTCTATGGACTCAAACAAGCACCTCGTGCATGGTATAAGCGCCTTAGTTCCTTCTTACTTGAACATGGATTTCCAAAAGGAAAGGTTGATTCTACTCCTTTTATAAAATCTTTGGATAAGAATATTTTATTAGTGCAGATCTATGTAAATAACATTATCATTGGATCAACAAATGAGATCCTATGTAACGAGTTTGCTAAGTTTATGCAGAGTGAATTTGAAATGCGCATGATGGGAGAACTGACTTTCATTCTTGGGCTACAAATCAAACAAAGTTCACAAGTAATTTTCAACAATCAAGCCAAGTATACAAAAGACCTGCTGAAGAAGTTTGATATGGACATCATCAAACCAATCGGAACTCCTATGGCAACATCTACAAAGCTTGATATGGATGAAAGTGGTAAACTGTCACGCCCCAGTACCGAAATACGGAGACGGACTAGGCCAGCTACTCCATATGAGGTACGTAACGTCATACGGCGATCATGGCTGTCGAGAGACTAGGGGGTACATGCTACAATCAAGTCTTCTATGGTCCCACAGAGTTCTATGTCTCAATCAATCAAATCACATCAGCAAATAAATGAACATTAAAGATAAAGCAGTAAGGCGTCCCTGATGCTTCATCAAAATGATCATGAGAGACTAGCTTTATAATTTAGCTATCTCAGAGAGTCAGGAGTACAAAATTATACACAGCTGCAGTCTGTTTAATTACAATTATGTACTGACACAAAATATCAAGTAATCCGGCTAACAGGTGCCGGTGGCTAAATGCCGCACAAAATATAAGCGGAGTGGTGGAGAAGAAACCCACTCGAGTCCCCGAACTGCCATGCTCCTAGTATGCACCATGGATGTCAGGGAGGAAAATCGTGTCCTCTGGCTCTGCTACGGGATCTGGCCAAACAAAACCAGCGGGGTCAGCCCCGAATAGCAAGTACCGCCAAAGGGGCACAAGAGTTAAGACTAAAAACCCAGTTAATAGAATGATTGATAATAGTAATACTTATGCTACCATTATAGGGTAACGCCACATCCTCGAACCCATATGGCACCCTTACAACCAAACAAGGACAAAAGGTGCCGCATGGAGTCGGGACGCGTCGTACTCTATAACTTTTGCATAAGTTAAAGGGTATAAACAATAAAATCTCCTGATCGTGACTTCGGTCGATAGCCTATCGCAGCACAATAACCAACCCAACAATTAAACAAGAACATGGGTTGGATCATGTACCATGATAGACCATGTTCCTCAGTCATTCACAGAAGTAGCACTTCACAACCAGAATAAGTCTTCCGTTCATAACTTCGGTCCACAGCCTATCATAGTACGATAACCAACCCAACAATCAAACAAGAACATGGGTTGGATCACGTACCATGACAGTCCGCTTCCCTCAGTTACTCACGGAAGGTAATAGGATACAAGCAAGTCGTTTTCACGGCCAATCAAGTCTACGAGTTTCTAGTGGGACGAGGTTATCCTCGCATCATGCTATTAGAAAATCCTCAGATCGTATCTTTCCAGCAAGGCTAGCCAACCCAGGGGTTCGCGTAGACAGGTATGATTGAGCACAGGTCCCTCGCAAGGCCACCTTGCTAAAATATATAATATATAGCAGGAATTAATCGGATACAGTCATCCACTCGTTGCAGATGACACAGTATCCGTGGAGACCAGCCGGCGCGTCAAGACAGTAACTCAAGGCGGCTGGTGTAACACGATCTCGGGATTCTTGCCCTCTCCATGCATCTAGTATGTTTAGTTGCCTAGTTTAACCCTAGGTGTAATCTTGGACTCACATGCTGTGGCCTGCATGATTATCCTCCTAAAGTCGTACTTTAGTACGAGTACCCCAAAGAGGATCCATGTCAATCAGTATGTCAACATGTTCTACCCTCCTTAGTATAATGCATCATTACAAATACGCCACGTGGAGTTACGAGTCATTTGTCGAGCATGAACAAGAACTGGGACATTCAGGTACATGTATCAAGAAGGAACACTTTGTTCTCCGGGGTCATATTAGTGCTCATATCATGCTCGGGACAAAAGGCGTAAGGACATAAAATGGGCATATAATATATATATATAATAATAATAATAATAAGATAACAATATAGGGCACAAAAGTCCACGCGGCCCAAGGGGAGTGAGTCCATGCGGCCGGGTCAATACTGGTTCATGCGGCTGGGACTACACGCTCATGCGGCTCAGAGAGCCCCAAGGCGCATGCGGCTGGAAGGGCGGGTTCATACGGACGAAAGAGTGTCAGCGTATGCGGCTGGTGTGGGCGATACATATGCGGCTGGATGATGGATGGGCCTTATGCGGCCCAAAAACAGTAGCGCATATGCGGCTGGGTACAAAAGAACTCATGCGGCTCGAAGGCTAGCCGCATGAAGTCCATACGGCTCAAGATAACAGGGGCTCATGCGGCTGAGTCTGGACAAGGCTATGCGGCTCAATTACTTGCCGTATGAGGATTCATGCGGTCAAGTACTCAAGCAAGTCTTATGCGGCTAGGAAGGACTTTCTATGTGGCTGAGCTCGAACGAGTCTCATGCGGCTGGAAAGGCCATGCGGCCAGAGACTTGCCGCATGAAGATTCATGCGGTCAAGTACTGCTCTTCTTCTCCACTTGTCCGAGAAGAGGAGCCAAGCAACCATGGCTTCCAAACTACACAAAACCTTCATCCGTAGCCCAAATCGGAACTTCCTTAGGTCAAAATGGGGTAGAACAAAATTCTCTACAACATGGAACCATCAAAACTTAAAAATAATGAAGTTTGCTAGATCAAAACCAAGAAAATCCGAAAATGGTTAAAACCTAGATCTACAAAGATTAAAGCTTCAAAATGGAAAACTTCAAGTTCTAAACTAGTATAGAATAAGAAGAAGAACATATTTTGATAAATAATTTTGTAAGAAAACATCAACAACATTTATGGATCCATCTCTTGAGCAAGTTGGTACTTGCCTTGGTTAGTGGAGGAAAGTAAATGAGAGAAAAATAAATGAGAGGAGAGAGAATGAGTTGAGTTATTATATAGAATCTTGAACCCATGGGTTCATGATGAACCAAGGTGAACCAAGAATAGGTTATCCAAATGAGCCAAAACTGTAGGCCCAAATGCAGAAATAAATTACGAAAAAAAAATATTTTATCGAATATTTTTTGGGAAATACATGAAGAAATACAGCATATAAATATCGTATAAATACAAAGTAAATACAATTTATCGGTTTACGTATTAAAATACGTATTCCAGGATCGGGGAGTGACATCTCTACCCTTCTTAGAAAAATTCCGTCCTCGGAATTCCAGCCAAGACAGGATAGTGAAATCAGGGCAAGCAAGGCACAATCATATACAAGTTAACTATCATAGCAGTTATTATCATACATCACAAGGTACAAAACAAGCAGGTACAGATAAGCATGGAATCGTGTCAATAAGGTGCAAAAATATACCTTATCAGTCAAACAAATGCGGATACCGAGATCTGATCTCGTCCTCGCGCTCCCAGGTTGACTCTTCCGGAGAGTGATGGTTCCAAGAAACACGGACAAGGCTGATCGTCCGATTCTTGAGTACCTTCTCTCGCCGATCTAAAATAGATACGGGTTGTTCCTCGTAAGTTAGGTCGGTACCAACGACTAACTCAAAATGATCGAGGACATGACTCGGATTCGGGACATACCCACATAACTGGGACACATGAAACACATCATATATGCCAGTTAACGAAGGCGGAAGGGCAAGTCGATAAGCCACATCGCCTACCCGAGCGAGAATCTTAAAAGGACCAACGTATCTTGGACTAAGCTTTCCTCGGGTTCCAAATCTGATGATACCCCGAGTAGGTGAAATCCGTAGAAATACTTGGTCGCCCGCTCTGAACTCTAGAGGCCTACGATGTTGATCTGCCCAATGACGATGTCGGTCCTGCACAACTCGAAGGCGCTCTCTGACCAACTTAACTATCTCCACAGTTTGTGTGATCATCTCTGGTCCCAACAACTTTCGTTCTCCGACGTCGTCCCATGCCAAAGGGGACCTGCACTTCCTTCCGTACAATGCTTCGAACGGGGCCATCTGAATACTAGCCTGATAGCTGTTGTTATAGGAGAACTCCACTAGATGAAGGTGATCCTCCCAAGATCCGCCAAAATCCAAGGTACACGCCCGTAGCATATATTCTAACGTCTGAATGGTTCTTTCTGATTGTCCGTCAGTTTGTGGATGATAAGCAGTACTGAATCTTAACTTGGTTCCCAAACTTTGGTGTAAGCTCCGCCAAAAATGGAAAGTAAACCGCGTATCCCGATCTGATACTATACTAACTGGAACACCGTGCTGCCTTACTATCTGCTTCATGTACATATCTGCTAACTGCTCGGTAGTCTGTCCAACTCGGAAGGGAAGGAAATGAGCGACCTTCGTGAGTCGATCTACTATTACCCAGACTGCATTCTTGCCAGCCGGGGATCTAGGTAAATCGGTCACAAAATCCATCGTGATGTGCTCCTATTTCCATTCTGGGATAGGAAGTGGCTGTAGCAATCCTGCTGGTCTCTGCTGCTCGGCTTTCACCTGCTGACATACCAGACACTTGGATACAAATCTCGCTATCTCTCTTTTCATGCCATTCCACCAAAAGAACTGCCTGATATCTCGATACATCTTCGTTCCTCCTGGATGAATGGAGTAAATAGAACTATGAGCTTCGGACATAACTTCTTGCCGAAGGTCCCCACTCGATACACAGAGTCTGTTTCCAAACCTGAGCGTACCATCTTCATGAATCACTAACTCCTTCCTACGGCCTGATTCACACTCCGACCGCAACTTCTGAATCTGTGGATCTCCTGCTTGTGCTGCCCTTATCCTCTCTACTAAGGTTGACTGAATCTGCATACTGGTCATTCTTCCTATATTCCTTGGCAAAACTACTTCGATTCCCATACTCTGAAGGTCTTCTAAAATATGCTTCTGCGAGGTCAAGATAAAGGCACTGTCTCTCCTACTCAGTGCATCTGCAACTATATTCACCTTGCCTGGATGATACTGAAGATCCAAGTCAAAATCCTTCAGTAGTTCTAACCATCTTTTTTGCCTCATGTTCAAATCTCGCTGCGTAAACACGTATTTCAAACTCTTATGATCAGTATAGATCTCTACCCGATCTCCGTATAAATAGTGCCTCCACAACTTGAGTGAAAACACCACGTTTGCTAACTCCAAATCGTAAGTCGGGTAATTCTTCTCATGGTCTCGAAGCTGTCGAGACGCATATGCTATTACCTTTCCATACTGTATCAATACACATCCAAGACCCTTCCCTGATGCGTCACAATATACTGTAAAGCCTCCCGCTCCTACTGGAAGCGTCAAGATCGGGGCTGAGATCAATCTCTTCTTTAATTCTTCAAATGATGCCTGACAGCTACCTGACCAAACAAACTCCACGTCCTTGTGCGTCAAACGCGTTAAGGGCGCAGAGATCTTGGCAAAGTCTGCCACGAACCTTCTGTAGTAACCAGCTAATCCCAAGAAACTTCGCACTTCTGTAACCGTTCTCAGGACTGGCCAATGCTCTACAGCCTCAATCTTCTTCGGATCCACTGACACTCCTGCCCCAGAAATTACATGCCCCAGGAACGAAATATGATCTAACCAGAATTCACACTTGTCGAGCTTCGCATAAAGTTGATGCTCCCTCAATGTCTGCAAGACAGTCCTAAGATGTTTCTCATGCTCCTCTTTACTGCTGGAATAGACAAGAATGTCATCTATGAACACCACCACAAATTTATCCAAGTACGGCAGAAAGATGCGGTTCATTAAATCCATGAATACTGCGGGGGCGTTGGTTAGTCCAAAGGACATTACTAAAAACTCATAATGCCCGTATCTAGATCTGAATGCTGTCTTTGGTATGTCTTGCTCCCGGACTCTTACTTGATAGTATCCCGACCGAAGATCGATCTTGGAAAAGACACTGGCCTTGCTCAACTGGTCAAACAGGTCATCAATCCTTGGTAGCGGGTACTTATTCTTTACTGTTACTGCATTCAGCTTACGATAGTCGATGCACATCCTCGTCGACCCATCCTTCTTGGGAACTAGAATCACTGGCGCGGCCCAGGGCGATTTACTGTCTCGGATGAATCCCTTAGACTTCAACTCTTCTTCATGTTGATACAACTTATCCTGTTCTGACGGCGACATTCTGTAAACTCTGTCTGCAATAGGCCTCGTTCCAGGGTTTAACTTAATGCTAAATTCTACCTCTCTGACTGGGGGTATCCCTGGGAGCTCATCAGGGAAGACGTCGAGAAAATCTTCGACCACTCTCGGAATCTGTCCTGGCTCTGACACTGCTGCTGAGATGACGCCTCCGGCCTGATTCTTCAAGGTTCGAGTAAAGATGAACTGCTCCATCCCAGGAATGCTGAATATGACCCTACCTCCTCTACAATCAATGGTCGTATGACTGTCTCTCACCCAGTCCATGCCAAGAACAACATCAAAATTCTCTATAGGAAATTCAATCAATGATACGGGCAATAAATGCCCACACACCTCTACCGGACATGAAAAGCGCACTCTGCTCACTTCTACGAGCCTATTGCCGGTGAGTATATCCATCCTCTCCGGCAATGCCTCAAACACTAGTCCAATCCGTGTAGCATATTGTGCAGAGATGAATGAATGAGTAGCGCCTGAATCAAATAATGCTACAGCGGGAAATAAGGTGACGAGAATTTTACCTGCCACCACGTCACTAGACGCTAGAGCCTCTCCCAAGGTCAATGTGAGAGCCTGGCCCCACGGAGCCCCTTGTTGCGGCCTTCCTCGACCATGCTGTTGCTGCCTCTGAGGGCCTTCGGCTTCCTGTGCCTGGCGGAACATCTGAGCCTGCGTTGGTAGACGCTGGGCTAGGGGCCTTACTGCTAATACTGGCCCTCCACTCGGGGTTGCCTCCGGAGCTGGCAATACTGGAAACTGCTGAGCTGGCCCTCCTGGCCTCTGTATCATAGGACAAGTGGAAATACGGTGGTCTGAACTACCACACCTTAAGCATAAGCCATTCGCTGACCGGCACACCTCCCTCGTGTGCCCTGCCTTCCCACAGAATGTACAGCCCTGGGGTGCTTCCTGACGCTGTTGCTGGTTTCTCGGCTGCTGATGCCGAACTGGCGCTGTATTAGTTGACACGGCCGTCCTCCGCGGCGCTCCTGCATCATGAATATGTACACCGGGTGCTGGTGCCGATGTTCGCTGCATTGCTCCTCCTCCAACCTGGGAATGAGATCTCTTCTGACCTCCTGTCCTCGATGCCAACCTCTGCTGGGTAAGCTCGTGCCTCCGGGCTGCCGTCAAGACAGCATCAAACGTCTGGTAGTCGTGTCCTTCCACAAGCTGCAATAATTCCAAATGAAGTCCCTGCTGGAACCTCATAGCTTTCTCTGGCTCCGTTGCCACCATTGCTGGCGCGAAACGGCACAATCTGCAGAACTCTGCTGCATACCTATCTACGGTCTTGCATGCTTGCTTGAGACTGATGAACTTCTGCTGGAGCTCATATCGAGCTACTACGCCAAAATACTTGGCCTTAAATCTGTCACTGAAGGTGGTCCAACGAACAGGGCGTCTTGTACCAACTTCTTCTGATGCCCACCAGTCGCGGGCAAGATCCTGAAGTACCAGTTTGACCTGATCAACCTTCTCATCATCTGGAACCTTGGCTGCCACAAGAATGGCTTCGATGTCTTGAATCCATGCATCCGCAGTGATGGCATCCTCCGTGCCATCAAAATACCTCGGGTTCAAACGACGGAACCTTCCTGATGCTCCCGAGTCAACCCCGGCACTCCTCTCAAGAGCTAACTGAATCCTTTGGTTCAGCAACACGTTCTGCTCCTGCTGCCGAGTCTGTTGCTGTTGGTTAGTGACAAGAAACCCCCGGATGATCTCCAGGAGTGCTACGGCGTCTGGTACTGCCGTCGCTGCTGGTGCTGCAGGAGTTTCAATAACCTGCGGCTGTACTGCCTCTGGTTCTATTTCTGCTCGTGCCTGCACTGGAGAAGGTTCCCTCCCCTGTTGCTGCCCAATTGAGCCATGCTCTTGCTGCTCTTCCTCATGGGCCTCTCCTGCTACTGAGAATGAAGCACCCCTATAGAGAAGAATATAAGATTATCAAGTCCGGACGATAAAGATTTCGAGGATGCAAGTCAGGTTAGAGATCAAGGCAAGGACAGAGAATTCGAAACAGAATTTCAAGGGAAACAAGTTTTGATTGAGACTCCTAATAATTCGCAATACCCCACAAGTCTGAAAATCAGACCTGCATGGGCCACCACTAAAACCTTGTCACGTCCCAGTACCGAAATACGGAGACGGACTAGGCCAGCAACTCTATATGAGGTACGTAACATCATACGGCGATCGTGGCTGTCGAGAGACTAGGGGGTACATGCTACAATCAAGTCTTCTATGGTCCCACAGAGTTCTATGTCTCAATCAATCAAATCACATCAGCAAATAAATGAACATTAAAGATAAAGCAGTAAGGCGTCCCTGACGCTTCATCAAAATGATCATGAGAGACTAGCTTTATAATTTAGCTATCTCAGAGAGTCAGGAGTACAAAATTATACACAGCTGTAGTCTGTTTAATTACAATTATGTACTGACAAAAATATCAAGTAATCCGGCTAACAGGTGCCGGTGGCTAAATGCCGCACAAAATATAAGCGGAGTGGTGGAGAAGAAACCCACTCGAGTCCCCGAACTGCCATGCTCCTAGTATGCACCATGGATGTCAGGGAGGAAGATCGTGTCCTCTGGCTCTGCTACGGGATCTGGCCAAACAAAACCAGCGGGGTCAGCCCCGAATAGCAAGTACCGCCAAAGGGGCACAAGAGTTAAGACTAAAAACCCAGTTAATAGAATGATTGATAATAGTAATACTTATGCTACCATTATAGGGTAACGCCACATCCTCGAACCCATATGGCACCCTTACAACCAAACAAGGACAAAAGGTGCTGCATGGAGTCGGGACGCGTCGTACTTTATAACTTTCGCATAAGTTAAAGGGTATAAACAATAAAATCTCCTGATCGTGACTTCGGTCGATAGCCTATCGCAGCACAATAACCAACCCAACAATCAAACAAGAACATGGGTTGGATCATGTACCATGATAGACCATGTTCCTCAGTCATTCACAGAAGTAGCACTTCACAACCAGAATAAGTCTTCCATTCATAACTTCGGTCCACAGCCTATCATAGTACGATAACCAACCCAACAATCAAACAAGAACATGGGTTGGATCACGTACCATGACAGTCTGCTTCCCTCAGTTACTCACGGAAGGTAATAGGATACAAGCAAGTCGTTTTCACGGCCAATCAAGTCTGCGAGTTTCTAGTGGGACGAGGTTATCCTCGCATCATGCTATTAGAAAATCCTCAGATCGTATCTTTCCAGCAAGGCTAGCCAACCCAGGGGTTCGCGTAGACAGGTATGATTGAGCACAGGTCCCTCGCAAGGCCACCTTGCTAAAATATATAATATATAGCAGGAATTAATCGGATACAGTCATCCACTCGTTGCAGATGACACAGTATCCGTGGAGACCAGCCGGCGCGTAAAGATAGTAACTCAAGGCGGCTGTTGTAACACGATCTCGGGATTCTTGCCCTCCCCATGCATCTAGTATGTTTAGTTGTCTAGTTTAACCCTAGGTGTAATCTTGGACTCATATGCTGTGGCCTGCATGATTATCCTCCTAAAGTCGTACTTTAGTACGAGTACCCCAAAGAGGATCCATGTCAATCAGTATGTCAACATGTTCTACCCTCCTTAGTGTAATGCATTATTGCAAATACGCCACGTGGAGTTACGAGTCATTTGTCGAGCATGAACAAGAACTGGGACATTCAGGTACATCTATCAAGGAGGAACACTTTGTTCTCCGGGATCACATTAGTGCTCATATCATGCTCGGGACAAAAGGCGTAAGGACATAAAATGGGCATATAATATATATATATAATAATAATAATAAGGTAACAATATAGGGCACAAAAGTCCATGCGGCCCAAGGAAAGTGAGTCCATGCGGCCGGGTCAATACTGGTTCATGCGGCTGGGACTACACGCTCATGCGGCTCAGAGAGCCCCAAGGCGCATGCGGCTGGAAGGGCGGGTTCATGCGGACGAAAGGGTGTCAGCGTATGCGGCTGGTGTGGGCGATACATATGCGGCTGGATGATGGATGGGCCTTATGCGGCCCAAAAACAGTAGCGCATATGCGGCTGGGTACAAAAGAACTCATACGGCTCGAAGGCTAGCCGCATGAAGTCCATGCGGCTCAAGATAACAGGGGCTCTTGCGGCTGAGTCTGGACAAGGCTATGCGGCTCAATTACTTGCCGCATGAGGATTCATGCGGTCAAGTACTCAAGCAAGTCTTATGCGGCTAGGAAGGACTTTCCATGCAGCTGAGCTCGAACGAGTCTCATGCGGCTGGAAAGGCCATACGGCCAGAGACTTGCCGCATGAAGATTCATGCGGTCAAGTACTGCTCTTCTTCTCCACTTGTCCGAGAAGAGGAGCCAAGCAACCATGGCTTCCAAACTACACAAAACCTTCATCCGGAGCCCAAATCGGAACTTCCTTAGGTCAAAATGGGGTAGAACAAAATTCTCTACAACATGGAACCATCAAAACTTAAAAATAATGAAGTTTGCTAGATCAAAACCAAGAAAATCCGAAAATGGTTAAAACTTAGATCTACAAAGATTAAAGCTTCAAAATGGAAAACTTCAAGTTCTAAACTAGTATAGAATAAGGAGAAGAACATATTTTGACAAATAATTTTGTAAGAAAACATCAACAACATTTATGGATCCATCTCTTGAGCAAGTTGGTACTTGCCTTGGTTGGTGGAGGAAAGTAAATGAGAGAAAAATAAATGAGAGGAGAGAGAATGAGTTGAGTTATTATATAGAATCTTGAACCCATGGGTTCATGATGAACCAAGGTGAACCAAGAATAGGTTACCCAAATGAGCCAAAACTGTAGGCCCAAATGCAGAAAATAAATTACGAAAAAAAATATTTTATCGAATATTTTTTGGGAAATACATGAAGAAATACAGCATATAAATATCGTATAAATACAAAATAAATACAATTTATCGGTTTACGTATTAAAATACGTATTCCAGGATCGGGGAGTGACATAAACCAACTGAAGTACGTCAGTACAGAGGTATGATTGGTACTTTACTATATCTATCTGCTAGTCGTCCAGATATTATATTTTCAGTATGCTTATGTGCACGATATCAGGCTTGTCCTGAGGAATCACATGTGAGCGCCGTTAAGCGTATCATATGTTACCTTAAAGGTACTTTGACAACCGGTCTATGATATCTAAAAATAGATTCGTTTGACCTGATAGGATATTCGGACATAGATTTTGCTGGATGCAAGGTCGATCGTAAAGTACCAGTGGCACATATCATTTTCTAGGAAAATCCTCAGTCTTCTAGTTTTCTAAGAAGCAAAATTCTCTTGCATTATCGACAACCGAGGCTGAATATATAGCTGCAGGAGGTTGTTGTGCCCAGATTTTATGGATGAAGCAAACCTTGGAAGACTATCAGTTGTCCTACGACCACTTCCCTATTTACTGCGATAAGACTAGCTCAATAAATCTCATAAAGAATCATGTTTGTCACTCTCGCACTAAACATAGAGATTAGACATCACTTTCTTCGAGGCCATGTTTTATAAGGAGATAATAGTTTAGTGTAAGTCGACATAGAACGTCAATTAGCTAACATCTTCACTAAACCAATGAAGATCATTTTAACTTTGTACGAAGAGAATTAGAAATTTTGGACGTTGAAGTTTTATAATTAAATATTATTTTACCTAAATTCATAAAATCATAAAAAATATTTTGGTTATAAGCCGAAAGGGCCCTTCTGTCATGTGTAAATAGCTTGAAATGACACGGTATACTAGTCTTCGAACTACGCTAGCTGGGATCCGACCCCTACAGCTAACTCGAATTATTTGATACATTTTTTGTATTCTTGATTAATTAATATTAACTATTTCTCATAAACACCTTTATTTTAGATTACTTTTTGTATTAATGTTAAAACCTGTATCACATTCTATCCAAATCTGTCAAGACTACCTGGAGACCGAAATCGGACCAAGCTCTGTCCGAACTCGGGCCGTTGGTCCAGGTTAATCAGAACAGAAGTAGAACAGTCAGGTTCCCCTCTTTAAAAACCCCTCAAGCTTCATCTTCTTTATCAAAACCGCAGCTATAGCCACCGAAAACCCTAACCCTAGACACCCCAAAAACCCTCGCCTACCAAGGTCTAAGAGTTTGGATTCGGAGCTGTCTCAGAGTTCTCTTCTATCTTCTCTACTTAATTTTGGTATATCTTAACTTTCCCTCCCTTTCAATTTTCTAGTGGCATCCAAAATTCCTTGTTCTTCTAAAAAGAAGAGGAAGGTTGGAGAATTTTCCTCCTCTAATGTCTAAGAGGAAGGATCATTTTCACTTTTAGTCCCGCCATGGTGGACGGTGACTATTATGATGAATTCATTTTCGTGTCTCTTGATGCATCTAATGAGTGGTTCAATGACTTTCACCAACGAAAAATTGTCTGGGAAGTCCACTCAATTTCACTTTATTTTTCGACCACTTGAACGTGTTTGAACACTTTGGCTTAGAAAATTTAGTTCAATCCACGTATCCAATCTATTCAAATGATATTCGCATGTTTTACTGCAATCTCATGATCACAAATGACATGGTCAAATATATGGTCAGTGGGATTGATATTGAATTTGATGCTGATGATCTGGAAATTATGCATTATATTTCCAATGAAGGGAAAGTATTGGTGGATATCACCAAAGTTCAACTTTTGGCCCACATGACTTTTGAATCTTTTCGTGATTCATTATGTGCACCTAATCTACATCCCAAAGTTAGTCTTTGACCCGAGCATATGAAAGACTACTTTTATGATCTTCATTGGATGATATTTTTTGCTATTCTTCCAAAACAATCTTCTATCGATGAGATTACATACTTGGAACTCTCTGCTATTTACCATCTCAACTTCCATGTTCCTTTCAGTCTACCTAAGACTCTCATTGCTGCTATTGAACGATGTCGCAAAAAACCGCGACGACTTCTCTACGCGATGTATCTTCCTTATATCTTTGAGCATTTTGAGGTTATCTTGGATGACTGTCCTAAGGATGCTCCACATGTCCATCTTCATGAGCATCATAGAGTCACTCATATTCATGCAGTATGGACGTGATAGGTTTTGTGGTCTTAACACTATGTCTTTTATCCAGGTGTAACACCCACTTTTCTAAAATGAGGGCAATTTTGAACTTTCATAAAAGTTTATTATTTAATAATAGGATTTATGATTTATGAGAATTTTTAATTAATTTAATACTATTTAAAATTTGTGAATTATAATTTTGATGTGTTAGCTAGTAAACCCTAGAACTGTTGATCCTAGAGACTAACCATGACATGGGGACCTAACCATGTGATTAGAATGACTGTTTACAACTTTTTAGGCTAAAGGTATTTTGGTCATTTTGTGACTTTTGAATTATTTAGGATTTTGATTAATTGGTGAATTTTAGATTATTTTAATAATATTTAAATTGATGTATTATAATTTTGGTCAATTTTCATATTTTCATATTTTGGGAAAAATTTATATTTTTAATATTGTTTTTATCGGATTTGTTTAGTCGGGTTTGAGTTTCGTCTCGTTCCGACTTGTATTGTGACCTGGGTAGCTTAAACTCTAGATGGGACCCAATATTAAGTTAAGCATGGCCCACAAAATCTAACATTTAAGTTAGTTAGTTTTTATCATGTTAGAATGGTTAAGTTAGAGACTCAAAACTAGATCCTTTTGACCCCAAACTTGAACCTAGTCTAGACTTAACCATATGAGACTAGAGAGGAGCAATTAGGACATTTTCCATTAGCCCTAATAGACTCTTTATGGCAGCCACCTTTAGGGGAGAATGATTTATTTCATTCATTACAATCTTGCCTCTTTTATTTTCCTTTAGTTCTTCCCTAATTTCAGAGAGCCTTCCCTTTGATTTGATCTCCAAATCAAATCATTCCTTCACCAAATCTTCCCTCAATCATTCCCATTCTCCAAGGGAAGGGTGCTACCAAGAATTGGAAGAGAAGTGCAAGGAGGAGTGTCCACTTTGAGGGATCTTCGTATCGAAGCCATGTCCTAAAGGATTTCATTGGGATTCTACTCCCAATAGATAAAAACACATCCTCTAAATCGATTTCCTTTGCATATAAATTAGTTTTGAATCCGTAGGATCCATCCTCATGCATGTGTCCCCTTTAGATTCAAATTTGAGGCCATTTGGAGCTCTCTTGAGGATTTTAGATATGTGCCTTGTGTCCTACTTGATAGATCCCAAATTAGGACATCCCATGTGTATGTATGTATGATAATAGTTTAAATAGATATTTAAATTCAGTTTTAGAATGGTTAGAGAGTGGATTGATCTTAGTTAGGATGGTTAGAATGAGTTTCATTTGGATACCTATGTTGGTATCCAAGTATCTTGGCCTACATGTGTTTTTTTGTCCAAAATAACTCAAATTTGTCATAATATTCATCCACGTTTTTATTAACCAGAGCAATTTAGAAATGTCATAACTTTTAGCTTAGAACTCCGTTTAATCTCCTATTTTTTTAAAAGAACCGTATCGAAGTTAGATTTCCAAATATATATTTTAATAAGCCAAAATCGTTCTGAAATTTTTATAAAATTATTTGAGTGTCAGCTGTCTGAAAGAAAAATGAGTTTCGGTGTTTTCGCGATTTCGGGAGCTTCCGGACACGAAAATGCGATCTGTTTGAAGTTTCGGAAAGCTAACACGAAGGACTACGACCTACTTTAATACTAGAATTTAGTGAAGGCCTAATTGGTATAGTATTGGTTTTAAGTAGAAGAGTGACTATACGACATAGGCATTTTGTTTAACCTATAAGCCTATGTAGTATGGATATTAAATGAATGTAGAGTATGTAATGCATAATATGTTAGATGAATGAAATGATATATATGATATATATCCTATTTACATTAATGTATATATATGGTTGAATGCAAGCATGTAGGAATGCAATCAATGTAATGTATGTAAGCAATACATAAATGCATGAATGAAAGAATGATATACAATGTATGCATGAAAGTATTTAGTGAATGCTAGATATGAATGCAAGATATACATGTAATAATAGATATGAATGCATAATGTATATATAATTTAATGCAATATATATTGATAGCATGTATGGTATTGTAGAATATATGATGCAAGCATGTATATGTCCACTGTTTTCCATTTTCCTTATATTTTTCCTTCCCTTCCCTTTCTATTTCAGTTTTTCTCCCTTTTTTCTCTCTTCTATTTTTACGTGTTGTATACAATGTATATAATGTATAGATGCATGTAAGTATGTAATATGCATGAATGACATGTATGTAATAAAAATAAGTATATGTAAAGAACTTAATGATATGTGAATGAATATAATGCCTGAACTGAAGTATGCATGTATATGGGATATGAATGAATAATATTTTTTTTTTTTTTTTGAATGAATAATATATATATGTGTTAAGGTAATGTAATATATGTATTCACATATATTTTGAGTTAAATATATGAGTTTGTATGCATATATTATATGTATGCATGTGTGCAGGAATGAATGTAATATAATGTAGAGTATGCATATATGAATATAATGTATGCAAGTATACAATGTATTCAAATATGTATGTATGTATAGGTGCATGAATGAATGCAAGTATGCATATATGATATGTATGTATGCATTTATGCAATGTAAGTATGTATGTATGCATTTCTATAAACTGAGTTAACCTATAACCTTTTACACATATGCATTCATACACCCTTTGACACCAAGTATCCCATGTCATATACACCTACCTATCACTAAATCTGAGAACATTAACACATATCCTTTAACACACACACACACACACACACACACTTACTCTTTTACCTCTCCATACATATATATATATATATATATATATATATATATATATATATATATATATATATATATATATATATATATATAAAATATATATATATATATATATATATATATATATATTTTACATATATATATATATATATATATATATATATATATATATATATATATATATATATATATATATATATATATAAAAAAAAATATATATATATATATATATATATATATAAAATATATATTTATATATATATATATATATATATATATATATATATATATATATATATATATATATATATATATATATGTATATATAAAAAAAATATATATATATATATATATATATATATATATATATATATATATATATATATATATATATATGCCTATAGATATAGCTTTCCTATATATATCTATGTATATGAATATGTGAATGTGAATAATATATATATTATATGACTAAGTTTATGTGCCTTGTTAGATTATGGTTTAGTTTTGTGCTTGGTTTAGCAAGTGACTTAGGCTATGAGTTAGTAGCTATCTTGGATACTTGATTTGTATAGACTTAGTTTGTTTAGACCTAGAATTGACTAACCTAGACTAGTTGACCATTGTTGACCCAACCCTAGCTAATTTGACCAAAGGTTGACTTTAGCCTAGATTGACTCAAACATCATATAGAATGCATTATAGCAGTCTATTTTACTATTTTGGATATGTTGTGACTTGTACTGTTCTATTAGGAGCCAAACACCACTCCTCAGGCAGTATTTCATTTCAGATACTCAGGATATCAGGCGAGTACATTCTCTGACCGTTTCATACTAACTAGGACTATATTCTTGCTCTAGATTATTTTACTTGATGCTGACACGATGGAAACACGGATTAGTACTATATGGATCTTTTCATACGATGTTATCCCCCTCGAGAGCATCGGATACATCATGTCATGTGTGTTTTACTTTCATCATGTATTCCTGTGCTTTCACCATTCATGTGCACTCTCGTGATTCATGTACTCTCATGTTCACGGAGCCCCCATGTTTATATTCATGTGCACCCATTTATGGGCCCCCATGTGAAATCATATATAATAACATAACTTGAATGGATTTTTGTGTATTGATTGGGGTACGGGGGAGTATAAATAGTCATGTGGACAATTTCCAAAGTAGTGTAGCTATGTACAACCTCTCATGTTTATTATCAAGCCGTTCCACTATAAGAATAAGGACTTTTCTTGACGGTGATTCCCCGTCAAGAAAGGGGTATCTTGACGGTTGCGTATCCGTCAAGTATGCCGGAGTCAAAAAAAGACCCCCTCTTTTCTTGACGGTTGTAATGCATATAGTTCGTATTTTGTATTTTAGAATACGTATACGTATCTTGACTCGTATTGCATATCTCCTTGCTTGGTTTGGCTTGTTTGGGTTGGCTTGGTTCGGCTTGGGTTGCTTATTGGTTCATCATGAACCAAGGGGAGAACCCTTACCTACCACTACCATCCCCATTAATAGCCACCCATCTCTCTCTCTCTCTTCATTAATTCTCTTTATTACTCTTTTTCTTCTCCACTATTACTTCTTCACCTACCAAGAAGAGAGCTTAGGCAAGTACAGCTTGCTTCATGGAGGAACTCCATTTTTATTGTTTCATTCTCTTCCTTACGAGATTCTAGCATACTTTAGTACTTAACATTTCTAATTTCCATGGATTATTTGTTGTAGATCTAAGTTTATTTCATTTTTAGATTTTTTTAGGTTTTGATCTACTTAACATTGTTATTTCCAAGTTTTGATGGTTCTATGTTGCAAAGAATTTTATTCTGCCCCATTTTGACCTATGGAAGTCCAGATTTGGGCTTGGAATGAAGGACTTATGGGGCTTGGAAGCCATGGACTTCATGGCTCTTCTTCTCGGACAAGCAGAGAAGAAGAACAATTCCGAGCCGTATGGCAGCACTTGACCGCATGAACATTCATGCGGCAAGTCTTTCTCAGCCGCATAAGGCTTTGGAACTTCCAGCCGTATAAGACCCGCCCCTGGCCCAGCCGTATAAGGCTCCACTTGAACTCTGCCGTATGGCTCTGCCGTATGGCTCTGCCTTTGATTCGGCCGCATGAGATGGCTTTGGCCCTTAGCCGCATGAGCACTTGCATGTCCGCAGCCGCATGGGCACTTGCATCTCTATCCGCACAAGCCGCGTTCATTCTCAGCCGCATAGGGTTGCCATCCCCGCAGCCGCATGAAACCTCAACATAATCCAGCCGCATAAACCCTATCATCCGCAGCCGCATGAGCTTGATTATACCCGCAGCCGCATATGGCCTTGGATCTCAGCCGTATGAGACTCCTATCTTTTCAGTCGCATAAGGTTGTCATCCCGCTGTCGCATATGGCCTTGGATCTTAGCCGCATGAGACTCCTACCTTTTCAGCCGTATAAGGTTGCCATCCCGCTGCCGCATGAGCCTTTCTTTCCCGCAGCCGCATAAGCTTGAGTTCCTGCTGCCGCATGAGCCCCCACTACTTTTCAGCCGCATGTGCCCCCTTCATTCCCGAGCCGCATGGCACTGCCCCTTTTCTGCCGCATAAGCCCTTCCCTCCCGCTGCCGCATAAGCCCGATTCTCCTGAGCTGCATAAGACCCTTGCGCTCTCCCGAGCCGCATGTGTCGTTCTTTCTCAACCGCATGAGCATATAGCCGCATGGCTTCTTTCACAGTCTTATTCTCTTTTATTATTATATTATTATTAAATTGAACTGTCATATTTTGCTTATGCCATGTAAGATCTGATATGTTCCTTGAACACGATAGTGGCCCGCCGTGGCGCACTCTTAACAAGTAAACTGACATAAAATATCATGATATGATGTTACGACAGCTAGTCTGACATAACAAGTATGAATGACCTGGACACCGTGGGCGATTGTGTTTGTACAATAAACCAGTATTGTCTTGTATCATGTCTAGGATAGGGATTCCTGAGTACCACGGTCAGGGATACCTACTGCAATTAACTAAAAATAATAAACTAGAATAATTTAGTAGTCATGAAGAGATTTTCAGCTACAGGCAATCCCATTATCTGGGCACACTAAGTGGACTTGTAGCCTACCGATGAGTAGGGCACATTTCCGGCACATAGTCATGTGGTGCACCCTTCATAAATGGACATTCGACCTGGATAACTGGATGGTCTGCAGGGCTTGTGGTTGTTGGGATAATCTCATTGCATCTTGCTAGTAACTAGGCCTGTGATAACCCTAGTTAGTTAAAGTATCAAGCCGTACTCTTTGCTTGGCCGTCATTGATTGGATGGAGTCTAGCTCAGCTTAGTCTTGTCCTGATCCTGTACAATATTGTGACATGACATAATTACTTATGATTGCCTTAACAATAATAATCAGGGGTCCAGTTTTATTCAGGTGAAGGGTTACAACCCCGGTCCTTGTTTGGTTTAAGGGTTGTAACCTGGCTCCCGGAGCAGTTCTATGTCCGCTCTTCGTTATTGTCTTATTGCACCTTATGCTGTGCTCGTCTTGTTTTACCTTACTTCAATAACATGATTATTATACTGGCCTTAACAATAAAGATCAGGGGTCCAGTTCTGTTCAGGCGAAGGGTTACAACCCCGGTCCTTGTTTGGTTTAAGGGTTGTAACTTGGCTCCCGGAGCAGTTCTGTGTCCTCTCTTCGTTTATTATATTATTTTACCCTATATCGAGCTCTTCCTGTTTTATTTTACCAACAAGTAGTTGAGACGGGTTTCTATTCAGGTGAAGGGCTGCAACCCCGGTCCTTTTTTGGTTTAAGGGTTGCAATCTGGCTACTTGAATAGTTTTCTCGTACTCGATACACGGTTGTTATACTGTCATTACCGGTTTTATTTACAATTATCTTTAACATTCTTTATGATATGCTGGTATTAGTTCCTAAGTGAAGCCTCCTTTGTGGCACTTGCTCTTTCTGGGGTCTGACCCAGCTGGTTTTGTGTGGCCAGATATCGGAGTAGCACCAGAGGATCTACTTGTCTTCCAGCCAGATGGTGACCACCAGGCGTAACCTTGGCAACGAGTGGGTTATTTTTGGCTCTCCTACTCTATTGTAAAATTATTCTTTTGAGGCGTTTAGCCGGCGAGCACGTGTTAGCTCGTATTGTACCTTTATTTACTGTCTGCCTACGGGCTGTAACATGATTGACAAATCCTAGGATTGATCATGTATGACTGAAACTCTTACTAGTCTTGACATTTTGTACGACTAGCTTCATGATCATCCGAATATGTAATGTATGGGACGCCTTACTATTGTATATTTGGTGCTCTGACAACTTGTGACTATTATTGCTTGCTTGAGATTAAGACAATAGGCTTGTTCATGACAATAAGTGACTGATGGATTGTAGTTAAACCCTCATGTATCTAGACAGCCGTAACCGTATAGCGAGGTGGGTTGCACTTCAATATACGTAGCTGGCTATGTACGCCCCCGCTCTCCAGTATTCTGGTTCTGGGACATAACATGGTTTAAGTGGTGGCCCATGCAGGTCTTGAAAATCAAAATATATGAGGGTTTACCGAATAGATGTCTCAATCAGTACTCGCCCTTGATCTCTGCTTATATCTTCTAAATCCCTGAAATTCTTGACCTGATCACATGCTTGTATCGTTGATCTGTCCTGATCCTTCCTTATTGTTTCCTATGTCATCTTCTTCAGCGGTATTGTACCTGGCCCTGCCGATCGGCAAGGCGGAGCACCTCCCGTGGACCAGCAGCAACCCGGAGATCAAGCCCAACATTTGGGAGTAGCCTCCAGAGTCGTGTCTATCGGAGAAGAGCTACCCGTTCAGCCTGTCCAGCCTGCAGAGCCTGATGATGGCACTTTGGTGGGTCTCATCAGGTTATTATTAGCTTTCCAGGATCGTCGAGGAGATGCCTTGCACCAGGCGGTGGCAGATGCTTTGACCAGATGAGGTCATCAGGGTAACAGCGCGGCCAACAGCTTCAAGCGCTTGAACCCTCCATTCTTTGATGGCAGTGAAGATGCTATCGCTGCTGATGCGTGGCTTCAGGACACAGAGGTGATATTAGAGGCAGGGAAGACCCCAGAAGCCGAGAAGGTGGCCGTGGTGCGCCTGCAGCTATTGGATCTTGCCCACAGCTGGTGGGCGTCGCAGGCCGTTGGATTAGTGGCACCCCATTGCGTGGTCAGTATTCAGGGAGAGATTCCAGACCAAGTATTTTGATGTTGTAGCTCGGTACGATCAACAGACGAGGTTCACTAATCTGAAGCAGATGAGCATGACGGTCGACGGATATGCGGCCGAGTTTTCGAGACTTAGTCGGTTTGCTTTCACCTTGGTAGCGACCGAGTTCGATAGAGCCCAGCGGTTCCAGCAGGGGCTCCATCTTGAGATCTTATTGGCAGTGGAGCAGTTTGAGCATCAGACTTTTAATATGGTATTGAGAGCAGCTAGGAGGCATGAGTATACCTCCCAGAGGATCATGGATAGGACCGGAGGTCGGAAGCGCTCCTACAGCCAGATGAATTAGTCATCAGCACCAGCCCCGGCAGCCAGGGCTTTGATCATTGGAGCTCCGAGGCGGGCGGCCTCAGTGATGTCGGTTCAGCATTCAACCCCGACGCACCCTCAGCTGCAGAAGCAGAAGCAGTCTTCCGCAGTAGGATGTTCACACTGTGAAAAGCCAGGACATGTGGTATCGGAGTGTCGCAGAGCACAGGGTTTGTGCTTGGTTTTTGGTACACCGGACAACAGGGTTGGAAACTGCCCGAACAGGGAGAGTTCATCAGCCTTCTCTAGTTCTTCAGTTAGAGGACCAGCACTAGTCCAGCAGCAGCTGTAGTACCCGTTCTCGAGGCCATTGCCGACGTAGGCTCAGGCATTCTAGCAGCAGAGGCCGCAGTAGTATGCCCAAGCCCAAGCCCTGATCAAGAGCAGGCAGAGGAATTTTCAGCAGAAGGGACCCGCACCCGGAGGACATGGTCAAGTGCTGGCCTTGACCATGGGAGAGGAAGGAATAGCACCAAGAGAGGTAGTGGCAAGTACTATTCTCGTCAACACCTTTCCAGCTTCAGTATTATTTGATTCTGGTGCCTCGCATTCATTTATGTCTGCACGATTTGCGACAAGGATAGGACTGGAGCCTGAGTCATTATCAGTAAGGCTCAATATACTTACTGATAACAGACTTGTGGGAGTAGATAGAGTGTTTTCCTCGTGTCGGTTCGTAGCTAGCGGTAGAGAATTCTCCGCTAGATTGATAGAGTTTCCGATGGCCGATTATGATATGGTCTTAGGGATAAATTGGTTAAGGGACCAGTATGCTAGGATAGACTGCCACATTGGCAGGGTTGTTTTTAGCATTTCCGGCGAGCCAGAGTTTTCCTTCTCCCGAGGCAAAGTTGAACCTTCTCCTCCAGTATTACGGATGGCAGTAGCAGCAGTGCGGTTGCCTCGGATAGTCAAGGAGTTTCCAGATATTTTCCCAAAAGATCTTCCAGGGATGCCGCCGGAGAGGGAGATCGAGTTTACCATCGATGGCACCGTCAGAGTTAGAGATATTGTACAAGATGATTGAAGAACTCAAAACCAAGGGATTCATTTGTGCTAGTGGATCACCTTGGGGAGCCCCGATGCTTCTTGTGAAAAAGAAGGATGGTACGTCCAGATTATGTGTAGATTATCGTACCTTGAACTCGGTGACAATCAAAAATAGATACCCTCTTCCGAGGATTGATGACTTGTTTGATCAACTCAAGGGGGCAGCAATATTCTCGAAGATCGACTTGCGATCAGGATATCACCAGATCAGATTTAGAGAGCAGGGCATCTCGAAGACAGCTTTCAGATCTAGATATGGACATTGGAAGTTCCTTGTGATGCCATTTGGAGCAACCAATGCGCCTGCTGTATTCATGGACCTCATGAATCGTATCTTCATGCCTTATTTGGATCAGTTCGTGATTGTGTTCCTAGACGATATCCTGGATTACAGTAAGAGTGAGGCGGAGCATGAGCAGCATCTCAGAGTGGTTCTTCAGATTCTCCGAGAGCACCAGTTGTATGCCAAGTTCAACAAGTACGAGTTCTGGTTCGATCGCATTTCATACTTGGGTCATATCATCACCAGAGGAGGAGTAGAAGTGGATCCCCAGAAGATCGTGGCCATTGAGTGGTGGCCAGCCCAGCACAGTAGCGGAAATTCATAGTTTTCTTGGCTTGGCCTGCTACTACCGGCGATTTGTTTCAGACTTCGCTCGGATTTTAGTGCCATTGACCCAGTTGACTCGCAAGGAAGTACAGTTTGCTTGGACAGCATAGTGGCAGGATTCTTTTAAGAAGTTGAAGCGAGGCTTGATGACGGCTCCCATTCTCACGCTTCCAGATGGGATCGGGGGATTCTCAGTGTATTATGATACTTCAGGCAGAGGCTTAGGATGTGTTTCGATGCAGCATGGAAAGGTAATAGCTTATGCGTCACATCAACTTCGTGATCATGAGAGGAATTACCCAACCTATGACTTGGAGCTGGTAGCAGTAGTGTTTGCACTTAAGTTGTGGAGATACTACTTGTACGGAGATAGGGTGAAGATTTTCACCGACCACAAGAGCCTCAAGTATATTTTTACCCAGAAGGATCTTAACATGCGTCAGAGAAGATGGCTAGAGCTACTTGTGGATTATGACATCAACCTGCAGTATCATCCAGGGAAGGCCGACGTCGTTGCAGATGCGTTGAGCAGGAGAGCCAGAGTTTATTTCCTGACAGCACAACTAGAGCTGTTAGCAGATCTTCAGAAGATGGGTATTGAAGTTGTTCTTCCTACCAGTGTGGCATTGATGGCCACTATGCGAGTTCAGTCCACTATAGTTGAGAGGATCCGGATGGCGCAGTCAGCAGATTCCAAGCTTCAGCGACTCAGAGCAGAGTACGAGGTAGGACGAAGGCCAAAGTTATGCATCCATGAAGATGGTACACTTTGACATGGGAGGCATCTTTGTGTACCGAGTAGAGATATCAGACAGGAGATCATGGCAGAGGCTCATAGTTCTCAGTATTCCATTCATCTCGGCGGTACGAAGATGTACCGTGATATCCATGAAGATGGTACACTTTGACATGGAAGGCATCTTTGTGTACCGAGTAGAGATATCAGACAGGAGATCATGGCAGAGGCTTATGGTTCTCAGTATTCCATTCATCTCGGCGGTACGAAGATGTACCGTGATATCCGTCAGCACTTCTGGTGGAATGGCATGAAGAGGGAGATAGCCCGGTTTGTCTTTCGATGTTTGGTTTGCCAATAAGTTAAAGCTGAACATCAGAGGCCAGCTGGACTTCTTCAGCCCTTGCCAATTCTAGAATAGAAATGGGAGCATATAACCATAGATTTTGTGACTGGATTACCTAGATCCTCGGCCGGCAGAGATGCTATTTGGGTTATTATAGACAGGCTCACGAAGGTGGCTCACTTTCTTCCGTTCAGAGTTGGTCAGTCGACGGCTCAACTAGCAGAGGTGTATCTCAGGCAGATCGTCAGATTGCACGGTGTGTCAGTCAGTATCACCTCGGACCGAGATTCTAGATTTACGTTGCACTTTTGGCGTAGCCTACAGGAGAGTTTGGGGACTCACCTCTAGTTTAGCTCAGCATATCATCCGCAGACTAATGGTCAGTCAGAACGCACGGTCCAGACTCTTAAAGATATATTGAGATGTTGTGCACTCGACTTCGATGGTTTGTGGGAAGATCACCTGCACCTGGTAGAGTTCTCGTACAATAACAGTTTTCAGGCCAGTATCCAAATGGCACCGTTCGAGGCACTGTATGGTAGGAAGTGCCGATCCCCGCTAGCCTGGGATGATGTTGGAAAGAGGCAGATGCTCGGACCGAAAATGATTGCTCAGACCGTTGAAGTGGTCAGGAGAGTCAGAGATCATCTTCGAGTTGCCTAAGATCGCCAGCGTCATTGGGCCGATTCTCATCGACGCCCTCTTGAGTTTTTTGTCGGCGACCATGTATTCCTGAGAATTTTGCCTAACCGTGGCGTCATTCGTTTCGGCGTACAAAAAAGCTTAGTCCTAGGTATATAGGGTCGTTCGATATTCTAGAGCGAGTAGGAGATGTATCCTATCGTCTCACTCTCCCACCGTCGCTACGTGAGGTGTATGACGTGTTCCATGTATCCCAATTACGACGGTATAACCCGGACCCGAGCCACATCCTAGATCATTCGGGATTGGTTGTTGGTACCAACCTTTCGTATGAGAAGAGGCCCGTGTCTATATTAGACCGAAGAGAGAAGATACTCAAGAACAAGACTATTAGTTTAGTCCATGTTGCTTGGGGTCATCACTCTTTGGGTGAGTCAACATGGGAGCGTGAGGATGATATCTGATCGCGATATCCCGACCTGTTTGACTCGTGAGGTATAATATCTTTCTTATGTCTCATGCCTTCGATTCCTTGCTTGCATGAATAATTACTTGATTGCTTGATTAATATAGCTTGCTTGTGATTAGTATAGCTTGTCCTTGCATCTTTAGCCTCTTGATTAAATTTTGAGGACGGAATTCTTTTAAGGTGGGTAGAGTTGTAATGTCTATAGTTCGTATTATGTATTTTGGAATACGTGTACGTATCTTGACTCGTATTGCATGTCTCCTGGCTTGGTTCGGCTTGTTTGGGTTGGCTTGGTTCGGCTTGGGTTGCTTATTGGTTCATCATGAACCATGGGGAGAACCCTCACCTACCACCACCATTCCTATTTATAGCTGCCCATCTCTCTCTCTCTTCATTAATTCTCTTCATTACTCTTCTTCTTCTCCAACATTACTTCTTCACCTACCAGGAAGAGAGCTTAGGCAAGTACAGCTTGCTTCATGGAGGAACTCCATTTTTATTGTTCCATTCTCTTCCTCACAAGATTCTAGCATACTTTAGTACTTAACATTTCTAATTTCCATAGCTTATTTGTTGTAGATCTAAGTTTATTTCATTTTTGGATTTTTTTAGGTTTTGATCTACTTAACATTGTTATTTCCAAGTTTTGATGGTTCCATGTTGCAGAGAATTTCATTCTGCCCCATTTTGACCTATAAAAGTCCAGATTTGGGCTTGGAATGAAGGACTTATGGAGCTTGGAAGCCATTGACTTCATGGCTCTTCTTCTCGGACAAGCGGAGAAGAAGAACAGTTCCGAGCCGCATGGTAGCACTTGACCGCATGAACATTTATGCGGCAAGTCTTTCTCAGCCGCATAAGGCTTTGGCACTTCCAGCCGCATAAGACCCGCCCCTGGCCCAGCCGCGTAAGACTCCACTTGAACTCTGCCGCATGGCTCTGCCTTTGATTCGGCCGTATGAGATGGCTTTGGCCCTTAGCCGCATGAGCACTTGTATGTCCGCAGAAGCATGGGAACTTGTATCTCTAGCCGCACAAGCCACGTTCATTCTCAGCCGCATAGGGTTGCCATCCCTGCAGCCGCATGAAACCTCAGCATAATCCAGCCGCATGAACCCTATCATCCGCAGCCGCATGAGCTTGATTACACCCGCAGCCGTATATGGCCTTGGATCTCAGCCGCATGAGACTCCTATCTTTTCAGCCGCATAAGGTTGCCATCCCGCTGCCGCATATGGCCTTGGATCTCAGCCGTATGAGACTCCTATCTTTTCAGCCGCGTAAGGTTGCCATCCCGCTGCCGCATGAGCCTTTCCTTTCCGCAGCCGCATAAGCTTGAGTTCCCGCTGCCGCATGAGCCCCCACTACTTTCCAGCCGTATGTGCCCCCTTCATTCCCGAGCCGCATGGCACTGCCCCTTTTCTTCCGCATAAGCCCTTCCCTCCCGCTGCCGCATAAGCCTGATTCTCCTGAGCCGCATAAGACCCTTGCGCTCTTCCGAGCCGCATGTGTCGTTCTTTCTCAGTCGCAAGAGCATATAGCAACATGGATCCTTTCACAATCTTATTCTCTTTTATTATTATTATTATTATATTATTATTATTATTAAATTGAACTGTCATATTTTGCTTATGTCATGTAAGATCTGATATGTTCCATGAACACGATAGTGGCCCGCCGTGGCGCACTCTTAACATGTAAACTGACACGAAATATCACGACATGCCGTTACGACAGCTAGCCTGATATGACAAGTATGAATGACCTGGACATCGTGGGCGATTGTGTTTGTACAATAAACCAGTATTATCTTGCTTCATGTCTAGGATAGGGATCCCTGAGTACCACGGTCAGGGATACCTACTGCAATTAACTAAGAATAATAAACTAGAATAATTCAGTAGTCATAAAGAGATTCCCAGCTACAGGCAATCCCGTTATCTGGGCGCACTAAGTGGACTTGTAGCCTACCGACGAGTAGAGCACATTTCCGGCACACAGTCATGTGGTGCACCCTTCATAAACGGACATTCGACCTGGATAACTGGATGGTCTACAGGGCTTGTGGCTGTTAGGATAATCTTATTGCATCTTGCTAGTAACTAGGCCTGTGATAACCCTAGTTAGTTAAAGTATCAAGCCGTACTCTTGGCTTGGACGTGATTGATTGGATGGAGTCTAGCTCAGCTTAGTCTTGTCCTGATCCTGTACAAGATTGTGACATGACATGATTACTTATGCTTGCCTTAACAATAACGATCAGGAGTCCAGTTCTGTTCAGGCGAAGGGTTACAACCCCGGTCCTTGTTTGGTTTAAGTGTTGTAACCTGGCTTCCGGAGCAGTTCTGCGTCCTCTCTTCGTTTATTGTCTTATTGCACTTTATGCCATGCTCGTCATGTTTTACCTTACTTCAATAACATGATTATTATACTGGCCTTAACAATAAAGATCAGGGGTCCAGTTCTGTTCAGGCGAAGGGTTACAACCCCGGTCCTTGTTTGGTTTAAGGGTTGTAACCTGGCTCCCGGAGCAGTTCTGTGTCCTCTCTTCATTTATTGTATTATTTTGCCCTATATCGAGCTCATCATGTTTTACTTTACCAACAAGTAGTTAAGACGGATTTCTATTCAGGTGAAGGGCTGCAACCCCGGGCCTTGTTTGGTTTAAGGGTTATAATCTGGCTACATGAATAGTTTCCTCGTACTCAATACACTGTTGTTATACTGTCATTACCGATTTTATTTACGATTATCTTTAACATTCTTTATGATATGCTGGTTTTAGTTCCTAAGTGAAGCCTCCTTTATGGCACTTGCTCTTTCTGGGGTCTGACCCAGCTGGTTTTGTGTGGCCAGATATCGGAACAGCACTAGAGGATCTACCTGTCTTTCAGCCAGATGGTGACCACCAGGTGTAACCCTGGCAACGAGTGGGTTATTTTCGGCTCTCCCACTCTATTGTAAAATTATTCTTTTGAGGCGTTTAGCCGGCGAGCACGTGTTAGCTCGTATTGCACCTTTATTTACTGTCTGCCTACGGGCTGTAACATGATTGACAAATCCTAGGGTTGATCATGTATGACTGAAACTCTTGCTAGTCTTGACATTTTGTACGACTAGCTTCATGATCATCCGAATATGTAATGTATGGGACGCCTTACTATTGTATATTTGGTGCTCTGACAACTTGTGACCATTATTGCTTGCTTAAGATTGAGACAATAGGCTTGTTCATGACCATAAGTGACTGATAGATTGTAGTTAAACCCTCATGTATCTAGACAGCCGTGATCGTATAGCGAGGTGGATTGCACTTCAATATACGTAGCTGGCTATGTACGCCCCCGCTCTCCAGTATTCTGGTTCTGGGGCGTGACAACGGTCGCTGGCAGGGCTTTTCTTGACGGTTTTTGACCGTCATATTAAGTAGTTTTCTTGACTATTTTTAGCCGTCAAGATAGCAGTTTTTTAAATCGTCAATGTAGGCAAAAACTTTTCTTGACTCCGGCCTAGATGACGGTTATTAGCCATCAAGATAAATATTTATTCACAGGCTATTATGCAGCATGATTTGAATTAAAATTGATGTTTGACAACCGTCAAGAGAAGCTATCCAAAGTACCGTCAAGAGAAGCTTGCCAAAATTCCATCAAGAATTATATATAATATTAATCAAACACACATAATATCAATCCAGAAGCTACACACATCAAATTACTATAAAACCCAAATTTCTTATTAACAAACTGTATTGTTCATACTACAAAAACTTCCAATACATAATATCATCCCACCACATGTATTCTTCACTTGTCCAACCACAACATAATCCAACCACAAAGTACACATATCTCACATCTATTGTTTCCATACCACTTAAACATCCAAACCACTGACATCCATCACTTATCACCACAAAACATAATCCAACCATACAAAATAAAACCAAAAAAATAGCAAACCAGATCGGAGCACATCTTCCATATCCACATCATTTCCCTATTCACAGCATGCATGCACCTTCATTTTTTAGCAAGTTCCTGAGAGAAAAAGAACACAAATTGTCAATATACTGAACTGCATTCTAACAATATCTTTTCAAGTATTATGGCCAGTTATATAGAAGGAAAATTACAGCAAGATAATCCATTCAACAATTTTAACAAAGGATACCTTAAATAACTACATGAAATCTGCAGGCTTTTTCTTGAAGATTCCAGTCTCCTGTGTTCTTGCTCTCTCCATTGTCTGCAATATTGACATAACAACCGTCTCAAGTTCAAGTAAGAATTCTAATATCTATTCATTTCAGATCAACCTTTTAAACCGGTGTCATCTCTCTGAAATAAGGAATAACTTAGCAGGTGAATTAGGCAATGAATTATGAAATTATGGATTCTCTTCCATAAATGCGGGAAAAAAAACTAGTCGACAGTATGCATTTGGACCAAAAATAGCCAGTCATTAACAACAAATAAAATAGGTTTTCAATTAGCATAACTATGCAATAAAAATAAACTTTACCAAATTATGGACTTCTACTTATGGCATCTACCTTCTAATTTACCTTAGTCAAAAGTACTTACCCTAGCCATTTCCAAAATTCTACTCTTAGGCCTAGGCCACATACCGATGTTCATATTCCATTTCATATATGCATATACATATATATAAATTCCTAACTGTCTACCTACTAATCTATCTCTATAATATTATCCCTATCTAGGTAATATCCTATTATTTAGGTTAGGCATCACCTACCATCATCACAGGTATTTACCAATTCTTAAACACTAGGTACTTATCTTTCTCATTTCCTTTGCCCATACCCACTCACATATTCGCCAAACATGGCCTGTACAGGGGGTCTAACCCTTTGTCTAACCTGTGCAACCCTCAGGGCCCATGGCCCTCACCCCTGCTGTTAAGAGCAGGTTAAGGTACGGCCTCACCTGTTCATTGGCCACCAAGGCCTGTACAAGCCTAGGCCTTCACATTTCCCTTCTTTTACTCCTCCATCTAACTGTTACATAGATATAAAGTAACTGTTATACGCTACTGTTTTCCCTTCATACTGATACAAGTGAGACACTAACACACTTCGTAACACTCTTAACACTCACATTGTTAACACCATCACCCATAGGCCTATGGCCTGCCCATCTGTCCTGCTGCTAAGGGCTAAGCCCTCCGCAACACAGGCCTAAGGCCTCTCCACATCTGCTGCACATGGTGGCCTCCTTTTCCTGCAGTGCAGGGTCGCTAAGTCCCCTGCCTAACTAAACCAAGCCATGGCATCTGCTGCAAAGCCCCAAGCCTTGATCACTTATACATACAAACCCTCTCCACTTACTGCTACTACATTGGCAGCAAGCATGCTGTCATTCTAACTCTCTGTCCTTACCTTCCCCTTATATAAACTGTCAACCTAAAAAAGAATACACCCTAACATTCAGAGCCTATATGCCTTTTACATACATCCATATCCATACATATATATATACCAACAACTACAAATGCCCACACATGAACCTATGCATATACTTACCACACTCCCACATACATATAATCCCTCAATTTATGCCAATTACCTGCACCCGACCACTGCTCACCTGCAGGAAGCCCCCTCTCTGCTGAGGTAGAGGCAGGCTTGTCTGCCACCTGCAATACAGGTCACAAGGCTTGTTGCCAAGGGTCCTTTCCTGCTGCAGGACAAGGAAACCCCTTCTCTAACACTCATCACATATCTCATAACACTCACATATACACTATCACTCAAGGCACTTATGCTAGGACTGAAACAATATCTTAACATCTGGACTTAGGAATTAAAGGCTGGATAATACCATAGGACAGGACATATGAGTATTGTGACTGAAATGAAGGAAATGGGGCTGTTACACTGAAATGGGGGACAGGGACTACCATACCTGAGCCTATTCCTCAATCTACATATGACTGATACCAACTCTCCTCTCACCCTCTAAACCTGACATTAGGATCTTGCCACACACCTACATGACTTACATACCTGTACTCTTACACTACATACAATTGTATACAATTCACTCCCTTTCTCTTAAACCAAAGCATTGATACTAACACATAGCTAACTGTAACTGAAGAAAAAGGAATGCCCAAATACTAGGACACTCAAATGGGCACTCTTCTAACATTAAACACTAGTTAATTATCATTAATGAAGGGGCTCCCAACGTTTACTCAAAAGAGAGAAGGGGATGCACTTCATACATGAACCCTTTGGATAGTGTAGCTATGTAATAGTGAATTAACCTTGATTCACATAGGGCTCAAATGCAATCTCCTAAACTTGCTTAGAAAAACTAATTCCTAGGAATTTGATTCATATATTCTTTTTCTGGCAACTAAGTTCCACCTATTGTTATTTCCATGCATGTTGATGTGCTAACATCATCAATTAACAAGCCTAAGTGACAACATAACAATAGTTCTTCAGCTATAAAATATATATATATTAAAAAGCTATATAATATATATATAGCTAATTATAACAAACAGTAAAATGGAAAAAAAAATGAGAAAATATAAGTGAGGACTGGTTAAAAGAACCTGTGACAATGACAGTGAGATGGCTGGCATCAACCCCTTGGGTGACATCTTCTACAGTGGAAGAAAAGCCAAAATCAGATGTCCCTCCTGCTCTCCATAGACAAAGACATTGAGAATACATGTTACAATAGATATTGTAGGTTAAAAGAACTAGTGTTGCAATAAAAATTAACACAAGGAAAGGAACTAGTGTTGCAATAATTTATATTTCCCATCAGACAGCTCGCAATAGCCAACAAGGCCAGGAATCTCACTCCATAATTTGTTCTATTTAACAAATTGAAATAAGAATGATAGATTTGGTATGTAAAAGTCTTGAAGACTGACATAGAGGATTGTTATTTTATAGTAATACCCAGCTCCAGCAGAAGAAAAATTAGCTCCTACCAGAAGGTTCTTTTCACCGGCTCTAGACTCGGATATACAGACGCAAAACTGGTACATAGTCTCAGCTGTAATTACCAACTTAAATAATAATATATTAAAAAACTAAAACCAGAATAATTTTAAGTTTTTGTGTTAAGAATACCAAGTCGGAAGAAAAGGCAGTGGCGGAGATCAGATTGAGCGCGGTGTCGAACACCACGCCCCCGACGTCCACCGCCCGGCCCGTCCGTCCCCTCACGTGCGAAACCAGCTCCTGGACCTTCTTCCGCACGGTTGCCGCCACCATCGACAGAGTCCTCGAGAAAAGACTTTGATCTAGGGTTAGGGTTTGGGGATAACATCGAATGGATTTAGGGATTAGGGTTATATGAGAGAGAAAGGAGGAGGAAGAGAAAGAAGAGGAGGAAAAGGATGAAGAAGGGCTTTCCTTCTCCATCTACTGCAAATGAGAGAAAGAAGAGAGGAAGGGAGATCAGAGAGAGAGGGGGGAAGGGAGAGCAGAGAGTTATTGAGTAGGAAGAGTTTACGAGAGATCGGGAAAAAGTTGTTGTGCTCTCCAATAAAAAAAGAATCATAACCGTCAATAGATGTAAAAATTTGAAATAATTACAATAATTAGCAAAAAAAATAGCAGCAATTTTTTTGTACATGCATTACTTGACGGTTATCAACAAAACGTCAATATAAAAGATGGTCTTTCTTGACGGATCCCTCAAAACCGTCAATATACATGCTATAAATGAGCTAAAGTAACAAAAAAAGGCTATCTCTTGACGTAAGCCTAAAACCGTCAAGATAAACCCTATTGTTGACGGTTTCCGACGACCGTCAACTTATAAACCGTCAAGAATCGTCATTTTTCTTGTATTGTTCATATGTCTATCTTGTACTCTAAATTACTAGTTCACTGTAGCTCTTTACTTATAGTAGATATTTTTTTATAGTCTTCTCTTTTACTTCATGTATATTCTCAGCGTTTCATGTATCTTACTCTATTGCCTGTATTATATTCCTGTCATGATATGAACTGCGTGAGATGTACTGTGCTCGCTCCCGTCCTGACCGGACCTGTTAAATTATTACAGATGACCTTGAGGAGCTGAGTCCCACTTATTACGGAGCAGGCCTAGATGACACATGTGAGCTGGACTCTCAGGAGGACCCAGTACTTGCAGAGGATATTACCCCAGTAGACTAGTCTAGTTAGCTAGACTAGTATCTATTTATCTTCATGTCTTATTGGATATACTTGTACTTATTTGGAGATTATTATTCTGGATTTGTGGAGTTGTTTATCTTAGACTTCTAGCTATCTCTCTTATCTTGTATTTATCATCTGTGGATTCTGTGATTTCAACTATTCTATCTTATCGTACTTTCTTTCTTAGTTGTGATTGAGTTATACTTTATTATGTCACCTCCATTCGGAGTATATATACTGTACAGGTACCTTATAACTGTTAGATGTATGTGACGTAGGACAGCATTCTACCGCCGATACTACGGCGTAGGCTGGACGTACCCACTTCTCGTGCCCTTACTCTAGGGTACGGATCGTGACACATTTTTAGTGGTGGCCCATGCAGGTCGAGATTCGTATTTGTGAGAAGTTGTGGTAGTACGACGATTAGTTGTACTGCTGCGCACCTACAATTAGAGATAATGAATAGGTTTTATAATGAGAGGATACTTGATCACATTTAGGATTCTTTGAGAGATTCCTGGGACGACCCTTGAGAATCTTATTTTAACTTCGATTTGAAATCTCTTTTTCCCTTGATTTGATTCACCCTTACTTCTTGTTATTGAATTTGATTTTGATGGATTATTGTTAAATTTTGAATCTTGATGTTAGTTGTTGAATTTAAGTTTGTATATATATATATATATATATATATATATATATATATATATATATATATATATATATATATATATATATATATATAAATCTTTTTAGAATTAAGGTATAACCTGATAACATACTTGATAAGGACAGTAAGAAAGGTAAAAGTCTATTTTATTTATGGAGTTTAGAATTTATCGCAGTCATATTTGCTAGCATGACAAGGACGTAGAGCCTGATTTAGATATACTTATCCTAGTTATGAAATCTAGATTTTCTTGCAGCTATACCGGATGGCGTGGTAAGAATTCTAGATAACATGACTATAGGGTGTATACCTTCGTTATGGACTCTATTGTTTATTACAGCTATGCTTACTGGTGTGGCGAAATTCTGACAACATAAATTCAGGAAGACGTGTATGGTATCAGATTTTATCTTAAATGGGTTCATTTCTTTTTAACAGTTGATGAAGAACAGATTTTATCATTATTTCTTTCTTGCCATTATTTCTTGTATTACCATTTTTTTTTAAAAACTGTCCTGATTACATCAATCACCTGTTTCGTATCTAATTCTGTCAGCTATACTTTGAAACCTTTGAATCTCCATATCTTTTCACCTTCGAAAGGTCGAGGAAGTAACGTAAATCATCTAACTCGAAAAAAACTTGATTTGTTATCTTGTGATAATCTTGCTAGGGGTATAATATGATGGACCTTGATATAGGTTTGGGATAGAGATGCGACTGAATTTGAGGATAAAATCAAGAGAGTTATATTATCAATTAAGGAACAGTCATAATTAGAGAAATCTTTTGGGTATGAATAATTCATAGATGTATTTCATAACTGATGAGGATATTCGAGGTCAACTTAGTTTCGAGAACTTGGATAAATTTTAGTTATTGATTCTTGAGACGTTATACTTTAAGGCTATAATGTTAAATTTAGAAATTTAGTAATAGAGAAGAGATTTTAACTATATATATGATAATACGAAATTGAATAAGATATTGTAAAAAATGGCTAGAAACAGAAAGAATGCAAGGATTTTGAGTTATATAAAATATAGAGATTTTGTGAAAATTTTAAATTTTAGGAGAATAATATTGAAGGTGTACATTGAAGAAAATATGAAGGTTGAATTTATAATAAAGAATAAGTTTTGTAAGGCCTAGTGGGTTTAGATTTAAATAATACAAGGAGAGTAAATTGAATAAGTTCAAGGATTACATAAAACTTGATTTAGAGGCTTCGGATCCAATTTAGGACAAGGTGGAAGAATCTAGATTTATGATGATTAAGTGGTCAGTTTTGATTCCTAGTAAGAAGGGTATGCTTCATGAATAATGTTTCAGAACTTAGAAATTTAGCCTATGGTGATCATGGCAAGGTCAAATCTTTATGACGGAAGGATATAATTTTGATGGTAGTCATATAAAGGTTGATTTTTATATTGGGACTTGTGAGATAAAAATATGATTGACAAATGATAAACTTGATAGTATCAGAGAGAGATGATTAACTTGACTTTCCTATGAAATCTTTTCTCTTGTTTTCCCTTTAAAAGGAGAAATTTGACTTATTACATATCTTTGAATCACCATTTAAAAGTTTTCAATATCATTGAATCCTTGCTCCCTTAATCACGAACAATCGACTTTGATCATCTTTTCATCATACTAATATCTTGGGTCGTACTCAATTGAATTAAATTTAATTGTGATCTGAATCTCCATCCTTGTATGCTCGTGCTCAGACTTCGATGACCTTGTCCTCCATATTGCCCAAATCTTGATTACCCTAATTGATCAACTTAGATCGTATCGAGACTAAATTTTCTTAATATATATTGTGATTGGAATTCAATGCTATTGACTTTCGTTATTTAAACTTTTGATTTTAATTTTTCTTTGAATAGTACCCCTTTATAGATAACTACTAGTTATCTTTATTTTATTTTTGATAACTACCAGTTTTTATATAGGATGGTAGATTGCCTTACAGCCTTGATGATTTATTGTTTCTATAACTTTTCCAGTTTAGCACCCCAGATTGCTTGCATGTTTTGATACCCTATGACCGTTTTGGTTTAGCATGACTAGTATACCTAGATGAGACTTTCAACTGCCATCGTATGTCATGACCCTGTATGCCATTCTTTTAAATTGTATGATTTAGGTAAGTTCTGAGACTTGATTGTTGGGGACGAGAATCTAGAAGAAGTACGACTATCTTAATTTCGAGGACAAATTTTTTTAAGGAGGATAGACTTGTAACACCCACTTTTCTAAAATGAGGATAATTTTAAACTTTTGTAAAAGTTTATTATTTAATAATAGGATTCATGATTTATGGAAATTTTTAATTAATTTAATACTATTTAAAATTTGTGAATTATAACTTTGATGTGTTAGCTAGTGAACCCTAGAACTGTTGAGCCTAGAGACTAACCATGACATGGGGACCTAACCATGTGATTAGAGTGACTATTTACAACTTTTTAGGCTAAGGATATTTTGGTCATTTTGTGACTTTTGAATTATTTAGGATTTTGATTAATTGGTGAATTTTAGATTATTTTAATAATATTTAAATTGATGTATTATGATTTTGGTCAATTTTTATATTTTCATATTTTGGGAAAATTTTATATTTTTAATATTGTTTTTATTGGATTTGTTTAGTCGGATTTGAGTTTCGTCTCGTTCTGACTTGTATTGTGACCCGGGTAGCTTAAACTCTAGATGGGACCCAATATTAAGTTAAGCATGGCCCCCAAAACCAAACATTTAAGTTAGTTAGTTAGACTAGTTTTTATCATGTTAGAATGGTTAAGTTAGAGACTCAAAACTAGATCCTTTTGACCCCAAACTTGAACCTAGTCTAGACTTAACCATATGAGACTAGAGAGGGGCAATTAGGACATTTTTCCATTAGCCCTAATGGACTCTTTATGGCAGCCACCTTTAGGGAAGAATGATTCATTTTATTCATTACAATCTTGCCTCTTTTATTTTCCTTTTGTTCTTTCCTAATTTTAGAGAGCCTTCCCTTTGATTTGATCTCCAAATCAAATCATTCCTTCACCAAATCTTCCATCAATCATTCCCATTCTCCAAGGGAAGGGTGCTACCAAGGATTGGAAGAGAAGTGCAAGGAGGAGTGTCCATCTTGAGGGATCTTCGTATCGGAGCCGTGTCCTAAAGGATTTTATTGGGATTCCACTCACAATAGGTAAAACCTATCCTGTAAATCGATTTTCTTTGCATATAAATTAGTTTTGAATCCGTAGGATCCATCCTCATGAATGTGTCCCCTTTAGATTCAAATTTGAGGCCATTTGGAGCTCTCTTGAGGATTTTAGATATGTGTCTTGTGTCCTACTTGATAGATCCCAAATTAGGACACCCCATGTGTATGTATGTATGATAATAGTTTAAATAGATATTTAAATTCAGTTTTAGAATGGTTAGACAGTGGATTGATCTTAGTTAGGATGATTAGAATGAGTTTCATTTGGATACCTATGTTGGTATCCAAGTATCTTGGCCTACATGTGTTTTTTTTTTGTCCAAAATTCATCCACGTTTTTATTAACCAAAGCAATTTAGAAATGTCATAACTTTTAGCTTAGAACTCCGTTTAATCTCCCATTTTTTTGAAAGAACCGTATCGAAGTTAGCTTTCAAAATATATATTTTAATAAGCCAAAATTGTTCTGAAACTTTTTATAAAATTTTTTGAGTGTCAGCTGTCCGAAAGACAAACGTGTTTCGGTGTTTTCGCGATTTCGGGAGCTTCCGGACACGAAAATGCGATCCGTTTGAAGTTTCGGAAAGCTAACACGAAGGGCTACGACATACTTTAATCCTAGAATTTAGTGAAGGCCTAATTGGTACAGTATTGGTTTTAAATAGAAGAGTGACTATACGACATAGGCATTTTGTGTAACCTATAAGCCTATGTAGTATGGATATTAAATGAATGTAGAGTATATAATACATAATATGTTAGATGAATGAAATGATATATATCCTCTTTACATTAATGTATATATATGGTTGAATGCAAGCATGTAGGAATGCAATCAATGTAATGTATGTAAGCAATGCATAAATGCATGAATGAAAGAATGATATACAATGTATGCATGAAAGTATATAATAAATGCTAGATATGAATGCAAGGTATACATGTAATAATATATATGAATGCATAATGTATATATAATGTAATGCAATATATAATTATAGCATGTATGGTAATGTAGAATATATGATACAAGCATGTATATGTCCACTGTTTTTTCTTTTCCTTATATTTTTCCTTCCCTTCCCTTTCCATTTCAATTTTTCTCCCTTTTTTCCTCTTCTATTTTTACGTGTTGTATACAATGTATATAATGTATAGATGCATGTAAGTATGTAATATACATGAATGACATGTATGTACTAAAAATAAGTATATGTATGCAACTTAATGATATGTGAATGGATATAATGCCTGAACTGAAGTATGCACGTATATGGGATATGAATGAATGATATATATACACTACAAGAAACCAGGGTGTCTTACAACGGTCGAAAACTGTTGCAAATATAATATAACCCGTTGCAAAATCATTCTGCAACAGTTATTAGAACCTTTGTAAATTCGAGCGTTGCAGATTCCTCTTACAACGGTTATAGAAGGTTTTTGCAACATTTTTATAAATAGTTGCAAATAACATATTATGCAACGGAGCTCACGTCAATGCATAACGGTTACATGGTGTTGTCAATAATATATTTGGCAACGATTAACATACCATTGTAAATATTGAGTAAAGCACTATGGTTGATAACTGTTGCCTAAAATATTATATGTAACGGTTAAAAATTGTTGCGAATAATAGGCAGCGGTCAATAAAAAAATACTTTTTTACCTCCAATGGGGCTCGAACTCCAAACCTCCTGGATCACATGCCTCTGCTCTACCGCTAGGCTACAAGCTCATTTGTATATAAATACTTATATATATAATATATGTACTTATATCAATTTTATCAATTGAAGCTTTTGGATCGATGTTAAATATATTATCTAATATTTTTGTTAGCGAACAAGGAACCAATTAATACGAGTAATTCTAATGATTAAATCCCTTTTGTGTATAAATAAAATTCAAATTGGAAACTGAATTTGCAACGACTATAAACAAACTGTTACAAGATCAATATTTTGTAATAGTTGTTTATTCTTTTGACAATGGCTATCATAAACGTTGTTATTAAAAAAAATTGTAACTGGTAGCATAATCGTTGCACAATCATTATAAATAATAAGCCCACTCACAATAGGTTGTAAAAATTGTTGTGCAACTGTTGCTAATAGTGAGCCTTTTTATAAGGCTTTATTTAATCGTTGTAAAATATTAATAAATTTGTAACAAATACTTAAAACCCTTGCATAACCTTTGTCCATTCAACTCGTTTTGACAACACTTTCATAAAACTGTTGTTTGACCGTTGTAAAAAAAGAAAAATGTTTAGCAAGTGTTTATGAACCGTTATAAAAAATGTATTAGACAATGGTTAATCTATAACCATTGCAAATATATTTAATTTAGAAACGGTTATTTCAACCGTTACGTAACTGCTGCAAATTATAGTTCCAATAACATTCATAAAAGCGTTACACTAAAACCGTTGCAAAATAGGGATATTTTTTGTAGTGATATATATATATATATATATATATATATATATATATATATATATATATATATATATAAAATATATATATATATATATATATATATATATATATATATATGTGTGTGTGTGTGTGTGTGTGTGTGTGTTAAAGTAATGTAATGTATGTATTCACATATATTTTGAGTTAAATATATGAGTTTGTATTCATATATTATATGTATGCATGTATGCAGGAATGAATGTAATATAATGTAGAGTATGCATATATGAATATAATGTATGCAAGTATATAATGTATTCAAATATGTATGTATGTATAGGTGCATGAATGAATGCAAGTATGCATATATGATATGTATGTGTGCATTTATGCAATGTAAGTATGTATGTATGCATTTCTATAAACTGAGTTAACCTATAACCTTTTACACACATGCATTCATATACCCTTTGACACCATGTATCCCATGTCATATACACCTACCTATCACTAAATCTGAGAACATTAACACATATCCTTTAACACACACACACTCACTTACTCTTTTACCTCTCCTTCTATATATATATATATATATATATATATATATATATATATATATATATATATATATATATATATATATATGCCTATATATATAGCTTTCCTATATATATCTATGTATATGAATATGTGAATATGAATAATATATATACATTATATGACTAAGTTTGTGTGCCTTGTTAGCTTATGGTTTAGTTTTGTGCTTGGTTTAGCAAGTGACTTAGGCTATGAGTTAGTAGCTATCTTGGATACTTGATTTGCATAGACATAGTTGGTTTAGACCTAGAATTGACTCACCTAGACTAGTTGACCATTATTGACCCAACCCTAGCTAGTTTGACCAAAGGTTGACTTTAGCCTAGATTGACCCAAACATCATATAGAATGCATTATAGCAGTCTATTTTACCATTTTGGATATGTTGTGACTTGTACTGTTCTATTAGGAGCCAGACACCACTCCTCAGGCAGTATTTTATTTCAGATACTCAGGATATCAGGCGAGTACATTCTCTGACCGTTTCATACTTGCTAGGACTATATTCTTGCTCTAGATTATTTTACTTGATGCTGACACGATGGAAATACGGATTAGTACTATATGGATCTTTTCATACGATGTTATCCCCCTCGGGTGCATCGGATACATCATGTCATGTGTGATTCACTTTCATCATGTATTCTTGTGCTTTCACCATTCATGTGCACTCTCGTGATTCATGTACTCTCATATTCGCGGAGCCCCCATGTTTATATTCATGTGCACCCATTTATGGCCCCCCATGTGAAATCATGTACAATAACATAACTTGAACGGATCCTTGTGTATTAATTGGGGTACGAGGGAGTATAAATAGTCATGTGGATAATTTCTAAAGTAGTGTAGCCATGTACAACCTCTCATGTTTATTATCAAGCCGTTCACATGTCTATCTTGTACTCTAAATCACTAGTTCACTGTAGCTCTTTACTTATAGTAGATATTTCTTTTACAGTCTTCTCTTTTACTTCATGTATATTCTCAGCGTTTCATGTATCTTACTCTATTGCCTGTATTATATTCCTATCATGATATGAACTGCGTGAGATGTACTGTGCTCGCTCCCGTCCTGACTGGACCTATTAAAATATTACAGATGACCTTGAGAAGCTGTATCCCACTTATTACGGAGCATGCCTAGATGACACATGTGAGCTGGACTCTCAGGAGGACCCAGCACATGCAGAGGACATTACCCCAGTAGACTAGGCTAGTTAGCTAGACTAGTATCTATTTATCTGCATATCTTATTGGAAACACTTGTACTTATTTAGAGATTGTTATTCTGGATTTGTGGAGTTGTTTATCATAGACTTCTAGCTATCTCTCTTATCTTGTATTTATCATCTGTGGTTTCTGTGATTTCATCTATTCTATTTTATCGTACTTTCTTCCTTAATTGTGATTAAGTTGTACTTTATTATGTCACCTCCATTCGGAGTGTATATACTGTACAGGTACCTTATAACTGTTAGATGTATGTGACCTAGGACAGCGTTCTACCGTCGATACTACGGCATAGGCTGGACGTACCCACTTCTCGTGCCCTTACTCTAGGGTGCGGGTCGTGACACCCGGGTTGGATACAGGTGTTAAGTCGGAAGATTATCGGTATCAGAGGTAATATGGATGTGACACACGATAATCAAGACCATGAAGTTTGCTCAGAGATAATGATAAGCTGGGTAGACTCATGTGTGATAAAGCATTAGAGTGGGAGTTCAGAGGTATCAGTATACATAACTCGCCACTCAGGGAGATACGATACGAATCTACTCGGAGAAAAATAGAGTGTGAGTTAAAAGGTACTTGGTGTACATAACTCGATGATCTGGAAGATTTGGTGGTTTGAGGGAGTACCAGCATATCCTTAGACAATGTATTTCTTCAAGAATTTGCCGTAATAATCCCGAGGTTTTCCAGACGGGGTTGACAGCTGCAGAGGCGATCGCCGACCGTTGCCGTAAGGTATCCTCCATGTCGTACCCCTACTTTTGCACGAAGTACTTGGCTTGAGGACTATACAGGTAGAGTGGTAATCTTCCAGTATCGGGTTCGAGATCAAACTCTTGTGGCATGAAAGGTTGAGGACCTTCTTTTCGGCCAAAGATGATCGTGTGATCCCCTTCTCTACTTCCTGGGACTAGAAAGTAGGCACCTCTAATGGGAGTAAGCTGGTTTATGGTATGGTTGGTTGTCACCTGTGTGTGCAGGTTAATATCCCGATTGTGCCCCACAATATATATCAAATTAAGTTTATTACACTCAGGATAGTTCAACGGCAACCACTTATTGATGAAATAATGAATTTTGTCCACAAGGATTACATCATCAGGAGAGGGACTATCCACCTTTGCAACCAGATACTTTGCAAATTTTGCATCCTCTTCAGCTACCCCCTGCGTGACCGGGGGTTGAGACGCTGTCTTCGGCAGCTTGACCACCAAGGGTTCTGCTTGTGGCATTGGCTTGCCTGAGGGTCTCGAATCATCACTTGGTTGTCGGCTTGTCTTAGAAAGATTGATAACCATCGGCTCGGCAGAGGACTTCGTGTCTTCCGATTGCTTTTGACTGGATCTTGGCAATCGGATCACCATCAGATCCCCAGAGGGTCTCGCATCTTCCGGTCGCCTTTGATTGAACTTTAGCAATCGGATCACCATCAGCTCTCCAGAGGGTCTCGCATCTTTCGGTCGCCTTTGATTGGATTTTGGAAATCAGATCACCATCGGCCCTATGACAGGATTTGGCTCTTGGCTGTACCTTGGAGTCGGATGACCATCGGTTCCGACTGCACAGCTGGTGCGGAAGAACCGGGCACCTCTTTATGCAAAGTTACGGCAAGGGGTGCGGCTTTGCCAAGTTTACGGGCCTGGAGATGAATTCTCAAGGGTTCCTCTGGCCCTGTGATAACCTCTAGTTCGTCAATTATGTGCTTCTTCGACTCTTCGTATAGACAGGCCTCTGAAAGGTAATAAGACTCAACCCCTTTGAAGGGATCGATGTCAGCGAATTCAGTCTTCACGATGCCGTGCTTACTGACATACTTAAAGTACTGGTGGAGTGTGGATGGCACGATCATGTAATGTATCCACGGATGCCCCAGGAGGATATTATAGGACGTATCTGCATCTATGACGTAGCAGGTAACCTCTGTCCTCAGGTCGCCGGTCTGACATTTCAATCGAATCTTTCCTAAGGGATAGCTCATTCCCGAGTTAAAACCGCTATTGGCAGTGTTGGTCGCCGCTAGCCGGTGCATAAGGATGCCGAGGACTTGAAGCAAGCTTTTCAGGATGATGCTTATCGACGAGCCAGGATCGATGTGCATCCGATCCACCTTGATGTCGCCTATATATAAGTACAAGGGCGATCATGCAAGTTGGTCTTGATCAACATGTCATACGGGGTGAATACGATATTGGACATTGCATCCGCACAGTTGCTACCCTGGAGATCTGCCGACGAGTCTTCCCCTGTAGGTTTGACCTGGGCTAAGTAAGCGTCAGCATTCTGGAGCACTTCGCTCAATGCGACACGAAGATCCTTGGAGAGCCTTAGGAGCTCGTATAATGACAACTTTGGCGGCGTATTAGCGAATTGTGCTAATGTGTCAAATTTGTAAGGTCTCTCCAGGTGCATCTTTACGGAGCGGCCTGTCGAAGCGAGTTTCTTTCGGTTTGGCCCAGTCTGTAGATGGTAACTGAGATGCCCCAGAATATCAATAGCAGGCAGCGTTGTCGGTTGAGGGTCATCGACTGAACTACCCAGAGTGGACTGGACTTGTGCCCCAGACCGGGTAATAACAGCCGCCGCCTCCTCAGCTTCGACTGAAATTGTATGGCAGGATCTGGACTTCCTGCCCTTCTTTTTGTTGGCTGGAGATGACATCGCCTGGGTAACTTTGGGCACTAAGTCTGGGTGCACCTACATGACCTCTCCTTATGACATGGTAAGAGGTACCAATCCAGTCGTCTGGTCCCGGACGGGAGGAAGATTAGTAACCTCCATCGTTGCCCGGGGGATAGGTATTACCCCGTCTTGAGTACTTGTTGAAGAGACTGAATTGACACCATGTTCGCCGCAACAGTAACCTCTTCAAAGTCTAGCGACAGAGTTTTAGAGTCGATAAGACTCTGGATGTACCGCTTCAATTGAAAGCAGTCATGAGTGGCATGATGAACATAGCGGTGGAAATGGCAGTATTTAGGGTCTTCCATCTCTGTCGTTCGAGGCTCGCGTCTTGGTGGAGGGAGTTGGATCCTGTCCCCTTGTAAGAGCATGTCGAAGATAGGCTTGACATGACTATCTTCGAATGAGTAATTCACCTTGGGCCACTGAGCTTCTGCCTGCTTTGTTCAAGCTTCTTGGTCGTACCGGCGACCATAGCTTGCTTTCCTTTATTGTCCCAATTATTGGAGGTGCCGTCAGTGTTGTTGTTATTGGAGGTGGTACTAGGACGTTTGCTTTTGACCTCTCCATCCGGGATGTGTAATCCCAGCTGGCGAGCCTTCTTTAACTTTGCCTCTGTATTGGTGGCGCTTATGATGAAGGTCGTCCAATTCCTGAACTAATCTTCACCCATCCAGAGGCTGATTGCGGGGAGCAACTTCTTCTGGCAGATTTCAATCAATGAGCTTTCAGGATTGCCTTGGGGCAATATCATTACAGTTTGGCGGAACCGCTCGATATAGTTCCTTCTTAGCTCCCTCTCCCCTTGAACGACGTCCATGAGGGATAACATTGTCACATCATATCCCACTTCGTAGAATCTTTCTAGGAACATGTGCTTGAGGCCGTCAAAAGAATGGATGCAGTTGTCCAGAAGGTTGCGGTACCAGTCGAACGTGATTCCCTCCAATGCTCCGATAAACAATCGTGTGAGGATGGCATCGCTATGCGGCAAATGGTCGGTTGTGACCTCGAAATAAGTCATGTACCGACTAGCAGAGGTATTCACGTCATGCGAATCATTATGAAACAGTTTGTACTGTGGCGAAAAAGGAACATCTCTCCAAACAGCGGGGTACGGCTGTCACGCCCCGCTTCCGTAGGAGCGATCGTCCTCGCTAAGGCGTGATGCCGCACGAGCCTAGTTTGCACTCGTGCAAGGCGGGTTCCATAATGGCCGATTTCAGCGGTTGCAATGGGGTCGTCGCACAGAAGTTCCATGCAGAGACATTGAACATGCAGCGGAAATTTAGTATAAAACACAAGTTATTCAAAGAAGCTCTTTTATTGATATTGGAACAAGGTTACAATGGGGCGTAAGGCCAAGATTACAATCACTCAAATCTACTCATCTCACATTACAATCACTCAGCTCTCTCTTATCTCTCAAAGTACATTTGCTTGAGCCAGCGGAAGCTTCGGAAGGCGACGTCCATACATTATGTCCCGTATAAGTCTTTACTCCATGCGGTCGCACGCTTCGAATCGCCAAGGAACTCCATGCCTCGACGCATCCAAGCGAACTCTGCGCCACGAGCTTCTACCTGTGCCTGCACATGAAAACTATGTGGGTGTCAGTACTCAACTGTACTGGTAGAATGAGCTCCTCGCCCACCCATACAAACCCAACACGTTTGATTTACTTTTGTGCAACTTAGTCTCCTTTATATTGTCTTTCTACTCTTGCCTTAGGATCAGTTTTAGGACCGACGCCTTGGCCTATTCCGTGTCTCTAGACCATCTCGTGCTTGCAACATTCAACGTTACTCATACCTTGCCTTAAGACCCTTCTCGTGCCAACAACGTTAACCTATCGAGTCGTGTTTGCCTTACGGCTAAAAATCAGAGACCCAACTACGCGATGAGGTTCCATTTCCATGTGACCGTACTTCAAATCCTTGCTGAGGCCGTGCCTCGCAATTCAGTAAGACTCAACCATATCGCCGCCTCGCGGCCCTTGCTACTTTGACCACCAACTGACCAAATCGAGACTTGTGAACTTAGGGTCACTTGACCGACTTGCCTTGCGGCGTTTCCTGACTTAAAACTTGAAACAACTCAAACCCAACTTTTGTAACTCATATGCCAACACATGAGACTCGACGCCACATCTCGTGCTGAAGCACGATGCCTATGTTAAAACCCAATCTTAGGCCCAAACTTTGTGTTCTAACTGTACACACCTTCAACTCAACTAAATCCAAAGGCATACACGCGGTTAGCCGCTATTTGTCGACATCTATATGAACTTGGTCACTAGCATCACAAGCTATACCTTGACGTATAGTTTTGTTAATCGGGATCCTTTCGACGCAAGTAGCTAGCCCCGTCGCAAGTCTCCGCTTAACCTGTGCCAAAACCTTACGCACGACTATACCCTGTTCCCTCCTAGGCCGAGTCGGCCCCTTGGCCAAGGGTTACCGCTCGAGGGTTCATCGCCCTTGTCGACAAGTTGTCAAATGACCATGCAAGACTCGACACAAACTGACGTCTCACACAGTCATTCCTCTACCAAAACCAAGACTTCTATTCTTGAGACCCCTCGACGACCCACGGTCGTGAGCATTCCTTCCTTGAGACCCCTCGACGACCCACGGTCGCGAGCATTTCCTTCCTTGTTACCTATCATTGGTTCAACTCATGAATGCCTATTTGATATCCCTTTCTTAAAACTCACTTTGAATCACTTATAGCCCTTGCCTTAAACACAAGTCCGTGCATCGTGCCTTAAGCCAATCGTGCTCTACGTGACACTCCTGCCCAAGTCGACGGGCCTTGAGATCGTGGGACTACTTAACTTGACAACCGCAGAATGAGCGGGACAGCACTTGGAATGACTTAGGTCGACCGACATAACTTTGCCTAACTTACTCAAGCCTATAACTTAACCCGAAGGACAAGCAAAGGCTATGCCAAGCCTTGCACAGTGGAAGCGTGCATGCTTTATCAAGCATTTACGCGGCGACGCCTATGACTTAGGCTAACTCTTAGCTTTTGCACCGAAGACTAACTTTCCTTCTCCCAAGCCACGGGACGAAGGACCGAGTGTCATTTTCAAAGCACGCCGTGCACCAACTCTAAGCCGACCGTTGGACCTTTTTTCTATGTTCTAACTCATTTCGACCCGTCGGGATTATTCCCTTAGCTATGTGGATTCGTCTCTTTTATTATCAAGCCTATTGTGCAAGTTAAAAACACACGATTTATTATGTGAAGGCTAAGATGAGGCAAGTTCACCGAAACTACCCCACCTGAGCGAGCGGTCGCCTCGACCGAGCGATGTCTTCCAACAGCCGTTGCAAGGCTAAGGCCGAACGCCGTCGGCGTTTCGATTCCTCCGATTGACTGAGCGGGACGGGCACTACATCATACACCACTCAGAAAAAGTTTCGTCCTCGAAACTAACTGAGTACACTTATCGACTTATCACTTTACTCAACATTCAAGAACTCTCGCACACAATTCTCCTATGCCTTACTCAAATCAGAGCCACGCTCGTGCCACCCTCAATCCTTTCTTCAAAACTTACGATCTCAAAATCCTTGATACTTCCGCGTTCCTCAAATCTTACTTGAATTCAACGTATCACTTAGTATGGATCGTGCACATATCTTAGGCGTCCCCAAAATACATGCATTTCAACCAAGCCTCGTGATAGCGAATCCCGCCATCACCACTCGAGTCGGATCTTGCACGCATTCAAGCGTCCTTGATATACATACATGTCAACCGAGCCTCATGAGTGGTGCCTTCACCATTCCTATCGCTCCGTACCGGAACGTCTGCCTAACTGCTAGGCTATGTCTTTCCGTCAGTATTGGAATCATAGTTCCCAAACAACGATATCAACACTGACCCCATCCTAAGGTCAAACCAAGTTGATAGTATGGGGTTTTTCTACCCAAGCTCGCATTACTCCGATTTTTAAACATCGAGCATCGATTTCCTACACACATCCCAATATTTCGTCGCACGGGGTCCGAGTTATTCAGCAAAGCCATCCTATGACAACTTACGTTTCAACCAATTCCTTAACATATCAATCTCACTCGTTCAACAAGCCATTTCGCTTAGTCTATCTCTTTGAACACGTTCGACACAGATCGCCTATCAATCTTTCTCAATTCGAGCATGCTATGACGCAATTTATTGCTAACCAAAATTCCACATTCCATATTTCCTAAGTCATCTATTCCAATTCACGAAATCGAACATGAGGTCGTCTAGCTTAACAATATGTTGTGTCCTGATCTCATGCGAGTCAGATTTTCTACGGTGGGCATGAATCACCATGCACGCTCCCGCGGGATAATCATCCTCATCGGGACGTAACTCTTGTTTTGCGTCTAGACTAGTTCATTCTCGATGCGCGGATTGGACCTACTCAATCCTCAAGTTTCTTTCATTCATCAGTCGCAAGTCCAAACATCCTCGAATTCACCTTCGCGTCAAACTGACAAGTCGAGACAATCAACGTTGCCGTGTCCTGATTTTCCGAGTTCGATCATTTTTGCGACATGAATCACCATGTCAGCGCTCACGCAGAACAATCGCCCCAAATCCGACGTAACGCATGTGGGGCTGGAGTTGCGCTCGCGCAAGACAAGATCGTCGATGTTGTGGCTATCAACGTAACCATCAAGACACGATCATTTTCATCCAACATTCATCTCGATCAAAATCCTAAGTATCGCATCCAACCGAACAATAACACTTGTACGATCGTCATTCGCCGAGTCAGAGTACCCCCGAGTTATCGTATATCGATCTTTGATACGCCTCAATACCATCGATGACATGCATAACCTGACGATCTTCCTTTGCAACAAGTTCCGAGTCGTGCGAATGATGCTATCGTCCGACTGCATAATCTCCTCGACATTCGAATTCAAGTTCGATCATTATCCCTCGAACCATTCACGACATCAGTTTCCTCGAACCAATTTCACGTATTGTTCATTCGTCTATCTTAAGTCATCGGCCAATACATTTCCTCTATCGTATCATCCCTTTGTTAACTCAATCATCGAGCAACATTCAATCCACTCCTTAAAGTCATTTTCAAATATTCGAATCAAACTTTTCATGCACGCTATCTTCTCGTCGTGCTAACTTTTCGTATACGATCCGTTTCGATTTCCTCGATCAAGTCATCCATTCGTACACCCTAACTTTTCTTCGATTCAGTTTTATCTACTCGATCACTTTCGCGTTTCATACTTGCACAAATCCTCAATCCCGTGCACGTTCCGTGCACATCAATTTCTAGGTCATTCGAATCAACTTTTCAAACTTTAAGACAACAACTCACTCCATCGTACACGATCTAAGGCTTTGTATATGTGCGACGCTTGCTGCTAGACTCATCGACACCCCGAATCCTCAATCGATCGACATCCCTGAGGCTATTGCATACACCACTCAGGGATGAAGTCATTCAATAAATTCTCAAAACTATCCTTCGATTCACAATCTACTTCCTCGAATTTCCGTCTGAACGATTCCTTAAATTTCAAGCACGCTCACCATATATCGCACCGACGATAACATCGTCGTTCGATAGCACCCGTATCGATAGTCATTTTATTTACTCAATCAAGCTCAACCCGTTTCATGCTCGCACTATTCAATTCCCGCACTCGACTTTTCTAAGGTCGACGCAATCCTTGGTGTATATGCCCAGCCCGACTTAGCCAACCGTGCTTACGCGAACCATCTTTTTGTTTTGTTGTCAAAAACTGTTCTCCTATGTTTTGCAAAATAGATAGACTTATTGTATGGACATCCCATGGGACATTTGAGAGAGAGCGTACCAACGATATCAATATGCGGAAGCAACATTCAGAGTTTGCGGAACAGCGGAGTTAAAGAATTCAATCGGTAGTCCAAGGACGTAAAGTCGTGCTCTGATACCATTATGTCACGCCCTGCTCCCGTAGGAGCGATCGTCCTCGCTAAGGCGTGATGCCGCACGAGCCTAGTTTGTGCTCGTGCAAGGCGGGTTCCATAACGGCCGATTTCAGCGGCTGCGACGGGGTCGTCGCACAGAAGTTCCATGCAGAGACATTGAACATGCAGCAAAAATTTAGTATAAAACACAAGTTATTCAAAGAAGCTCTTTTATTTATATTGGAACAAGGTTACAATGGGGCGTAAGGCCAAGATTACAATCACTCAAATCCACTCATCTCACATTACAATCACTCAGCTCTCTCTCATCTCTCAAAGTACATTTGCTTGAGCCAGCGGAAGCTTCGGAAGGCGACGTCCATACATTATGTCCCGTATAAGTCTTTACTCCATGCGGCCGCACGCTTCGAATCGCCAAGGAACTCCGTGCCTCGACGCATCCAAACGAACTCCGTGCCACGAGCTTCTACCTGTGCCTGCACATAAAAACTATGTGGGTGTCAGTACTCAACTATACTGGTGGAATGAGCTCCTCGCCCACCCATACAAACCCAACACGTTTGATGTACTTTTGTGCAACTTAGTCTCCTTTATGATTGTCTTTCTACTCTTGCCTTAGGATCAGTTTTAGGACCGACGCCTTGGCCTATTTCGTGTCTCTAGACCATCTCGTGCTTGCAACATTCAACGTTACTCATACCTTGCCTCAAGACCCTTCTCGTGCCAACAACGTTAACCTATCGAGTCGTGTTTGCCTTACGGCTAAAAATTAGAGACGTAACTACGCGATAAGGCTCCATTTTCGTGTGACCGTGCTTCAAATCCTTGCTGAGGCCGTGCCTCGCAATTCAGTAAGACTCAACCATATCGCCGCCTCGCGGCCCTTGCTACTTTGACCACCAACTGACCAAATCGAGACTTGTGAACTTAGGGTCACTTGACCGACTTGCCTTGCAGCGTTTCCTGACTTAAAACTTGAAACAACTCAAACCCAACTTTTGTAACTCATATGCTAACACATGAGACTCGACGCCACATCTCGTGCTGAAGCACGACGCCTATGTTGAAACCCAATCATAGGTCCAAACTTTGTGTTCTAACTGTACACACCTTCAACTCAACTAAATCCAAAAGCATACACGCAGTTAGCCGCTATTTGCCGACATCTATATGAACTTGGTCACTAGCATCACAAGCTATACCTTGACGTATAGTTTTGTTAATCGGGATCCTTTCGACGCAAGTAGCTAGCCCCGTCGCAAGTCCCCGCTTAACCTGTGCCAAAACCTTATGTACGACTATACCCTGTTCCCTCCTAGGCCGAGTCGGCCCTTTGGCCAAGGGTTACCGCTCGAGGGTTCATCGCCCTTGTCGACAAGTTGTCAAATGACCATGCAAGACTCGACACAAACTGACGTCTCACACAGTCATTCCTCTACCAAAACTAAGACTTCTATTCTTGAGACCCCTCGACGACCCACGGTCGTGAGCATTCCTTCCTTGAGATCCCTCGACGACCCACGGTCGCGAGCATTTCCTTCTTTGTTACCTATCATTGGTTCAACTCATGAATGCCTATTTGATATCCCTTTCTTAAAACTCACTTTGAATCACTTATAGCCCTTGCCTTAAACACAAGTCCGTGCATCGTGCCTTAAGCCAATCGTGCTCTACGTGACACTCCTGCCCAAGTCGACGGGCCTTGAGATCGTGGGACTACTTAACTTGACAACTGCAGAATGAGCGGGACAGCACTTGGAATGACTTAGGTCGACCGGCATAACTTTGCCTAACTTACTCAAGCCTACAACTAAACCCGAGGGACGAGCAAAGGCTATGCCAAGCCTTGCACAGTGGAAGCGTGCATGCTTTATCAAGCATTTACGCGGCGACGCCTATGCCTTAGGCTAACTCTTAGCTTTTGCACCGAAGACTAACTTTCCTTCTCCCAAGCCACGGGACGAAGGACCGAGTGTCATTTTCAAAGCACGTCGTGTACCAACTCTAAGCCGACCGTTGGACCTTTTTCTATGTTCTAACTTATTTCGACCCGTCGGGATTATTCCCTTAGCTATGTGGATTCGTCTCTTTTATTATCAAGCCTATTGTGCAAGTTGAAAATACACGATTCATTATATGAAGGCTAAGATGAGGCAAGTTCACCGAAACTATCCTACCTGAGCGAACGGTCGCCTCGACCGAGCGATGTCTTCCAGCAGCCGTTGCAAGGCTAAGGCCGAACGTCGTCGGCGTTTCGATTCCTCCGATTGACTGAGCGGGACGGGGCACTACAACGGCTGCCGTATGCTGAGGTCCCAGGAGGAGTTTCGGGCATTGAACATTACTCGAAGCTCCTGGACCTCCTTTCTTGCCTCCCTGGCTTTGTCTGTAGCTGAAGAAGCGGATGCTCCTAGAGGATTGTCACCCAAAGGAGGAGCTGTCGTGTTGGAATCCGTATTGACTGTGGGTCCCAAGCTTGTTTTTCCTGACATCCTTACAGGTTGGGTCGGCAAGGCGGCTTTGATTTTGTCTACTGACTTGACCAAGGACAGGAGCCTGGCTTCAAGTACTTCTAGATGTTGTCGATCAGTAGGTGCTTCATGATCATCGTCGGCTATAAAGACTGTCCGCACGTGGGTAGACGTGGAAGGGATCGTAGCAGAGGTGCTCTCTGTGTCGTAGCCTCGTACCGAGAAATCGTTGGAGAATGTCGGAATGTCTTCCTCCTCGGACTCGGAAGGGGTGCTACTCCATGCACAGGAAGCCACATCGTCTTGGCGAAGGCGGTCACCCTCGGAGACGTCCAAGTCCGTTGCATAATTCCAGTGGATCGCTACCCCCTGTGTATGCTCTTGGAACACCGGGTTATCGCATACTTTGAGGGGACTGCTACCCCCGACCTCATCTACCCCCAGGGAGGTCAAGGATATACCCCCAGGTGTTGGGAGCTTCTTTCTGGATCGATTGCCTAGGTAGACACCCCCTGTGGCTGTCGGTGGCAATCCTCCAGATGAGAGTTTCGCTGCAATACTGGCTGAGATTGCCAGGCTGGAAGAGCCTGCATTCTTTTCTTCTTTGTCGGAAAGAACCTTCCTAGTTGAATTACAAGAGGCGAAGGGAAATTCCTCGTCTCCCAGATTTTGCACCTGTCTCTCAAGTTGTTGTCGGAAAGGTGCTGGTTGGTGCAGTCGTTGGAAAACGGACTGCCGATCTTCAGGTGCTGCCGACTTGTCGCAGCAGCAGTTGATGATGACTTGGGTACAACGACGTCCCGGGAGGGGCTCATCACATGCCAAGGTTGCTTCTTTCTCCTTGCGTTTGTGAGTAATCACCTCTTGCAAGTCGATTGCAGGATGATCTACCTTTGCATACAATTTGTGGACTCGGGTATCCCGAGCACACGGGTGCGTAGGTATCATGTTTGCTCCCTGATCTGAGGCTAGTAAAAGCACTTGCTCTCAATCGTTGGAGGGAGACTTTTGAGATCCACCCTATCCGTTAGCCCTAGGAGACTGGACACGGGTGGTTCTGTACAACTTTCCATCAGGGGCCCGTATAACAGTTAACGGTGACCGCTGACGGTCAGCAACTTGGACAGTTGACTGGGCCTGTTGGGCATGCACTGCCCTAGACTTCTTCAATTTAGCACCTGAGGGCGCATAATAAGAAGAGTCCAGATTGAAATATCCCACATTCTCAATGGGCCGCATAGAGTCGAGCCCGCATGAGAGACGGTCGAACACAAAGCTTCTGACAGGGCCGCATGAGACACTCTGTCTATGGCCAGGATTGGCTGCCGCATGGGCCATTTTCCTGCGGCCGGAGTTGGCTGCCGCATGGGTGATCTGTCTGCGGCCATAGTTGGCTGCCGCATGGGTCATCTGCCTGCGACCAGAGTCAGCTGCCGCATAAGTCATCTGCCCATCTCTCTTATGTGGCCTCTTCTTCGTCTGCATGGATTTTCCATGTGTCCTTAAAAACTCAGCATCGCAGTGTTTTTCTTTGCTGGATTTGGGGACAGTGGGGTTCTCTGCGGTTGGAAGCAAGGTCGCAGGAGAGTCTTGATCACCGTCTTGGGCCGCAGAAGGAGCTTCTTCGAGAACCTGGTCAGTAGCAACAATTTTGCGCTTCGATATCATGTGCGTTCTCTTTGGGTTGGCTCGCTTCTGTGACAGGCTAGCGCTCCCTTCAGAGAGCAATTCTTCGAATGTTCGTTGGTCAAAACGAACCACGAGCATTTGCTGCGTAGAGTCGAGCTTGGACGCGTCAGATTGCGTCACCAACTTCTCATCAAGGAGAAGGATGTCCCCAGCAGAGTCGCCATCGTGTTTACCGTTAAATATCAAGCACAACAAAATTACAGAGGAATTGAACTTGATTGCAAACTCGATTATACAAGAGAAAGCCTAGAAAGAAATCCTAGGAAACAATCTAAGTACAATTGTTCAGTTTTGATTCTGGGGGGTGACGATAGAGGCTCGGAAAAGTGTAGCAACTCTGCCTTACTCCTTGGACTATCTGACGCGATCTTTTCTCTTGAAGAAATTGCCCTTCATAGGTTGCCAGCCTCTTGCATGGGTGTGGTACCCTACTATTTATAGTGATATACGTTTTGAGCCGCATAGATGGCCACGTGGCCACGTGGCTACAACAACACATAAAGACCCGCTCTTTGGCCGCCAGCTAGTGACTTGTTGAGATATTGTTACAGTAAATCTGGGTGGTTGAGACTTGGTCAGCCTGCCACATGTCCCATCGCAAGATATGATCAGTCTGCTTGAGTCATTTTGAGCTACATAGGCCTTTCAGTGTTCGGCCATGCTGGGCCGTATAAGACTCATGCGGCTTAAGTCGCAGTCTCCCTTAGTCCGCATGTAGCTTGGGGACTTTTGAGCCGCATAGGTTCTGTATTCTGGGCCGAATAAAGCTCATGCGCTCAGATTGCAGTTACTCTTGGCCGCATGAAGCACATAGATTGAGTCGCATAAGGTTCATGCGGCTCGGGTCGCAGTCCTTTTGGCCGCATGGCCATGTCCAGTCTGGTGACGTGACATTTTGTCTGATCATGTCTTATCTTCTTTTTGTCAGTGTCAGAGTTGTCAGAGCTGTCAGAGCTGTCAGTCTTGCCAATTTTGACAGAGTTTGTCAGCTTTATCAGAAGGGTTGATCAGCTTGGCCGTATAAGTAACTATTCTGTCTGCGGCTCAAAAATCAGTCTGGTGAAGATGGGCCGCAGGGAGCATGCTGAGTCTGTCATGCGGCTCTTCTTTATGCGGATCAATTTGTTCCAGAGTACTCATGCGGTCAGTTGTGATCCGCATGAACCCCATATTTTCCATGCTTCTACACGGGCCAGGAGTCTGTAACACAATTACCTGTTCCAATATATATATATATATATATATATATATATATATATATATATATATATATATATATATATATATATATATATATATATATAATTTAAAAGTTCTATATATTTACCTAACATATTGACTTTGATTGCATGTAAAGTCCAAAATAAAAGTAAAAAGTTAGGATCATACCGGTTCAAAACTCAACTAGATCAGACGATTCGGTGGTCTGATTGTTTGGGTTGACGGAATTGATCGAATTTTTGAAAAAAAAAATAGTTTATCGATATTAAATTAGTCAAAAAAATTTACTGATTCACGAATTGACTGATTCAACCAGTCCGATTTTTAAAACACAGATAAAAAGTAAATTAAATTTCTAATATAACATGTCCCCCTCCCTATTGGACACTGCTATTTTGCCTGCGGTTTGTGATCGTGGGCGTGACTGCAGGCTACGTAACGGCCTCCCATTTGTCCCATGGTCCAAATTTTAAGGAGATGAGATACGGTGATAGCAAGGGAGCCAATAGTTGACTATCATATGAACCTACGATCACTTTCGCAGTCATAAGTTGCGCACAAAATATTATTATTTTTCTTCCTATTTCCTTGCAAATTGAAGTCCTATATAAAATGTTATAGATAAACTTCATGCCCCACACGTAGAAGTGGGACCTACTTACCAAGGCACCTTACATATTCTTATTTTGCTCTATCCTCCAACACAAACTTCCTTCTCTCTCTCTCTCTCTCTCTCTCTCTCTCTCTCTCTTCCCCACAAAAGAAAAGAACATTCGTAACCCCCAATTTTCATCATCTTATAGACCCCATATATACAAAACAACAGTTTGTTGTTGGTGACCATTGCCACCCTTATATGACTGTAAGAAGCAATTATCAGCGGTTAATATATGGCATTAACTACCGTAATTAATACTAAATAATAAGTTCACACCCCCAAAGTTGAAACTGAACCTTTTCTTCTTTTCCTTCTTCCATATATTGACCAACGACTCTATAAAAAACCTGAGAAAAACATTCTGGGCTTTCTTCTAAACACCTTTCTCTGCCATCATTTGTTGTTTCTTCAATAGTTCTGAATTTCTTTTTTCCTGGGCTTGTGCTGCTCTGCTCTGCTACTTGATTATCAATGGTGAGAGCTTCTTCTGGCTTCAATTTTTTATTTTTATTCTTTTTTGTGGATGGGTGTTTGGTTTTTAGTGTTGGGGTGATCATTCTCTGACTTTACTTTTCTCTCAGGTTTTTGCTGGGAACTTGTGGAAGATGAAGCTGCCCAATTGTGTAAGTTATTCTTCTTCTGATTATATTTTGAATTTGGATTTTGGAGGGTATAATACTTTTTGATATTTGATGATGGGAAGTATTTATTGTCAAGCTGCAAAATTATTGGGTATTTTTTATAATAAAAAATGATTTATTCTAAATTTAGAATATGATTTGATTTTAAAATTATGAGTATATCTAAACTTTTATTAGATGGATTTGAATTAATTTTAAATAGGATGCTCAATCTAGGTTTGGTATATATCTCCTATTTGGATTAAGTTGTGTTATTAACTATCTATCTATTCTATATATATATATATATATATATATATATATATATATATATATATATATATATATATATATATATATATATAAGCGTTTGTAGCAAACTCAGAGAGTATTGAGTTTGTATAATATTGGCAGAGAGGTGTTCATAATTTTCGCGAGCATATAATGGTTGGTTTGAGTTCTTGACTAATTTTAGTTTTTTCCTCTATTTTCTTTATTATTCTCTCATATTATTCTTATTATTTTCATTCCTACTAATGGAAATATTAATTGGAAAGACTTGTTTAGTATGCTTATTTCTGATATCAAATTAGCTTGAATAAAGGACTGAAAATTTTCATCATTTTTTAAATAATTGGGATATTACAAACTTCAGAATTGGAAGAAATTTCTGCAAATCTATTTGACTTCCTTTTTATAAGGAATGGTTATTTCTATTAACTTCTCTACTTTGTGAATTTCAAATGCCAGGGTCCTTTACTCCACGAGTCGTCGAGTAGGAGATTGTCTTTCTGCAACTTATTGTCTGCACTCTGTATATTGCTCTTCATTGGGACTGCCTTCATAACGTTTGGCTACAAGGAGGTATGTTTAAGTTCCTTTTTACCTATGTTACACAGACACGGATTCGAAACGACACGATTTTTTGGAGTCAGCACCTATTTTGGTGCGTCCTAGTTTATTTCGGAGTGTCCATGGCGTGTCTGAAACGTGTATCCGGCAGGACACGTTTCAATTTTTCGAGTGTCCTTAGGCTATTACATTTTTTTTCCAGACTTGCAGAAATCTTCTTTGGAATTTATAGGGTCAAACAAGCAATTTATGACCTAATTAAGGCTGATTTATTATGATTATGATTATGATTATCATGATTATTTTTGTTTTGAAAAGCAGCAGCTAAGTTGTTTTGTAGAAGCCGCTTCAGCTGTGTCTTTTTTGATAAGCTTGTTCATTTGCTTTCAAAATCTGCTTTTGGTTCTATTTTTTGCAAAGTGGCAGCAATGTCAAGCTAGGCCTAAGGGCCAATTTGGAGTTACGTTTCATCTAGGACTCCTTATGGTGCCAAACACAAGTAGCAAGCCAAACGGTTTCCATTTTCGATGTGCTTTTTTCGAAAGTGCCATAATTTCGGGACTCAAATGGGCATATATCCGAAACGCTTATCCAGTGAGCAATTTGAAAATGGACATTTGGATAAACATGATGAAACGTAACTACAATCCCATCTAGCCCTTAGTGCGACTCTAATGTATTACCAGTACTTCAATATCTGTAAGTGTGTGATCCTTTTATAATTTGCACTGGATTTCTTCTACATTCATACATGTTTCCAAATTTTCTTCGGAAGAGCATACTGATATGATGATCCCTAAAGATCCCTATAGAGGGATTGGACTTTTCTGGGCTGGAGGAGAACGACTATGAGGGTTGTGTTACCAACAAAGTTAGCCATTGAAGCCTGAACAAGTGTTAGCCAACTGGTTGACCGATCTCGGCACAAGTTTTTCTATGTTTGGTTTCGGGTTTGTGATTTATGTAATTGTTCTAAGTTGTTGGAATATAAAAGTGATTAACTATGCCCTTTGGCCATTGTAATCTGATGAGGGGATTAGTGATTTAGCTTTTACTACTCTCCTGGTGGGTGGAGAATGATTTATTTTAACATAGGTCTTCTATTGAAGAACAGAATAGGGAGGGTCCCTCTCTCCGCCAAAACAATTGGTGTTTTTCTTTTGCTTCTAGTTAACCCTAATTAACCATATCCTTGTCTGTAGATTTGGGTTGTTATACCACAAGGCCATAGATTGCTTTGCTTATCTAGCGTCAAAGAAGTAGATCTAATCAGTGGGAGTTACTTTAGTGACTTTTGTCAAATAAAGTAGTGTCAAAAAATGGTAAATTTTGCAGGAAATCCCAATAACTACACTAATATTTGACTTCTATGTCTACTGGAGTGCTCTTTCCTGAGAGAGAAGAATCAATGGTTGCACAATTGGTCGAAAACCGATACAGAAAATCGTGAATACTATCAAAGTCCACCGATTCAAAATCATCGAACCCCTCCGGAACTGTTGAAACTGATACTCATGGGAACGGTGCAACACCGATATTGAACTCGACTTTTTTAACCTTGAGAAATATTTAAGGGATGAAAAATATGGAGATGGTGGAAAATGGTCCAAATCTGATTTTGTGGAAACGGAGCTTTGGTTCCATAAAGTGAGGTGATATGAGATATAATACTAACGAGGTGGGGCGGTAGGAGGCCTACAAAGACGGACGACGTAGAAGAATAGGTGATATCCTTATTTTTGCTCGTTCCTTATGTGAGCTGCCTTACCCATATGGGAGTTATAATCTGGAGTCTTGCAGAGAAGACTTTTTGGTCAAATAATGAGTGGGAGTTACTTTAGTGACTTTCCCAAATAAAGTTGGTGTCAGAAAAATGGTAAAATTTGCTGGAAATCACCACACCACTAATACTTCATTTCTATGTCTAATGGAGTGCTTTTGTTGGAGTGAGTGGGGTTCCCAACCTATGTGGAGAAGACCCCGGAGTGCGACGAGCGCCGTCTGTGTGTCAGAGAAGCTCGGAGAGGTGACGAGGCCATTCGGAGATGAAGAAGAAGCTCGGGAGCTACCAGTGACCATTCTGGAACAGGGGAGGCAGAGTTCGGGCCGAACTCTGCCCCCTTGGTTCCAGAACTGTGCTGTCACAAAAACACAGAGTTCTGGCCGAACTCTGTGTCGACGGGCCCAGGCAAATTTTAGGGTAATTTAATCACCGTTGGATCGTATCCTACGGTCCAGGTTTTGTTGCGGGATTAGGGTGTTTAAATATGGTTTTTCCTAACCCTAATCACAAGTGTAACACAACACAACATTGAAGAAAATAGAGAGAAAAGAGGCAAGAGTGCCATTGCAACTTTGGGAGAGAAGGAGGATTGAAGGTCGTTTTCGAAGGAAGATCGTGTTCGGATAATCTCTACTCGTCGTCTTTGTTCTTCGTAGCCTTGTAATCAATTATTCTTGCTTCCAAGTGTTGTGGGGATCCGTATTGGATCGGAAGAAGTTTGTAGAGGGTGTACTCCTTTATATCATTAGTGAAGGCTTCTCAGGATTGGACTCCGATTGTCCCGTGGTTTTTTCGCGCAAGGATTTTCAACATCAAAAATTCTCTGTGTCTGCGTGGATTGTGTTTGGTGTTTGGTTCGTGCGTTGTATTGCTCGATTCTCTCGCAGGTACTCTCTAGTTTGGGAAAAAGTTTTTGCGCTTCTTTCCCATCAAAGTGCTATCAGAGCCAGGTTCTGGAATTCAGAAGGGTGTCAGGAGTTGACAGGAAAACTAGAGAGGAGAGATGGACGCGAAGCCGATGCGCATGGTGAACCTGAACGGCACCAACTCTCATTATTGGCGGAGCAAGATAAAAGATTTGCTGTTTGTCAAGAAGCTGCATCTGCCTGTATTTGCTTCCGAGCGACCAGTTGATAAATCCGAAGAGGACTGAAAATTCGAGCACATACAGGTGTGCGAATATATAAGGAAGTTCATTGACGAGAACGTGTACAACCACGTTGCCAATATTGAGCACGCGAAAACGTTATGGGATAAGCTGGAATCTTTGTACACGAAGAAGACCGGGGTAAACAAGTTGTTCCTGATCCGGACGATGATGGGTCTGCGGTACAAAGATGGAGCGTCTATTACGGATCACTTGAGTGATTTCCAGGGCATGGTTGACCAGCTATCTTCGACGTGAATCAAGTTCGATGACGAGGTTCAGGGACTATGGCTGCTGTGTACATTGTCAGACTCGTGGAAGACCGTACGAGTATCTATGATCGCTTCTGCTCCAGAAGGCGTGGTCAGTCTGGAGTTTGCTAAGAACGGGGTGTTGAATAAAGAGATGCGGAGACGTTCTCAGGGCACTTCATCCACATCCCACCACTCAGAGGCACTAGTTTCAGAGAGCCGCAAAAGGGGCAAAAGCAGGGGTCCAGGTGGTGGCAGAGACAAGAGCAGGAGGAAGTCCAAGGGTCGGTACGAGGACTCGGAGTGTTACCATTGTGGCAAGAAGGGCCACATCAAGGAGAACTGTTTCCCTTGAAAGAGAGAGAAGAAGGGCGACAAGAAAAAGCAAGATGAGAACACTACAGCGGCGGCTTCGATACATGGAGGCGATATGATCGTTGTAGGTGATGAGGTTATTACAAACCTCGCCTGCGATGACAATTCTTGGCTGGTGCACTCAGGGGCTTCAGCGCACGTATCTCACAACAAGGCACTATTTGCCACTTATACGACAGACGACTGTGGAGTGTTGAAGATGGACAATGGAGATGTGTCGAAGACGGTTGCCATTGGAGATGTGCATTTGAGGAGAAGACGGGTGCAGTTCTTGTTCTCAGAGATGTTCGTCATGTTCCTGATATCCGTTTCAACCTGGTGTCGGTTGGAAGGTTGGATGACGAGGGATTCTTCAGTTTCTTCGAAAATGGTCAGTGGAAGCTTTCCAGAGGTTCGATGGTGATTGCCAGAGGAAGCAAGAAGTCCGGTCTCTATTATATGGAGGGGAGCACACAGGGGGCACAAGAGGTGAACGCAGTTTCTGACGCGTCTACCGAGTTGTGGCACATGCAGCTTGGCCATATCAGCGAGAAGGGGATGAGCTACTTGGTGAACAGGAAGGTGATTCCAGGGCTCAAGTCTACAAAGTTGAAAAAGTGCACGCACTGCTTAGCTGGGAAGCAAAATATGGTATCTTTCCAAAGTTACCCAAGTTCAAGGAAGCCGGCGTTGCTCGAGTTGATTCACTCGGATGTCTGCGGTCCTATGAAGGTAAAATCTATTGGTGGTGCTTCTTACTTTGTAACTTTTATTGATGACTGTTCCAGGAAGGTTTGGGTCTATGCCTTAAAGACCAAGGATCAGGTGCTGCCCACTTTCAAAGAGTTTCAGGCTTCTGTTGAAAGAGAGACGGACAAGAAGTTATTGTGTGTTCGGTCCGACAACGGCGGCGAATACATTGGTCCCTTTGATGCTTATTGCAGAGAGCAAGGGATACGACACCAGAAGACTCCGCCCAAGACACCTCAGCTCAATGGTGTAGCGGAGCACATGAACATAACACTAATGGAGAGGGTGCGGTGTTTGCTGTCAGAAGCAAATTTGCCATACAGTTATTGGGGTGAGGCTCTTCTCACAGCTGCTTATGTTATTAATTTATCTTCTAGTGCTCATTTGCAGGGTGATGTGCCTGACAAAGTATGGTACGGCAAAGAGCCGTCATACAATCACCTGCGAGTGTTTGGTTGTAAGGCCTTCGTGTATGTACCGAAGGACGAGAGGTCCAAACTTGAGCCGAAGATGAGGCGGTTCGTCTTTGTCGGCTACGATCGGGATGAGTTTCGCTATAGACTCTACGATCCAGTGGGAAGAAAGCTCTACAGAAGCAGAGACGTAGTATTCTTCGAGGATCAGACCATGACCAACACTCAGGATTCCGAGACGCCTTCTGAGACTGAGGAATTGCCTGAGTTAGAGTCATTTCGGTTCGAACAGTTTCCAGAGGACATCGCAGAGGATCCAGTTATGGGAGAGCCAGTACATAGAGTTGCTCCCAACCTTGATCATCAGCCTATTGATGGTGGTCAGGGTGTCCCTCAGGAGTATGAGCATGCCGGAGAGACAGTTCCTGAAGGGGACATGCTATTGGTATACAGCCAGCACCAGTGACTTCATTGAGAAGGAGCAACAGAGAGCGTCGACCATCTACGAGATACTCACCGGGTGAGTATGTGCTACTGACTGATGGGGGAGAGCCCGTAAGTTTTGTAGGGGCTATGGAAGACGAGCACAGGCAGGAGTGGATGCAGGCTATGCAGGAGGAGATGGGTTACTTGTACGCCAATTCTACTGACGAGCTGGTGCGGTTGCCAAAGGACAAAAAAGTTTTGAAGAATCGATGGGTGTTCAGAGTAAAGCAGACGGATGATGCTACTCGCCCTCGATACAACGCGAGGCTGGTAGTTAAAGACTACGGTCAGCGAAAAGGTGCGGATTATGATGAGATCTTTTCGTCGGTCGTCAAGCAGTCGTCTATTCGGGTGGTGCTAGCATTGGCAGCCCGTTTCGACTTCGTGGTCGAGCAGATGGACGTGAAGATGGCATTCCTCCACGGTGATCTTGAGGAGTTATACATGGAGCAACCAGAGGGATTCTGTGAGAAGGACAAGTCACATTTGGTCTGTCGGTTGAGGAAGAGCTTGTATGGTCTGAAGCAAGCTCTGAGGCAGTGGTACAGGAAGTTCGAGTCGTATACGGGGGAGCATGGTTATGCACGAACGACGTTGGACCATTGTGCATTTGTGAGGTACTTTGTCGATGATGATTTTATCATTTTATTGCTTTATGTTGATGACATGCTATTAGTGGGTCGGAATGCCACTAGGATAGCGGAGTTGAAGCGCCAACTGGGCCCGACCTTCTCTATGAAGGATTTGGGCGCAGCAAAGACTATTCTTGGGATGGAGATCAGCCGAGAGAGAGAGTCCAAGCTGCTACATTTGTCCCAAAAGAAGTACATTCACCGGGTACTTCAGCGTTTCGGGATGGACGGGTCGAAGAAAGTGAGTTGTCCCCTTGCGGCTCACTTTAAGCTCACTGAGGGACAGTGTCCATCTACCGAGGACGAAAAAAGAAGATATGGAGCGAGTTCCATGTGCCTCAGCTGTAGGAAGCCTTATGTATGTTATGGTGTGTACGAGGCCAGACATCGCTCATGCAGTTGGCACAGTTATTAGGTATCTTTCAAATCCTGGAAGGGTACATTGGAGTGCGGTCAAGTAGATTCTACGGTACCTTTAGGGCACTGCCGATTGGAGACTTTCTTTTGGTGGTGACAAGCCGAAGCTGGTCGGATATATCGACGCTGATATAGCTGGAGATGTAGACACAAGACGATCGACTTCGGGCTATGTGATGATGTTTGCCAGAGGAGCGGTATCATGACAGTCGCGGTTGCAGAAGTGTGTTGCCTTGTCGACGACAGAGACAAAGTACATTGCGACAACGGAGGCTTGCAAAGAGTTGCTGTGGATGAAAAAGCTGTTGCAGAAAATGGTGCTGAAGCAAGAGTAGTATACTTTGCTTTACGACAGTCAGAGTACTATTCACCTTGTGAAGAATCAAACCTTTCATAGCCGGTCAAAGCACATCGAGACTCGGTATCATTGGATACGAGATGTGGTTGAGAAGAAGGACGCGGAGCTTGAGAAGGTTCATACAGATGATAACGGAGCAGATATGTTCACCAAAATTCTACCAAGGAGAAAGTTTGAGTTCTGCAGGCAAATCTTCGGGATGACGACCTCCTCCACATAGTTGTGAAGGGGGAGAAATGTTGGAGTGGGTGGGGTTCCCAACCTATGTGGAGAAGACCCCGGAGTGCGACGAGCGCCGTTTGTGTGTCAAAGAAGCTCGGGGAGGTGACGAGGCCATTCGGAGATGAAGAAGAAGCTCGGGAGCTACCAGAGACCATTCTGGAACAGGGGAGGCAGAGTTCGTGCCGAACTCTGCCCCAGGCAGAGTTCTGGCCAAGCTCTGCCCCCTTGGTTCCAGAACTGTGCTGTCACAAAAACACAGAGTTCTGGCCGAACTCTGTGTCGACGGGCCCAGACAAATTTTAGGGTGATTTAATCACCGTTGGATCGTATCCTACGGTCCAAGTTTTGTTGCGGGATTAGGGTATTTAAATATGGTTTTTCCTAACCCTAATCACAAGTGTTACACAACACAACATTGAAAAAAATAGAAAGGAAAGAGGCAAGAGTGTCATTGCAACTTTGGGAGAGAAGAAGGAGGATTGAATGCCGTTTTCGAAGGAAGATCGTGTTCGGGTAATCTCTACTCGTCGTCTTTGTTCTTCATAGCCTTGTAATCAATTATTCTTGTTTCCAAGTGTTGGGGATCCGTATTAGATCGAGAGAAGTTTGTAGAGGGTGTACTCCTTTATTTCATTAGTGAAGGCTTCTCAGGGTTGGACTCCGATCGTCCCGTGGTTTTTTTCCGCAAGGATTTTCCATGTCAAAAATTCTCTTGTCTGCGTGGATTGTGTTTGGTGTTTGGTTCGTGCGTTGTATTGCTCGGTTCTCTCGCAAGTACTCTCTAGTTTGGGGAAAGGTTTTCGCGCTTCTTTCCCATCAGCTCTATACCGTCAGTATGCCGTCAGTCCTGATATGGCTCAAAACAGCTCCGATACTAACTCAAATATAGTCCAGCCTGTCACCTTGACTTCCCGAGTTTCTCCGACATACGGATGACACTCATCATACTTCACGGTGCTCTCTAGGAAGAGAAACCTAACCCAAATATAGTCCAGCCTGTCGCCTTGACTTTCCGAGTTTCTCCGACATACGAGACTTTCCGAGTTTCTCCGACATACGGATGGCACTCGTCATACTTCACGGTGCTCTCTAGGAAGAGAAACCTAACCCAAATCCTTGGCAACTTAAACATGGCAAGCAACTAGACTTGCTTGAAGAGTGTAGAGAAACATCAGAAGACATACAATGGACTCACCTAATATCTGGTTCACAATAGCGGAAGAAAAACTAAGGCTCTACGGCTTAGTTTTGTTCTGCATCGACTAGGCCGAAATTCCGGTCTGCATGTATATTTCTTGAATTGTTTTTCATTATGATTGGAACAAAAAAACCCTAGACTTCTTTCTCTTCCCTTTCTTCTACCTCTTTGGTTTTGTGTCTAAGACTTCCAAGGTTGGTTGGTGAAATCAAGTTTAGACTCTTAAAACAGTGTTTGATACTGATATAATCTTGTAACATGATAGGGTATAGCTTGCTTGCTGAAACTTGATATTGATACGGCCACACGTATTTTGAACCTTGCTAAACACACACAGTGTTATCAATATCTTTGTTAGCCCCTAGGCCGTAGTTATTGTAACAATAAAAAATAATAAAAATTAAAAAGAACATGAGGAATATCTTAGATTGTCAACATAGAATGTGAACCTGGTTTCTGCATTAGCTTGGCTATTTTAATTCTATTCTTTAATAAATGCTCTTCTTTCTTGTTTGAGGCATCTTTTGCGACGACATATAAACAGTTTCGTATGTGCAGAAAGTATCAACATGGGAGCCACCTAAGTCCATACGAACACAGGAATCCAATGTGCTGCAAACTACGATGTCCATACAGATTACAGATACTAATTCATGCAAGGTAATTTCTTTTTTGTTGTTTTCTCTTCCCTCTCATGCTCATATATATATATATATATATATATATATATATATATATGAGTATTTCATTCTCCTGAATACTTGTATCTTTGTTTAGACTCGATGCGATCCTTCTGGAAGTGAACCATTGCCTAAAGGGATAGTTACCAAAACATCAGACTTGGAGATGCGATCCCTGGGGGGTTCTCCACGCTCACCAAAGAAAAAGGTGCGTGCAAATTCTACCATGTGGAAGTTTAGACCATATTATATCTGGCATGCTTATTTCTTCTCTTCTTGTTGTATCTTTGATGTTGCTGATCATAATAGATTAATCAGTATTCCTGAAACCAATGTATTTGTATACGAATTTGAAGCATACATATTAATGCTTGCGGAATTATAGTTCAAATTACTGCTAAATAACTTAAACGTTGCTCATTTAAGCTTAACCACATAACCAGAAAGGCAGGTCTACCTACCAGTTACTGGCCTTATAGGCTTTATGGAAAAGTTCTTACACATAAGTATCTTGGTTAGGAATATGGTACTAACATAAAGTAATGGTCCATAAGGGATGACATCAAGTTGATAGCTAGACCCGTCAATTCCTTATTATGGAGCTTTCTCATGTTCCATAGCTGTATTTGATCTAGGGACACAACTCCGTGTTCCATAGCTTGTTGGGAACGAAGCTCGGAAACCGTTCCCCCAAACCAGAAAGTCCTGCGAGAGAGCCGAGCAAAAGCACATAAACCAAAAACACCAAACACAATCGCAGACACAAAGATTTTTGACGTGGAAAATCCTTGCGGAAAAAAAACCACGAGACGATCGGAGTCCAACCCTGAAGAACCTCCACTAATGCAATAAAGAAAATACATCCTCTACAAGCACCTCCCGATCCAACACGGATCACCACAACTCACTTGAAAGAATAAAATTTTGATTGCGGACTCCGAAGAACAAGAGATGCTGAAAAATTATTCGAAGCAATCTCTCCTTCACAATAGTCCTTAATCCTCTCTCTGTGAAATATTGTAAAGTACTCTTGTTTCGAGATGAGTTTTCAACTAGCATCCATCACGCTTTTATAAGCCCTTGGTAATCCATACATGGAAGGTTAATATATATAGAAACTTCCAATATGCATCAATCATATATTTAATGGAAATCCAATCATAATTGGCTTGCCATAATTGGAAGCCCAATTATATGGAAAGCTACTATATGAAGGATCCAATCATAAATATATGATCAAGGTAAATATGGAAATCCAATCATATATTTCCTTACCATATATGTTCCAAAATAGGATCGATGCACTCCCCGAGCTTCTCCGACACACGGATGGCGCTCGTCGCACTCCGGGATATTCTTCACATAGGTTGGGAACCCCACCCACTCCAACAAATCTCTCCCTTCACAACTAAGTGGAGGAACTCGTCATCCCGACGATCCGCCTGTACTACTCAAACTTCCCCCTTGGTAGAACCTTCGTGAGTATGTCTGTTCCATTGTCATCAGTATGGACCTTCTCAAGCATCGCGTCCTTCTTCTCAACCACATTCCGTATCCAATGATACCGAGTCTCAATGTGCTTGGACCGACTATGAAATGTCTGGTTCTTCATAAGGTGAATGGCACTCTGGCTATCGCAAGCAAAGTATACTGCTCTTGCTTTAGCCCTACTTCCTGCCACAACTTTTTCATCCACAGCAACTCCTGCAAGCTTCCGTCGCCGCAATGTACTCTGCCTCTGTCGTCGACAAGGCAACATACTTCTGCAACCGCGACTGCCACGATACTGCTCCACCAGCAAACATCATCGCATAGCTCGAAGTCGATCGCCTCGTGTCTATATCTCCAGCCATATCAGCGTCGATATACCCAACCAGCTTCGGCTCATCACCACCAAAAGAAAGTCTCCAATCGGCAGTGGCCTGAAGGGATCGTAGGATCCACTTGACCGCACTCCAATGTACCCAGGATTTGAAAGATACCTACTAACTGTGCCAACTGCGTGGGCAATGTCTGGCCTTGTACGCACCATAGCATACATGAGACTCCCCACAGCTGAAGCATATGGAACCCGTTCCATATCTTCCTTCTCGTCCTCGGTAGATGGACACTGTTCCTCAGTGAACTTAAAGTGAGCTGCAAGGGGGTTACTCACTTTCTTCGACCCGTCCATCCCGAAACGCTGAAGTACCCGGTGAATGTACTTCTTTCGGGACAAGTATAACAGCTTGGACTCTCTCTCTCTCGGCTGATCTCCATCCCAAGAATGGTCTTCGCTGCGCCCAAATCCTTCATAGAGAAGACTGCGCCCAGTTGGCACTTCAACTCCGCTATCCTAGTGGCATTCCGACCCACCAGTAGCATATCATCAACATAGAGCAGTAAAATGATAAAATCATCCTCGGCAAAGTACCTCACAAATATACAGTGGTCCGACGTCGTCCGCGCATAACCATGCTCCCCCATAAACGACTCGAACTTCATATACCACTGTCTCGGAGCCTGCTTCAGACCATACAAGTTCTTCCTCAACCGGCAGACCAAGTGTGACTTGTCCTTCTTATAAAATCCCTCTGGCTGCTCCATGCACAACTCCTCCTCAAGATCTCCGTGGAGGAATGCCGTCTTCACGTCCATCTGCTCGACCTCCAAGTTGAAACTGGCTGCCAATGCTAGCACCACCCGAATAGACGACTGTTTGACGACTGGCGAAAAGATCTCATCATAATCTATGCCCTTCCGCTGACCGTAGCCTTTAACTACCAGTCTCGCTTTGTATCGAGGGCGAGTAGCATCATCTGTCTGCTTCACTCTGAACACCCATCGATTTTCAAAGCCTTCTTACCCTTTGGCAACCGCACCAGATCACAAGTAGAGTTGTCCTGTAAGGAACTTATCTTCTCCTGCATAGCCTCCATCCACTCCTGCCTATGCTTGTCGTCCATAGCCTCTGCAAAACTTTCAGGCTCTCCCCCGTCAGTCAACAGTACATACTCACCCGGTGAATATCTTGTAGATGGTCGACGCTCTCTGTCGCTCCTCCTCAACGGAACTACTGGTGCTGGCTATATATCAACAGCCTCCTCCCCTTCAGGAACTACCTCCTCGGCATGCTCATCCTCCTGAGGGTTACCTTGACCACCATCAGCAGGCTGATGATCAAGGTTGGGAGCAACTCCATGTACTGGCTCGGAACAACTTCATGTACTGGCTCCCCCATAACTGGATCCTCTGCGATGTTCTCTGGAAACTGCTCGAAGCGAAATGACTCTAACTCAGGCAATTCCTCAGCCTCAGAAGGCATCTCGGAATCCTGAGTGTTGGTCATGGTCTGATCCTCGACGAATACTACGTCCCTGCTTCTGTAGAGTTTTCTTCCCACGGGGTCGTAGAGTCTATAGCCAAACTCATCCCGACTGTAGCCGACAAAGACGCATCGTCTCGTCTTCGGCTCAAGCTTGGATCTCTCGTTCTTCGGTACATGCACAAGGCCTTACAACGAAACACTCAAAGGTGATTGTATGACGGCTCTTTGTCGTACCATACTTTATCAGGCACATCACCCTGCAAAGGAGCACTAGGAGATAAATTAATAACATAAGCAGCTTTGTAAAGTGCCTCACCCCAATAGCTGTCCGGCAAGTTTGCTTCTGACAGCAAACACCGTACCCTCCATCAGCGTCCTGTTCATGCGCTCCGCTACATCGTTGAGCTGCAGTATCTTTAGTGGAGTCTTCTGGTGTCATATCCCTTGCTCTCTGCAATAAGCATCAAAGGGACCGATGTACTCGTCGCTATTGTCTGACCGAACACATAACAGCTTCTTGTCCGTCTCCCTTTCAATAGAGGTCTGAAACTCTTTGAAAGTGGGTCGTACCTGATCCTTGGTCTTTAAGGCATAGACCCAAACCTTCCTGGAACAATCATCAATAAACGTCACAAAATAAGAAGCACCACCAATAGATTTTACCTTCATAGGACCGCAGACATCCGAGTGAATCAACTCGAGCAACACCGGCTTCCTCGAACTTAGGTGACTTTGGAAAGACATCCTATTTTGCTTTTCCGCTAAACAGTGCGTGCACTTCTCCAATTTTGTAGACTTTAGCCCTGGAATCACCTTCCTGTTCACCAAGTAGCTCATCCCCTTCTCGCTGATATGGCCGAGTCGCCTGTGCCACAACTCGGTAGACGCATCACTGACTGCATTCACCTCCCGTACCCCCTGTGCGCTCCCCTCTATATAGTAGAGTCCGGACTTCTTGCTTCCTCTAGCAATCACCATCGAACCTCTGGAAAGCTTCCACTGACCGTTCCCGAAGAGAATGAAGAAACATCCAACCTTCCAATTGACACCAGGTTGAAACGGATATCAGGGACATGACGGACATCTTTGGGAACAAGAATTGCACCCGTCTTCGTCCTCAAATGCACTTCTCCAATGGCAACCGTCTTCGACACATCTCCGTTGCCCATTTTCAACACTCCACAGTCGCATATTGTGTAAGTAGCAAATAGTACCATGTTGTGAGATACGTGCGCTGAAGCACCCGAGTCCACCAGCCAAGAATTGTCATCGCAAGAGAGGTTCATGACAACCTCATCACCTACGACGATCACATCGCCTCCATGTGCTGACGCCGTCGCTGTAGTGTTCTCACTTTGCTTCCCCTTGTCGCCATTCTTCTCTCTCTTCCAAGCGAAATAGTTCCGCTTGATGTGGCCCTCTTGCCACAATGGTAACACTCCGAGTTCTCGTACCGACCTTTGGATTTGTCCCTGCTCTTGTCTCTGCCACCACCTGGACCCCTATTTTTGTCCCTTCCTTGGCTCTCTGAAACTAGCGCCTCTGAGTGATGGGATGTAGATGAAGTGCCCTGAGAACGTCTCCGTATCTCTTCATTCAGTACCCCGCTCTTGGCAAAATCTAGACTGACCACGCCTTCCAGAGCAGAAGCGATCATAGATGCTCGTACGGTCTCCCATGAGTCTGGCATTGTACATAGCAACCAAAGTCCTTAAACCTCGTCGTCGAACTTGACTCCCATCGAGGATAGCTGGTCCATCACGCCCTGGAACTCACTCAAGTGATCCATAATGGACGTACCATCTTTGTACCGCAGACCCCTCATCATCCGGATCAGGAACAGTTTGTTTACCCCGGTCTTTTTCGCGTACAAAGATTCCAGCTTCTCCCACAACGTCTTCACATGCTCAATATTGGCAACATGGTTGTACACGTTCTCATCAACGAACTGCCGTATGTACCCACACACCTGTATATGCTCCATGCCCTGACGCATCGTGTCTGCCTGCCTATGCTAAATCGTCTCAAATTGGGCCCGTTGGGCCTCCATCATTTCCCGAAAGAAGGCAAACATCTGTCCCATATCGGTAGGCAGTGGAGGCGGAGGAGGCAGATCCCCAGCAACAGATGGAGGAGTCCTCTGCGTGGAAGGAGGAAGAACACCAGTGACTGCTCCCGCCATAGCCCCCGGTACTGGGGTAGAAGCAACCGCAGCGACTTCAGAAGCGGTCCCCGTAACTGGCGGAGGAGCGCCCCCGAATGCTGCTGCAGATACTCCAACTGCAGTAGATGCAATTGGATCCGGTTCGCGGGATGTAGCAGACCTCTCAGTATCCGCAGGTCCTGACTGTTGAGATGTAGTCTTCGCCATCCTGAAGACAGATCGAAAGAAGAAGTCAATATGGCACAAGATAGATTATCTCAAAGGAGGACAGTTATAGTGCAAGAATCAATATTAGAAGGACAGTTGTATAGAGCAATGAATTGAAAGTTTTTCCTATTTTTGATTGAGTATCCTTAACCTATAGCCTATATCCTATGTATATACAGCAGGCTCGTAACATCACTCTAAGTCGAGCGCTACTACGACATTGCACTAGTTGCGACTTCTGACCTGCATGGGCCACCATAAAAAAGTGTCACGACCCGCACCCAATGTAAGGGCACGAGTGCGTAACAACGCACAGCCTACGCCGCAGAAACGGCGTAGTACGCTGTTGGTCTACTATCTAACAATGTATAATAACTTGTCATCTCCGGATGGAGGATATAATATGAATACATATAAACTCAATCACAATCTAGCAGGAAGAATATATGGCACGAATAAAGATAAGGATAAAGATAAAGATAACCCAGAGTGCAAAGTAGCTAACACAAATCCATAGTGAGTCACAAAGTAGTCAAATAAGTCTGAAATAACATAACATGTCTAATATAAAAGCTGGAGACAAAGTCCAGTCAAATCCTAGTCTGACTGAGTCACTGCTAGAGCCTCCTCAGCTGGCACTAACCCCTGCTGGACTAGGGTCTCCTGGTCTACGCCCACTACGTCATGAGGACCGTAGTAGGTAGGACACTCGTCCTCGCCATAATCTGTAAAATTTTGTCAACATATCCAGTCGGGATGGAACGAGCACATTTCCAACAACAGTTCCCAATAAATTACAAGTGCTATGTAACCGTAAATAGAGAGAATAAACACGAGTAAAATAGAATGTACATGAAAGTAGCATGGCAAGGGTAAAGTAGTAAACTTGAGCAAGAATGAAGATATCTGAACATGTCATGTACAAGAATCAAGAACAACTATCTACTTGAGTAAATATTAGTTTTGACATGTGGCCAGCTTGGGAACTTGCACAAGGTCTACTGGCCTGGTTAATCATACGTGAAGTGTATGATTAACACTCACAAGGATCTATACAATGCACAAGGTGGGTATTGACCACATGTCTAGACTAATATTCCCCCGCCTCCGACTCATATAGTGGATCCAACCATGACTCGTTACGACACGGAATTCTAAGAGAAGGTAGCAAGTATTCTCGAGAATCGATGTCCATACATTGCACAAGAACTACAAGAAGGCTTGCACAAGGTACACCAAGGAAAAAAAGGAATAATAACCCATGACGGGATCCATAAAATACCAATCCGTGTAACCAATGTGTCAAGAATCATGAATATCTACACTAGATACAAAAAACATAGTAAATATCATGAATGGAAAATCATCAGAGAATGTACTCGCCTGGTCCTGAACTGAGGAATCAATACTGCCACTCAGTGAGCCTCGAAGGGTCAACTCGTGCAATAGTCTCCTAATGCTGAAACAGACAATACCAACGTGTTCAGAATGGTCAAATTAGCAAGGATAGCCTACCTATAAGTCCAATTCTGGCACATGAGCAAAACGGTAATTTTGGGCCAAAACGATGTCCGCCGTTGGATCCGCTTTGTACCAAAAAACGTGCCGGTATCTACAGTTTCTAAAGTCGTCAAACTATATGTCTACGGGTCCGGTTTGACGAGACGAACCCAACCGTATGTCCAAAGTTGGATTCCGGTGGGCCGTGCACAATTTTGCCCGTTGGATCGGGTCGCGGGCCCGCCAAAATAGCGTTCCGATCGACCTTCTCAGAATCGGACCAAACTTGACGTACAGGACCAAAAAAATGACCCGGTCCTGTTGGCACAAGTTTCGTCTCGAGACGAAGAACATGCACAAAGTAATTGACAAATTCACAAAAGGGTCGAAACGGGGTATCTCGGCAGATACGTACTGATTTCGTCGCGCACACGCAGCGAAATCAAGTTCCGACTAATCCCACACGTCCACAACATCCGTATGCGCCTTTCGATGCCTACGGGTTGCGACCAAGTCGTCCGGTTTAACGGAACGCACGCCGTATCGGGAAAATTTCCCGAAATTCGGGTTTTTTGGAACGCTGTTTTTCCTGATTTTCGAAATCAGTTTCCGAGACGTACTGTCCACGAAAACAGGAAATAAAAGAAGGTTCATAGAGCCCTATAGGTTGTCTACAAGTTCCTTCAAACAAATTTTTGAATTGGTCGAAGGATCGGCGAGAAATCGCCTCCAAAAACAGTGATCCGGGAACCTAAATCTATTCATTTAAACGTAGTTTTTCGACAACTTTGCGTCGAATTTCTGAACAACAGGGTTTGGTATTGGAAAATCTATTTAATGGGACTCCTAGAGGGTCATATCGGCTATCCGTAGAAATTTACGGATCTCGATTTGATCGAGCGTGCACGAAGATACGAGATGGGGAAATGGTTACCTAAAACGGGTTCCTGCGTGGCCTGAACGCGGTGTGCGCGCGCGGGAGGCTTCGTGAGGCGATGGGCGGCGCTCCGGCGTGCCCTAGTGGTCGTCGGCTGTGTTTTTTGAGAATAACTCTCTCCCTCTCTTAAACGTGGATTAAAGGGAAGGGTTCGGTTGTAACGGACGAGAGGGAGAGGAAGAGATGCTGTGTGTGTGCGCGTGTGTAAGCGTGTGGGCTTAGTTCGGGTTGCTATGGGTTGGATTTCTAGCTAAGAGTTGGTTTTAGCTAGGTTGTTACATACATATATATATATACACATAACTATACATACATGTATATATATACACTTACACATTCTTATATACATATATATATATACAATATATACATATATAATATATACATATATTTATTTATATAATTAAAACCCTCAAATATATATAATTTTATATTATATTATTTATATAATATAAATAAATATACAATACATACATATATATTTATTTATATAAATAAAACCTATTTAATATTTTTCTTATAATATTTCTATTTAAAAAATATAATTTCTTTTCCTTATATATATATATATATATATATATATATATATGTCTATATATACTATGTATATACCCATGTATGAAATAAATACATAGGAATTTATATAAAATAAGCCAAAATTATTTATAAATAAAATTAAATATTTGTATCTTATATTTATTAAATATACTTAAAAACTTTATTAATAACTCAATAATAGATATATATTCTTTTTTTCAAAACACTCCCCATTTTATTCCAAAAAGAAAGCAGGAGCTGTACAAGTATACCAAAAAGGCAGAAGAAGCCTATACATGTATACTAACAAAAGAAGGGAAGGACAGGAGACCAGAGCCTATGCCCTGGAAAGCAGGGTGTTCCAAAAGGCCGTCTGGCCGTGGTTGCAGTGGGTTCTCCGCTTGCTGCATTGTCTGATGGTCTCCGCAATAAGTTGGTCCGCAGTGAAATGTTGGCCCTCGTATCTAGCCTTGTTGCGGTTCTTCCAAAGAACCCAGATCGTGGCAGCTGCCACGATCTGATGACCGTGAGACGCCGCCCCCCAAGCCGCCACCTGATCGTTGAGGTTTATACTCCCCGGGTTCAGCCTGCAAATCTGGGAGATGGCGTTCCAAACACTAACCGAAAGTTCTCCCGTGCAGAAAATGTGGTCCACCGATTCCTGGTGGCGATCATTGCAGCAGGTACATGCTGAGGCAAGACTGAACCCGATAGTGTTGAGAGTGTCGTCGGTGGGGAGGATCTTCCACAGGGCTCTCCAGATAATGAATGACCACTTTTTGGGGATACATGCCTGCCAGAAGGGAGCGATGATTGTGAAGATTGGGATGTTCGCGATGGTGCCCTGCGCGATTCTCCTGGCCGATTTGACCGAGAAGGTGCCCGAGCTGTCGGCATTCCAACGAATCTCGTCAGCGTCGGAACCGAGCGACACGCCGCACCGACGAATGCGGTCCACTGCCTCCTGCCCGGCCCGCTCGAGGACCGCGTCCCAGCTCCAGGAGTTACCGATGTGGTCCCACATGTCCTTAATCTGACAATGCTCTTGTCTCTCCGAGATGGTATGAAGGAGAGTGTCACCGAGCCATCGTTCCCGGAAAGCCAACGACTGACCGTCTCCCACATAGAGTCGCATTTCGGGTTCGGCCAGAGAATGCCCGGTCAGCATGCATCTCCACACCGCTGAGGATCTGCTGTTGGAGGTGGACAACGTCGGGTGGGTGTGCTTGAAGTATCTAGCCTTCATGAACCTGGTCCAAAGGTTCTGGAAAGTGCGAAGCTTCCACCACAATTTCATCGAGAATGCTCGGACAATGTTAGATAATTTGGTGAAACCGAGGCCTCCTTCGTCGGTGGAATGCGCCAGTGTCCCAACTGGCCTAATGGTGTTTGTCGTGGCCATCGATGTGCCCCCAAAATAAGTTACTGAGGATGCTCTCGATTGATGACAGGACTTGTTTGGGGGGGGGGGGGGAACATGCAGCGAGGATGTATATGGGTATTGATGTGAGGACGTATTTGATGAGGATAATTTTGCCACCTGGGGAGAGAGTAGCGTTGTGCCAACCATGGAGCTTTTTCCTGATGCGGTTGATGAGGTCCGCAAATATGGCTGCTTTAGATCTCCCGTATACGAGGGGACAACCCAGGTATTGGAAGGGGGGGGGGTACTTGATGGGGTAAGAGATGGAGTCGGTGAGAGTGCCCTCTTGCTCTCTTTTGATGCTGTGGTGGGCGTAGATGACACTTTTGTCCGGGTTGACCTTCTGGCCCGAGCACTTGACATATCTCTGGATGGTGCGGTGAACCGCCTCGACCGATCCCACATCACCGGATGAGAAAATCATGATGTCGTCAGCGAAGGCCAGATGGGTGATGATCAGGCAGCCGCTGGCCGTGTGATAGTGGTTGAAGTTAGGAGTGGTAGCCAGCTTATTGAGATTCCTGCTCAATGCATCAGCCGTGATAATGAATATGGTAGCTGAGAGGGGGTCCCCTTGCCTCATCCCACGGCTCGACTTGAAGAATCCGTCAGGATGGCCGTTGATCACGGTGGAAAACCAGGAGTTGCTGATGGATCGCCAAATAGTGTTGGTCCAGGTTTCGGAGAAGCCGAATGCCCTGAGCACCCAGATCATGAATTGCCAATCCAGTCTGTCATAAGCTTTTTCCATGTCTAATTTGATGGCAATGTTGCCCCCTCTAGCCGGGAACTTCATGCAAGTGATTAACTCTTGAGCCAGCATGATGTTGTCCTGGATGTTTCTCCCACGGATAAACCCGCTTTGCTCCTCGGAGATGATCTTGGGGAGAAGACTGGCCATGCGGGAGGCGATGATCTTGGATATAATCTTGTTGGTGAAGTTGCAGAGGCTAATTGGCCGGAAGTCGCGGAACTGTGTTGGGTTCTCAATCTTCGGGATGAGGATTAGGTTAGTGCTCGAGATGGCTCTGGGGTACGTGGCTCCCTGAAGGAAGGCAGAGACCGCATCGACGATGTCGGTCTTGATTATGTCCCAGCATTTGCGAAAGCAAAACCCCCGAGAATCCGTCTGGGCCAGGGGCGCTATGCTCATCCAGGGCCCAAACGGCCTCTTTCACCTCCTGTTCGGTCGGTGGTGGCTCCAGTATGTTGTTATCATTGTCACTGATGAGGTGAGGTATCTCCTCCAAGAAAGCAGAGTCCTTAGTGACAGTCTCCTTGGTGAACAGGTTGGCGTAGAACTTGGCTGCCGCTTTTTGGATACCCTTCTGATCGTCGATGATGTGACCTGATTCGTCGAAAATTTGATGAATCGCGAGCTTCTGTCTGTGACCATTGACGTAGGCATGGAAGAAAGCCGAGTTTTTGTCGCCCTCGCTGTCCCATTGGAGTCTCGCTTTCTGCTTCCAGAAATCGGTCTCTACGTGAATCCTGAATTTGAGGATCGCTCTGGTGAGGTTCAGGACAGTCCTGGCTGTAGGGGATCTATCGGTCGCGAACCGGATTTCGGCACGAGCGGCGTCATCCTCGGCCTCGCGGATGGCTTGAAAAATGTCCCCATATGCTTGCTTGCTCCAGATGGTAAGGGCTTTCCGCGTAGCTTTGATTTTGTGGACCACCCACAAAAGCGGGTCCGGTGAGACCGTGCCGTCCCAGGCGTCTTTGACGATGTCTAAGAATCGGGGGTGTTTGCTCCAGAAGTTCAGGAACCGAAAGCTCTTCTTGTGCGGGCCCGATGAGTTGGCTATATGAACAAGCAGAGGGTTGTGGTCAGATTCAGTGGTGTTGAGGTAGGTAAGCTTCGATGTGGTCCCCATATTCTGCCAATGTGCATTAGCCAAAGCTCTGTCGAGGCGGGAGTATTGGCGACGGGCGCCTTCTTGCATGTTGCACCAGGTAAATACGCTGCCTGTGAACGGAAGGGGTTGGAGGTGGGAGTTGAGAATGAAATTGTTGAAATCAAGCATAGATGAATGAGGGGGAGGACGACCGCCGGTTTTCTCGGCACTGCTGGTGATGGCGTTGAAATCCCCAATGCAAAGCCAAGGAAGAGTGTTATGATGGGTGTGAATGTTCTGGAGAGTGTTCCAAAGTTGGGTGCGCTCCGCTATGTCACAGCTGCCGTGAACCGCGGACAGGATGGCGCGGTTGGGGTTCTTCGGATGTTCAATCCAACATGATAGGGCCTGCCGAGAGTCCTGGATGATTCCGATGTGGACGTCCTTAGAGCAGAGGATCCAGATGTCGTGTCTACCGGCCACTGCCGTGGGAAAGCCGAGCTGTAGCCGGGTGGACTTGAGTTTCTTGTGGTTGATTTTTGGTTCGATAATAATCAAAATGTCAATTTTGTGGGTTTTCTTGAGGCTGATTATTCTCTTTTTGTTGGTTTGTTCTCCAGGTCACGGACATTCCAAGAGAGGATGTTCAGCATTAATGAAGGCGGGGGGGAGTTGGTGTGCCTTCTTGGAGGCGGACCTGGTCTGAATTGTCGGGGGCTTGTCGACTGCCGATTGGCCAGATTTTCTAGTGATGGTGACCTCTCCGTCAAATTGTGAGGATGGTCTGGAGGCTGCCCTTCTGGTGGGATTATTACTGGTGTCATTGGTGGGCTCGAGAGGATCGCCTGCCGAATCCGCCATTGGTTCTTTAGGGGGTAAGAGGACCGAGTCGCTCTCATGTGCGGTCTGATCTCCATCCGTCAGAAGGGGAAATCCTGCAGCAAGGAATTGGAGGCCACGATTGGCTTGTTTTGGCCCTAGGATGGCGAGTGCTTCTATCACGGTGTCCGCGTGGTTCGGGTTGGCCGCTTCCGGACGATAAGGGGGAATGCGCTGATCCGAGGGTCCGGTCTCCTCTGCTTCCTTGGTAGAACTATTTGCCAGCTCTAGAAACAGTCTGTGGGTGGCTGGAGGGGCTCCGAGGGCGGGGATATCGGTGTTGGGTTCTGCGGAACCATCTTCCAGAGCGTCGAACTGATTGGATAGGGTCAGAGCTGGAGAGCGGTAGGGGATGACCGCTATAACTGAGGGGCTAGTTTCTCTTTCGCCTGAAGGGAATCTAGTATGACGGTTCGGTCGTTGAAGGATGGGGGATCCGCGAGGATTCTGGTGCCGACCTTCATTGTTGGGGGCTGTCCGCTTTTCAGACATCTGCTTAAGCTCCGGGTGAAGGCGGTAGCAATGTTTCGTTTGGTGTCCTCTTAGGTGACAGTGGGAGCAGAAGATAATATGGTTGTCGTAGACTAATTGCTGTGAGTGAGTCCGGTTGCCTAGTTCAATGGTAATGTGGTTGGGTGGCTCTGAAGAGAGGTCTAGCTCGACACAGATCTTAGCGTAGTGCGCTTTGGTCAGGTTGTTGGTTTTCTCTGCTGAAGCGATATACGTGCCGAAGGAGTTGGCGATGCGTTTCAGGGCAGCCGGAACGAAACATATTAGGGGAAGGTTAGGAAGGGTGACCCAGGCGGCAACCATTGCTGAGTCTTCCTTGGTGTTGAAGTTTGGTGACCATTTGATGATTTTCATTAGATGGGAATCCACACGGCAGGTTCCTTTGGCCCAGATGGTTTTGTGATCCAGGTCCGAGGAAAGGTGGAGAAGGATGTGCTTTGGGTCAATGGGGGCCACCCTGTACTCGTCAGTAAGCTTCCAACTGGCTATGACCTCCTGAACCCGCGGAAGTTTGGGACATCCTGTGGAGAATTTGAGCACGAAGGTGTGAGGGAATGAGGTTGCCAGAGATGAAACTTCAATCTCAGATAACGCAACAGACGGCTCGGTGGGGTCTTCCGGAGAGATCACGTCCGGCAGGGGAACGTCCCGGACCCTGAAACCCGGCTTGGCCACCCTGTCCGGACGAAGCGTGTCGACGTACGAAGGGCAGGGAGGCCTGCGGATGAGTGGGGATTGGAAACATGGGAGAGCTGGGGGGCGAGGGTGGAGGGTGCCCTTGCACCTTGGGGAGGGTGAGGAACGAGAGTGGAGGGGAGCCGGGCTCCTGGGGACCGGGGGGGAGGGTTGGGGGAGGGGTGGGAGATGGAGGGGGAGGCGTGGGAGATGGCTGGAGATGGGCTGGGACCTGGCTAGGGTGCAAAGCGAGGAGGTCGTTGTGGGTAGAATGGCGAGGGGGAGCAAGGGGTCTGACTGGCCGGGAACACCGGCAGAAGGGGGATCGGTCACTGCGAAAGGACCACCGACCTGACAGTCGGCCCGCGACGGTAGATCAACCGTCCTTTGGTCCTCCCCGGAGGAGAGAGGTGCCAAGACGGTCACAAGAGTGGCCGATTCTGCTGAGGGTAGATGGGGGATGCCACGCTCGGCCGAGGAATTAGGAGGGTGGTGATCATCCGCTGGCCCGAGGAGCGGGGGAATGCATGCGCCCGATGGGAGGGGAGCTCCGGAGACGCTAGGCGGGTGAACTGAGCTCGAGGGAGGAGGTAGCATATGCGCCCTGGAAGCCGAGGGCGTTCGAGTGGAGCGGAGCACAGGCGCCGGAGAAAGCGCCCGACTGGGCGGAATCCCCTGTCGAAAGGGGAAATGTGCCTGAGGGGGAGGAACCCACTGCCGCATGGGGAGGAATACCTGCCGCATGGGGAAAAGCCGCATGGGGAAATGCGCCTGAGGGGTGGGAACCCCCTGCCGCATGGGGGGATGCGCCTGAGGGGGAGGAACCCCCTGCCGCATGGGGAGGAATGCCATATGCGGCCGGGCCCCCTGCCGAATGGGGAGGAGTACCTGCCTCATGGGTGAATGCCGCATGGGGAAATACGCCAGAGGGGTGGGAACCCCCTGCCGCATGGGGAGGAATACCTACCGCATGGGGGAATGCGCCTGAGGGGGATGAACCCCCTACCGCATGGGGAGGAATGCCATATGCGGTCGGGCCGCTGATGAGGGGGTGAGGGTATGAGCCAAACGCCCAGGAGTGGGGGAGCGGGTATGCGCCCAGTGCCGAGAGGCCGTATGCGGCCGAGGGGAGCCCATATGCGCCTGGATGGTGGGGGAAGTGTGCGCCCCCTTACTGGTGGCCGCATAGGAGATCAACTCCATGCGGCACGATCTCGCCGCTAGGAGAATGGACGGGAGATTGAAAATTCGAAAGCGGATGTCCCGCCCAAAACGCCTCGACGGAAAACTGGTAGGTAGGCGGAAGGGAAGGAGACGGGGGGTGGTGGAGTAAGGTGTGGCGGGCAAGAGCGGCCATGGCGGCCCGCTCGTCCCACCGGCGGCCGAGGGACGGGGCGAAGAGGAGGGGGGCTGATGTGAGCTAAGGGAGGAGGGGGTGTAGGGAGGGAGGGTGGGGTGGAGAGAAGTGCCGGGCGGAGGGAGGAGGTTGGGAGCCTCAGCCGCGGATGGAGAGCCGAGAGCGGGCGGGGGCGGGGGCGAGTGGCTGCAGGCTCCTCTGAAGGTCGAAGAGGCTGCGGGCTGGGTGCCGGCCAGCTGAGGCCACTGAGGAGGAAGAGGGAACATTCGGATAGAGGAGGGGGGGGGGAAAGGGGAACAGACGACCGCCGGCCTAGGGAAGGCCGGCAGGGGAGCCGGGGGGGGGCATGAGGAGGAAACGGGGAGGGGAAGGAGCAGGAGCTTCATCGAAAATCTGGTGACCGTGAGACGCCGCCCCCCAAGCCGCCACCTAATCGTTGAGGTTTCTACTCCCCAGGTTCAGCCTGCAAATCTGGGAGATGGCGTTCCAAACACTAACCGAAAGTTCCCTCGTGCAGAAAATGTGGTCCACCGATTCCTGGTGGCGTTCATTGCAGCAGGTACATGCTGAGGCAAGACTGAACCCGATAGGGTTGAGAGTGTCGTCGGTGGGGAGGATCTTCCACATGGTTCTCCAGATAATGAATGACCACTTTTTGGGGATACATGCCTGCCAGAAGGGAGCGATGAATATATATATATATATATATATATATATATATATATATATATATATATATATATATATATATAAAATTGTTTTAATCAACTAGTAATTATATTAACAATAATAATTTAAATAAATATTTAAATATTAAAAATAAGGTAAATGACCATATTAGCTCTATCTAGGATAGTGCGGGTGACAAATCTACCCCCCTTAAAATAATTTCGTTCTTGAAATTAGAACAAACTAGCAGGAGAAACACAAACAGAAAACAAAGAACAATACCTCATGGCTCGAAGAGATAAGGAAAACGCTCCCACATGTCGTCCTCTCTCTCCCAGGTAGACTCACCTGGAGAGTGATGCCTCCCTGCAACTAGAACCAAAGGAATGACCTGGTTCCGGAGCACCTTCTCCCGACGATCCAGAATCTCCACAGGCTGCTCTGGATAGCGGAGAGTAGGCCCCACCTCTATCGCAGAATGATCCAATTCATGGCTAGGATCTGCCACGTACCGTCTCAGCTGCGACACGTGGAATACGTTGTGCACTCCCTCGAGCGTGGGCGGTAACTCCAGTCGGTATGCCACTGCACCGACCCTCTCCAGGATACGGAAAGGTCCAATGAATCGCAGACTAAGTTTTCCGCCCCGGCCAAAGCGAATCGTGCCCCGCGTCGGAGAAATTTGCAGAAACACAAGATCACCAACCTAGCACAAAATACGAACTTAAAACTCGATCTAAAACAAACAATCACAATCAGACTCAAACACTAGAAAAATCTAAACTATACCTCAAACTCCAAAGGTCTCCGGTGGCTATCGGCCCAATGCCGCTGTCTATCCTGAGCCACCCGAAGTCTATCCCTGATCACCCTGACCTTCTCAGCTGCATCCACAATCATCTCAGGGCCAAGCAAAACCCTCTCGCCGACATCGTCCCATGACAAGGGAGTACGGCACCTCCGTCCGTATAGAGCTTCAAATGGTGACATCTCTATACTGGCTTGGTAACTGTTGTTGTAAGCAAACTCTACCAAGTAAAGATGGTCCTCCCAAGATCCCCTGAAATCCAGCACACAAGTACGAAGCATATCCTCGAGTGTCTGGATGGTCCTCTCTGACTACGCGTCTGTTTGGGGATGATACGCGGTACTAAATTTGAGCTGAGTGTCCAAGCTAGCCTGCAAACTCCTCCAGAAATGGAAAGTGAAACGACTATCCCGATCCGAGACTATGCTCTCTGGAACCCCGTACAATCTGACTATCTGCCGCACGTACATCTCTGCCAGCTTCTCCGTAGACAAACCCACTTTGAAAGGCAAGAAGTGGGCCAATTTGGTCAATCTATCAACGATGACCCATATCGCGGCTTTTCCTCCTGGAGAACGCGGAAGTCCCGACACAAAGTCCATAGTGATGTGCTCCCACTTCCACTCTGGAATGGGTAGTGGTTGTAGCAGACCTCCTGGCCTCTGTCTCTCGGCTTTCACCTGCTGGCACACCAAGCATCTAGATACAAACTGAGACACCTCGCGCTTCATGCCATACCACCAAACGTGTTGTCTCAAGTCTCTATACATCTTGTTGGCACCAGGATGCATAGAGTACTGAGAACGGTGCGCCTCCTGAAGAACCTCCTTCCGAAGCTCTCCGCTCGGCACGCACAATCTGGCACCATGCCTTAACGATCCATCCTCGGCGATAGAGAAATCATCCAATAATCCTGCCTGTACCTGCTCCCTGATAACCCTCAGAGCTTCATCCTCAAACTGTGCTGCTCTGATCCTATCCATCAGCTCAGACTGGATCTGTAAGCCCCACATCTGCTCTTCGATCCCAGGTACTATAACCACAATGCCCAAACTCTCTAAATCTGCCAAAAGATGACAGTCTATCGTCAAACACATGGCTATCGGATACCTGCTCAGAGCATCGGTAACCACGTTGGCCTTCCATGGATGGTATTGTAAGGATATATCAAAATCCTTTATCAGCTCTAACCATCGCTTCTGCCTCATATTCAGCTCCTTCTGTGTAAACACGTACTTCAAGCTCTTGTGGTCAGTAAAGATCTCCACACGCTCTCCATACAGATAGTGTCTCCACAGCTTCAAGGCAAAAATGACTGCTGCCAACTCCAAGTCATGAGTCGGGTAGTTCTTCTCATGCGGGCGTAACTGCCTGGAGGCATAGGCAATCACTTTCCCATGCGGCTGAAGAACGCATTCCAAACCTTTTCCCGAAGCATCACTGTAGATCGTGAATCCTCCGGACCCAGATAGCAATGTCAAAATAGGAGCCGATGTCAATCTCTTCTTCAACTCCTCAAAGGCGGCCTGGCACTCCTCGGACCAAACAAACTCCACGTCCTTCCTAGTGAGTCTCAGATCATTGGCTCGGCAATCCTGGAAAAATCCTGTACGAACTTCCTGTAATAGCCTGCCAGACCCAGAAAACTTCGAATCTCTACAACTGAGCTCGGTGTAGGCCAGGACTCTACTGCTGCGATCTTTTTCGGATCCACTGAAATCCCATCGCCAGATACGACGTGGCCCAAAAACTCCACTCGGTCCAAGAAGAATTCGTACTTCGACAGCTTCCCATACAGCTGCTCCCTTCTGAGAGTCTCCAATACAATCCTCAGATACTCCTCATGCTCTTCTGGCGTCTTCGAATAAATAAGAATGTCATCGATGATGAAGACCACCACGAACTTGTCAAGGTACTGATGGAATACCTTGTTCATCAAGTTCATGAACACCGCCGGGGCATTAGTCAACCCAAACGACATGACAGTGAACTCATACTGGCCATAACGAGTCAGAAAAGGAGTCTTCGGAATATCTTCCTTCTTCACCTTCAGCTGATGATACCCAGACCTCAAGTCTATCTTTGAAAATACTTTCGCGCCGCTCAACTGATCAAATAAGTCATCGCTCCTCGGCAGCGGGTATTTGTTCTTGATAGTGAGGTTGTTCAACGCCCTGTAATCGATGCACATACGCACCGATCCATCCTTCTTCGGTACGAACAATACCAGAGCACCCCAAGGCGAAGAACTACACCTGATGAATCCCTTGTCCTATAACTCATCCACTTGCTTCTTCAACTCGCTTTGGTTTACTCTATAAACATGATGTGAGATAGGCTCTGCGCCCGGTACCAAGTATATAGAGAACTCAATATCCCTGTCCGACGGCATCCCCGGCAACTCGTCTGGGAAGACATCCATAGACTCCGCAATCAAGGGATGAGGCAGCTCCTTGTCTTCTACCATAGCTCCACAAATAGCACTATCAGTCTGCCCCGCTGCTTCCCAAGCAATCTCAAATACTGGCTCCCCTGGAGGACTGAATACAACCCTACCTCCTCTACAATCTATGCTAGCAAAGTGCCTACTCAACCAATCCATCCCGAGTACAATATCGTAGCTCGGAAGTGGCATTACGAGCAAACACACGCTCAACTCCCGTTCTCTCAATGAAATACTCCGCCCCTTGCAAACATCACCGACCAGGATAATACCTCCCCCGGTCATGATCTTGCAAGTCCTACCTAAAGGTTCAGCAGGTATATGATGCTTGAGAGCAAAAGATATAGATATAAAGCTATGGAATGCACCACTATCGAATAAAGCTAAAGCTGGAATGGAATCAAGAAGAACAGAACCTGCTATAACATCGCCGACGGGCTCGGCCTCTTCAACAGCCAGAGCAAACGCTCTGCCCTGAGTACCCCTCTGCGGCTGGTACTGAGCAAATCGTTGCTGCTGAGTCGGAAGTGGTGGACCTCTCGGCTGTGCTGCAGGTGGTTTCGCTGGTGCTCCCGGAGCTGCACCTGCTCCCTGGACTGCCCTACGAGGGTTCGCAGGACACTCCCTCAACTGATGGCCTGCAGCACCACAATAGAGACACACCCCCAGCCTCTTACTGCAAACCTCTCAAATGTGTCCAGGCTTCTTGCAGAAGTGGCACTGAGGGACGTGCGGCACCTGCCTCTGCTGCTGCTGTGGCGCCTGTTGAACGGGCGCCTTAGCCGGAGTCTGAAGCTGCTGTGGTGCCTGGAAAGTACGGTGCTGGAGCTGAGGACGCTTAGCAGCCCCCGCGCTGCTAGTAGCCCCCGAAAAGAAATTACGGTCCCTCTTGTGCTTCAGGCCCAACTCTCGCTCCACCTTGCGTGCCTCCGCATGGATCTCAGCATACGTCGAGTAAAAAGAGGGAATGAGGATCTTCACATCCCAAGACAACCCCTCTCTGAAGCGGCTCGCCCTGATCTCCGGGTTCTGCACCATGTACTCTGCATATCGGCTCAGCTTGCCAAACTCTGCAGCGTACTCCTCAACAGACATGCCTCCCTACTGGAGGTTCTGAAACTGCCTCTCCAGATCAATCTTGTCCGTGGGGGAGAAGAACTTCTTCTGAAATAAGTCCTTGAACTCCGTCCAGGTGTGGCCCTCTCCAGCTAGAGCCAGCTCGTTCCTGAACCAAGTACGGGCGATGTCTAACAGCTGCAGTCCAACCGCCTCGACCTTCAGGTCATCTGCGAGACGGGAAACCCTCATGAGACGCTCGATATCCTCGAGCCAGTCATCTGCATAGACAATGCCCTCGGTCCCCTTGAAATCCCGAGGCCCCAATTTCTTGAAGTCTTGGATGTTGCCCGGCCTTGGCTGCTCTCCCTGAGCTGGAGCTCCTCGCTCTACTGCTGCTAGAGCGAGCTGGTGGGCATCCTCCATGCCCTGACGCATCGTGTCTGCCTGCCTCTGCTAAATCGTCTCAAATTGGGCTCGCTGGGCCTCCATCATCTCCCGAAAGAAGGCAAACATCTGTCCCATATCGGTAGGCAGTGGAGGCGGAGGAGGCAGATCCCCAGCAACAGATGGAGGAGTCCTCTGCGTAGAAGGAGGAAGAACACCAGTGACTGCTCCTGCCATAGCCCCCGGTACTGGGGTAGAAGCAACCGCAGCGACTTCAGAAACGGTACCTGTAACTGGCGGAGGAGTGCCCCCGAATGCTGCTGCAGATACTCCAACTGCAGTAGATGCAACTGGATCCGGTCCGCGGGATGTAGCAGACCTCTCAGTATCCGCGGGTCCTGACTGTTGAGATGTAGTCTTCGCCATCCTGAAGACAGATCGAAAGAAGAAGTCAATATGGCACAAGATGGATTATCTCAAAGGAGGACAGTTAGAGTGCAAGAATCAATATTAGAAGGACAGTCGTATAGAGCAATGAATTGAAAGTTTTTCCTATTTGTGATTGAGTATCCTTAACCTATAGCCTATATCCTATGTATATACAGTAGGCTCGTAACAGCACTCTAAGTCGAGCGCCACTACGACATTGCACTAGTTTAGACTTCTGACCTGCATGGGCCACCATAAAAACGTGTCACGACCCGCACCTAATGTAAGTGCACGAGTGCGTAACAGCGCCCAGCCTACGCCGCAGAAACGGCGTAGTACGCTGTAGGTCTACTATCTAACAATGTATAATAACTTGTCATCTCCGAATGGAGGATATAATATGAATACATATAAACTCAATCACAATCTAGCAGAAAGAATATATGGCACGAATAAAGATAAGGATAAAGATAAAGATAAAGATAAAGATAAACTCAGAGTGCAAAGTAGCTAACACAAATCCATAGTGAGTCACAAAATAGTCAAATAAGTCTGAAATAACATAACATGTCTAATATAAAAGCTGGAGACAAAGTCCAGTCAAATCCTAGTCTGACTGAGTCACTGCTAGAGCCTCCTCAGCTGGCACTAACCCCTGCTGGACTAGGGTCTCCTGGTCTACGCCCACTACGTCATGAGGACCGTAGTAGGTAGGACACTCGTCCTCGCCATAATCTGTAAAAAAAAATTCAACATATTCAGTCAGGATACGAGCACATTTCCAACAACAGTTCCCAATAAATGACAAGTGCTATGTAACCGTAAATAGAGAGAATAAACACGAGTAAAATAGAATGTACATGAAAGTAGCATGGCAAGGGTAAAGCAGTAAACTAGAGCAAGAATGAAGATATCTGAACATGTCATGTACAAGAATCAAGAACAATCTACGTGAGTGAATATTAGTTTTGACATGTGGCCGGCTTGGAAACTTGCACAAGGTCTACTGGCTTGGTTAATCATATGTGAAGTGTATGATTAACACTGACAAGGATCTATATAATGCACAAGGTGGGTATTGACCACATGTCTAGACTAATATTCCCCCGTCCCCGACTCATATAGTGGATCCAACCATGACTCGTTACGACACGTGATTCTAAGAGAAGGTAGCAAGTCTTCTCGAGAATCGATGTCCATACATTGCACAAGAACTACAAGAAGGCTTGCACAAGGTACACCAAGGAATAACAACCCATGACGGGATCCATAAAATACCAATCCGTGTGACCAATGTGTCAAGAATCATGAATATCTACACTAGATACAAGAAACATAGTAAATATCATGAATGGAAAATCATCAGAGAATGTACTCGCCTGGTCCTGAACTAAGGAATCAATACTGCCACTCAATGAGCCTCGAAGGGTCAACTCGTGCAATAGTCTCCTAATGCTGAAATAGACAATACCAACGTGTTTAGAATAGTCAAATTAGCTAGGATAGCCTACCCATAAGTCCAATTCTGGACACAGGAGCAAAACGATAATTTCGGACCAAAACGATGTCCGCCGTTGGACCCGCTTTACACCGAAAAATGTGCCGGTATCTACGGTCTCTAAAGTCGTCAAACTATATGTCTACGAGTCCGGTTTGACGAGACAAACCCAACAGTATGTCCAAAGTTGGATTCCGGTGGGCCGTGCACAATTTCGCCTGTTGGATCGGGTCGCGGGCCCGCCAAAATAGCGTTCCGGTCGACCTTCTCAGAATCGGACCAAACTTGACGTACAAGACCAAAAAAATGATCCGGTCCTGTTGGCGTAAGTTTCGTCTCGATACGTCGAACATGCACAAAGCAATTGGCAAATTCGCAAAAGGGTCGAAACGGGGTATCTCGAAGGATACATACTGATTTCGTCGCGCACACGCAGCGAAATCAAGTTCTGTCGAATCCCACACGTCCACAACATCCGTACGCACCTTTCGATGCCTACGGGTTGCGACCAAGTCGCCCGGTTTGACGGGACGCATGCCGTATCGAAATTTTTTCCCAAATTTTGGGTTTTTTGGAACGCTGTTTTTCCTAATTTTGGAAATCAGTTTCCGAGACGTACTGTCCACGAAAACAGGAAATAAAAGAAGGTTCTAGGTTGTCTACAAGTCCCTTCAAACGGATTTTTGAATCGGCCGAAGGATCGGCGAGAAATCGCCTCGAAAAACAGTGATCCGGCAACCTAAATCTGTTCATTTAAACGTGGTTTTTCGAAAACTTTGCGTCGAATTTCCGAACAACAGGGTTTGGTATTGGAAAATCTATTTAATGGGACTCCTAGAGGGTCATATCGGCTATCCGTAGAAATTTACGAATCACGATTTGATCGAGCCTGCACGAAGATACGAGATGGGGAAGATAGTTACCTGAAACGGGTTCCTGCGCGGCCTGAACGCGGTGCGCGCGCGCGGGCGGCTTCGTGCAGCGATGGACGGCGCTCCGGCGTGCCCTGGTGGTCGTCGGCGTCGGGAAGAAATCTGGGTTAGGGTTGGCTGCGTTTTTTGAGAATAACTCTCTCTCTCCCTCTCTTAAACGTGGATTAAAGGGAAGGATTCGGTTGTAACCGACGAGAGGGAGAGGAAGAGCTGCTGTGTGTGTAAGGGTGTGGGCTTAGTTCGGGTTGCTGTGGGTTGGGTTTCTAGCTAAGAGTTGGTTTTAGCTAGGTTGTTACATACATATATATATATATATATACACACATAACTGTACATACATGTATATATATACACATTCTTATATATATACACTTACACATTCTTATATATATATATATACAATACATACATATATATATATATATACAATACATACATATATAATATATACAATACATACATATATAATATATACATATATTTATTTATATAATTAAAACCCTCAAATATATATATATTTATATTATATTATTTATATAATATAAATAAATATACAATACATACATATATATTTATTTATATAAATAAAACCTTTTTAATATTTTTCTTATAATATTTCTAGCTAAGAGATGCTGTGTGTGTAAGGGTGTGGGCTTAGTTCGGGTTGCTGTGGGTTGGGTTTCTAGCTAAGAGTTGGTTTTAGCTAGGTTGTTACATACATATATATATATATATATACACACACATAACTATACATACATGTATATATATACACATTCTTATATATATACACTTACACATTCTTATATATATATATTTTATATATATATATATATATTTTTATATATATATATATATATATATATATATATATATATATATATATATATATATATTTTTTTTTTTATTTTTTATTTTTTATATATATATATATATATATATATACAATACATACATATATAATATATACATATATTTATTTATATAATTAAAACCCTCAAATATATATATATATTTATATTATATTATTTATATAATATAAATAAATATACAATACATACATATATATTTATTTATATAAATAAAACCTATTTAATATTTTTCTTATAATATTTCTATTTAAAAAATATAATTTCTTTTCCTTTTCTATATATATATATATATATATATATATATATATATATATATATATATATATATATATATATATATATATGTATGAAATAAATACATAGGAATTTATTTAAAATAACCCAAAATTATTTATAAATAAAATTAAATATTTGTATCTTATATTTATTAAATATACTTAAAAACTTTATTAATAACTCAATAATATATATTACCTTATTTTTAATATTTAAATTATTATTGTTAATATAATTACTTGTTGATTAAAACAATTATATATATATATATATATATATATATATATATATATATATATATATATATATATATATATATATATAAAATTGTTTTAATCAACATGTAATTATATTAACAATAATAATTTAAATATTAAAAATAAGGTAACTGACCATATTAGCCCTATTTAGGATAGTGAGGGTGACAGACAAGATATTTTAGGATATTTTATCCTTATCTTTAATAAGGATAACTATGTTTGTTTTTTAGGATATTATCTTTATCTTCTTATTTTCTTTATATTTAATTAGGATTATGGAAATTGTAAGTCTATATATTGTCCTATTGTAGTCACTTGAATAAGACATACAAGTGATATTAAAAGTTTTCCTCTGTAAGAAGTTTGTCTTTGGTGGACTCGCAAGATCTCTGTGGCCTTGAGATCGTCCGTGGACACGGACATGCTCACGAACTCGAACAAAGCTCAAAGCCGTGCTACGACATCTATAGTTATTCATCATCCATAGTCGTTTCGGAGGTGCCCCTATCGGTTTCTCCGCCTTCCAACACTTCAATAACGATGTAGGGTCCTCACCGCCCACCACCTTCGGGTGCTATCGGAGCTCCGGCTCCGATCAATCGACAATCCTCATATCCACGACTCCAATGCCATTATCGCCCACCACCATCATCCTCAACGATCTCACCATCACCCTCACCATCAACTACTTCCTTTTCATATCCACATCCACATTATCTCCATCACATCCTCTTCTCCCTACCAACATCTCAAAATCATCACCACTAACTCTACTTCATTCCTGATCACCTGACATCACTGTTACCCTCATCTTCCACAAACATCACCATCCTCACCTTCGATCATTGAGTGCCCCTTCCTTCCCGACTTAATCTAGCAACCTGGTCATCTAACCACAACATCTTTCCAGCCCTTGTTCCCAACACCATCACAATCCGTCTTCCTTCTCTGGTCTTCATTGTCGTTCCACTGCCCTTCGTCTTTGTTCCATACAACCCCTTCTGACATCGCCATCTCCCACTCTCGCTGCAGTCACGAGTTCACATAACACCTCGTTTTCCCTCTTTAAAGTCGCTACCACAATCACCTCCCTTCACCAACACTCCACCTGATCAGTCATCTCCACCAGCACAGTGATGGGCCTCCGAGAGGTTGTTCACCATCGGACTGCTTCGACCTCCTACTGCAACTACCACCACCTCAATCATATTACCCCTCGAGTTCACTGTTCTCCCACTGCCTCCCTTACCGGCATTCTCCTCGACCGTGTCCATCACTTCAGATCTAGAATCACCCCGTCTCGCCTAGCTCAGCACTACGATAGAGCCAAACTTCATATTAAACTCAAAAAATCCTTTGTCCTAATCTTCCCACATTCGCTTCCAATTCCAGACCCAATCCCTTTCATCCAAACCTAACTTCAAAATCAAATTTCTTTTTACAAAAATCCTTTTGACTTAAGTTCTATAGGCGTTTTAACATACATTCAGATTGGTTAAACTATATTCACTTCGAGAATCCGAACGACTAGTTTGTTTGACTTAAACATATACTACCCACTAAGAGTCCACCTAAATTAAATCTGCTCCACTCTACAAAACCCAAATCCGATTAAGTTAAATCTACTACTACTTATGTTTCAGACCCGCTTTGAACCTATTTGACATAAAAATTTTATTTCCAATCCAAACAACTACAATTCGCTTCCCCTTCACCCCTAATTCAAACACAAATTTCAAAAAAAGATCGCATCGGATTACAAGCAAGATGATAATGGTTTTTTTATGGACGAATACAAGTTGAGGAGACTCTTGATTGGATCTTTGATATTGACGTGCCTTTAAGTCTTTGGATATTGCTTTATGTCAGCAAGTTAAGTTTGTTGAGTGCCGACTCGAGAGAAAAAATTGTTATGGTGGGTCAAGCTGCAAAACTCGCGTGGCTCCTAAGGGACGATGCTTATGGATTCATGGAAGAAAATGCGAAGGATGATTTGTGCCAGTTTGTGCCGTCTTATTATAAGCAAGTGCCCTTTCATTAGTCACGGAGGTGTGTCCAAGAAGATAGATCTGCATCTTCGAAAAGATCAAGGGGCAAACTGAGCTCCCAACTTATTATCCATCTACATCTTCAAAAATAGCCTGATGTAGAGTGAGGATCATACATTGTTGTTAAAGTGATGGAAGGCAGAAAAATTGATAGGGCACCACAGAAAAAACGTCGGGCGACAGATACTTAGCAGGGAACAAATAATTAACAGGGAGAACTGCCTTGAGCTTTGTACATGTAGAGAAGAATAATGGATTAGTTTTATTGATATTGAGAGATACATATATATAGGAGACGCTAGCCCTTCTCCTATTGTTCTAAGTAATGTGGGACTAAAGCCCACTAACTAATAGTTCTAATATAACACTTAACACCCTCCTTCAAGCTGGAGCATAGATATCAATCATGCCCAGCTTGTTACATAGATATTGAACCCGAGGACCCAAAAGAGACTTTGTGAAGATATCAGTTATCTGGTCGTCGGTCCTCACATGTTAAAATTTTATCACTCCCTTTGTATACTCATCACGAACAAAGTGGATGTCAATTTCAATATGCTTCATTCTTTCATGAAATATGAGGTTGGTGGCAATATGGATAGCAGATTGGTTGTCACACCATAGACCTGCCGCTTGAGATCCTTCGTCTTCTTCCAGTTCTTGTAAAAGATGTTTCATATATAATATCTCTGATGTGCCATGAGCAATGGCTCGATATTCTGCTTCTGAGCTTGAGCGTGCTATTACAGTTTGTTTTTTGCTCTTCCATGACACTAGATTCCTGCCAATAAATACTGAGTAGCCAGATGTAGATCGTCTATCTGTCAGGCTTGCTCCCCAGTCAACATTAGTAAAACACTCAATACGAGTGTGTCCATGATTCTCCATCTGAATTCCTTTTCCTGGATTCTTGACTAGATAACACAGGATTCTGAGAACTGCTTGCCAGTGTGAAACTCTTAGAGAAGCCATAAATCTACTTGCAACACATTGCGAAAGAAATGTCCGGACGAGTCATGATCGCCAAGTAGTTGAGTTTTTCAACTACTCGACGATACTGATCTGGATTGGTTATCAGGATCCCTTCGTCTGGAAGTAACTTTGTTCATGGATCCATAGGTGAGGTTGTCCCCTGGCTTGCATCATGCCTGCATCATTTAGTATATCCAGCACATACTTTCTCTGGGACATTACAAATGTCCCACTTACTTCGTGTGACCTCAATGTCCGAGAAATAGTTCAAGGATCCCATATCCTTGGTTTAGAATTGTTCTCCCAGAAACTTCTTGAGGCCTGCAATACCCTGGCTGTCGTCTCCCGTGATTACAATATCATCAACATAGACACCAAGTAGTATTCTTCCAGCAGATGTGTGTCGATAGAATATCGAATGGTCCTTCTTTGATTGATACATGCCAAACTGAGTAACAACATGTGTAAATCGACTAAACCACGCACGAGATAATTATTTTAGACCATAGAGGGCCTTTCGCAAATGACACACTTTACCCTCCCTTGCAACGAACCCGGGAGGTTGCAATACATATACCTCTTTATCAAGATCCCCGTGGAGGAAAGCATTCTTGATATCCAGCTAAAGCAACGGTCAATCATAGCGAACAGCCAATGCCATTAGGACACGAACAAATGTTATTTTGGCAACATGAGAGAAGGTCTCGAAGTAATCCTCACCATATGTCTGAGAATATCCTTTGGCTACTAGACGGGCCTTTAGTTGATCAAGAGTGCCATCCGGTTTCACTTTGATTGTGAACATCCATTTGCAACCTACTGCATGTTTACCAGTAGGTAAGTCGACTAAGTCCCAAGTATGATTCTTCCGGAGAGCTTTCATCTTCTCATTTATAGTAGCACGCAAACCGGGATGTTTGAGACCCTCCTCGGCATTTTTGGAAATCTGAATCCCATCAATAGTAGCCACCAGAGACTGAGTGTGACTTGTAAGTCCTTTGTAGCTGTCAACATACAATGGATGATCACGACATGTACGACGAGGATGAACTGTCGGTAGAGAAGGGGGGTCTGCTGGTGGAATATGCGGAGATGCTGGTGGAATAGGCTGTGGCGAATCAGTAGAGCCAGAAGCGGATGACTCTGTAGGAATCAGTTGCGATGTTTGTGCTGGTGACATCGGCACTGACTGAATCGGTGTATGTGGACCATCAGACCAGATGACTTGCTCGGTAAGGGAGGGCACCCATAAGGGGGGCTGCTGTGATTGATCAGAAAATATCAAAAAAATCTCTTCTGGATAAACTTGGGGAATTGGACCCGTTGATTGTGGTAGTGGAGGAAATTCAGTTTCGACAAAGGTAACATTTCGAGTGAAAAAATATCATTTTAAGACAGGAAAAAAATACCGATACCCTTTCTAATCTTTATTATTGTCAAGGAAAATACATTGTATTGCCTTAGGATCTAATTTAGAAAGAGTCGGTCGGGTATCCCGAACATAGCATAAACAAATAAAAATTCTGAGAGGAAAGGAAATAGCTCTTGTCCGGGATATAGCCTAGAAAATGGAGTATTACCATTGAAAACTGACGATGGCATGCAGTTAATAAGATAACAAGCTGTAAGAACCGCATCCGACCAAAATCTCTTGGGAGTACGTGCTTGAAATATAGGAGCACGTGCTGTTTCCAAGAGATGGCGGTTCTTGCGCTCGGCCACACCATTTTGTTGTGGTGTGTACGGACAAGAAGTTTGGTGGATGATGCCATTGCGGGCTAGATGACTATCGAGCTCACGAGATAAATACTCACGACTATTGTCACTCCGAAATTTTTTAATTGGTATACCAAATTGTGTTTTTATTTCGGCATAAAAATTGTACCAAATGTTAAATAATTCGGAACGATTTTTCATTAAATAAACAAAAGTGACATATGAGTAATCATCAAATGTAACAAAGTACTTAAAATCCATTATTGATTCAACCGGACAAGGTCTCCATACATCAGAATGTATCAACTCGAAAGTAGCAGATGCAATTTTATTTTGACTCACCGGATATGGAATCCGGTGATGCTTAGCTAAAGTACACGACTCACAATAAAAGGAAGCAGGAATATCTACAGAAGGGTACATTTTCTGGAGAACTTGAGTTGAGGGATGGCCTAACTGACAATGTAACTCGAAAGGATCGAGTTTTACGCTGGCACAGACAACATAAGAAGGTACGTCAAACAGGTACAAGCCTCCAGCAACATGTCCCTTACCGATAGTCTTTCCAGTTTTAGGTCCTGAAAAACACAACCATCAGGAAAAAATGTTACCGAGCAATGTAGTTCACGAGTAATTTGACTAATTGAGATTAAACTGAACGGGTTCCCGGGTATAAGTAATACATAATTCAGCGACAGTCCGGAAGAAAGACTGACACTTTCACATCCTCGGACTGTCAGGGAACCTCTATTGGCAACAGTAATGCCAGAAACACGACGAACAGGGACATAATTATGTATCATACCTGCATCACCAGTCATGTGAGCAGACGCACCAGAGTCAATTATCCACTGCTTGGATTTTACTATACATGCTGCTGAGTATCCGGCTGTGGATCCAGACGTGGAAGCTTCACCACGACGTTGAGCCTAGAAATCAAGGAACTTTGTATATGAATCCGACGTCATCTGAACAGATCGGATACCCTCATCATAAGCATCATCAGTTGTGATATTAGAAGCAGGTGATTTAGTTCATTTCCAGTAGAAATGGCCAAGCTGGCCACAATTAAAGCATGTGCGCAGTCTTCCTCCATCACGACCTCCATTTCCATGTCCCCCATCGCGACCAGCATTGCGACCACCACGTCGGCCACCACGACCACTACGAAATCCCGTACGAGTAGCACCAAGAGCAGATTGATCGACATGAGTATCATCCGGAGTGGGCTCAACGACTTTTGCGGTCCGAAGGACACGATAGTGTGCTTCCAACAGGGACGGAACGTCAAATCCAACAATTATCTGAGAGCGAGCAGAATTCGTATCAGGACGGAGAGAGGCAAGATAAGCCATGACATGTAGATGCTCCCGTTGAGCCCTTGCTTCATTAATATCCGTCGTAAGAGGTAAGACGCGGTCGATCTCATCTGTCATAGCCTTAAAGGCCCGAGAATGATCCTTATGAGATTTGTCCCCTTGATTGGCTCGGTATACACCAACGACCGAGTCGTAGATACGAGACAAATCGTGTTTTCCATCAAACGCTACCGCTAGGACCTCCCATAATTCCTTCACGGAGTCCGTATTTTGAACCATGTCTTCCACCGATGGTTCCATTGAATTCATCAACTGCGTAAACAGTCGACTATCATCTATCTTCCATTGCTCAAATATGGGATCATTCTCTGCTGGAGGGTTGTCCGTCAGATGTTTGGACAACAACATTCCACGAAGCGTCTTCTCGACCTTCTTTCGCCATGTCGAGTAGCCTTCTGGTCCTTCCAACCGTCGATCGACTAGTCGAATTGAGGAAATCGTCGTGCTAGTGCCTGTTAGTCCCGCCATTACGTTGCCGACACTAGTATCTGTAGTACTGCTATTCGTCGTATTGTCCTTCATCCTTCAGGATTCCTGATTCGACTGTCGATTTGAATTTTTCTGTGCTAGAAACGTAGCCAGAACTGGCACGCGCATAGGAAGCAGAGAATGTGGATCACACAAGTCAGGACAAAGAGATAACCCAAGTTACCCTCTGTTAAATCCTGATGTGAAGATCATGGAAAGAAACAAAGATTCACACAAAACAACTATATGTTTGTTCTTTGTTAAATTTCTGAATTTATCCAGAGGTTCCAGCAAACAAACCAAATGTTTAATCTCTAAGAATTACAAGTAAATTGATTGAGAGTCCGAGGTTCCAAGCAAACAACAAAAATATTTACCCTCGGAGAATCCCAATTTTTTTTTGGAAACTAGGTTAGGATTTGGAGTGGTTGGGCGACGGCAGGTGGAAAGGGGAAAGGGTTAGGGTTAGGGTTTTGCACTCGACCCATGGGGGGGCGCCGGGAAAGGGGGGCAGGAGGGGAGAGGGGGGGCGACTGACAACAGGGAAGAGGGGGGGGCGGTTGACAGCAACAGCAGCACGGGTCAGCGGCAGCAGCAGGGGCATGAGGAGGGGGGGCGGTGGTTGACAACAGCAGCAGTGGGTGGGCGCCGGGAGGGAGGTGGGGGGGCAACAGTAGTGGGGAGAAAGGGGGGGGGGGGGCAGCAGGGCGTCGAGAGGGAGAAGGGGGGGGGGGGGGGGGGCAGCAGCGGGGGGGGGGGGGGGTTGGATTAGGGTTAGGGTTTTTTGTGTGTGGAGAGAGGGGTGGGTGGATGGTTTATGACTTTGATACCATGTAGAGAAGAATAATGGATTAGTTTTATTGATATTGAGAGATACATATATGTAGGAGAGGCTAGCCCCTTCTCCTATTGTTCTAAGTAATGTGGGACTAAATCCCACTAACTAATAGTTCTGATATAACACTTAACAGTACATGGATAATCACGTATCCATGGTGGGGCTTGGAGTCCATCGAAGACAAATACCTTAAAGGGTGAAAAACTTATATCAAGTAACTAAACTTATTAGTTGCTCTTCAAGAGTTTTTCAGTGCTGTTCCAGATAGGGGTTGTCTCCCCATATCAAAAAACTCCCTTTCTTGAATAGAACTCATCCACAAGTTCTTCAGGAATTGGACTCTTCCTCACTTATAGAATAGGTACTTGGAATAGACTACAATTGTTAGCATTATGTTCTCAATCCGCAACATCGCGAAGGGTTAAAGTAGTCTATTGATCTTGATCTTCATCCTTTTCAAGCTCATCAGGAGGCCAATGAAGACCGGGATCACTGCCTTTGAGCTTTGCTCGTGTCCACAAGCATTTCCAAGTACATGGATAAGCACGTGTCCCGGGGGGGGGGGGGGGGGGGTGGTGGTCTTGGAGTCAATCGAAGACAAATACCTTTAACGGAGAAAAACTTATATCAAGTAACTAAACTTACATTACAAACTTCTAGCCTCAAATCATACGACTTCAACCCCATATAATCAAAGTCGATATGTGGATCGCAATAGCTCAACTCCTCAAAAATGACAAAAGGTTACTCGAGGCTTCTCCTGTCAGATAGGGGGTTGTCTCTCCACATCAAAAAAAAATTCCCTTTCTTGAATAGAACTCATCCACGAGATCTTCAGGAATTGGACTCTTCCTCACTAATAGAATAGGTACTTGGAATAGACTACAATTTTTAGCATTATGTTCTCAATCCGCAACTTTGCGAAGGGGTAAAGTAGTATATAGATCTTGATCTTCACCCTTTTCAAGCTCATTAGGAGGCCAATGAAGACCGGGATCATCATCGACATTACAAACTTCTAGCCTCAAATCATACGACTTCAAACCCATATAATCAAAGTCGATATGTGGATCACAATAGCTCAACTCCTCAAAAATGACAAAAGGTTACTCGAGGCTTCTCCTGTCCACTATGACAATTCTTTTCCTTGAGTCGGCACTCAACAAACTTGTCCGTAGAGGAATCTTTAAATACTGGAAGGCACACTTAACATCACAAATCCAATCAATGGTCTAATCGACTTGTGTTTGCCCATCAAAGAAAGAAATAACCATCTTCATCTTACTTGTAACTCGTCGAGCTCTCCTTTCGAAATGTGCGTTTGAATTGGGGGTGAAGGGGTAGTGGATTGCACAGTTGTTTGGATTGGCAACTGACTTATATATTAAATAGGATTAAAGCAGGTCTAAAATTGAAGTAGTAGATTTAAGTTAATTGGGTTTGGGTTTTGTAGAGTGAAACAAGTTTAATCTAAATGCAGTTGAAGTGGTTGGTATACCTTTAAGTCGAAAGGGCTAATGGATCGGGTTATGGAAGTGAATATAGGTTCATGCACATGAACTTAAGTTAAACGAGTATAAAACTTAAGTCACAAGAATTTTACAAAAGTGTTTAGAAATTGGGTTTGGATAAAAGGGGTTGGGTCTAAAATTTGAAGGAAATATGAGGAGATTAAAGCGAGGGGTTTTCTAAATTGAACATGAATTTAGGCTCTAGAATAGTACTAGGCTAAGGGACGCAAAGTTATTCGACATTTGAAGTGATGGTCAGGATAAGGGAGAACGTTGATGAGGGAAGGCGTGGCAGGATTATGAACTCGAGGAGTCGGAGAAGAAGATAATTGCAATAACAATGTAGATTATGGTGGTGAGGTCGGAATAGTCTGACAGCGACCGACCTCACAGAGGTATGTCATTATGTTGGTGCGGCGAGGATGGATGGTTGGGTGGAGTGCTGGTGAAGGAAGGCGTCGGTGATGGTAGTGGTAACATTAAAGAGGGGCAAGAGGGTGTTGGCTGAACTCGTGGCAGTGGCGAAAGTGGATGATGACAATATCGGAAGGGGTTGTTAGAAGCGAAGACGAGGGCGATGATAACTAGAGAAGATGGGGTTGTAATGGTATTAGGAATGAGGTGTGAAAAGATGTTTGGATATCCATGGTGATGTGTTAAGCCAGGAACGATGAAAACAAGAGGGCACTCAACGATTGGAGGTGAGAATGGTAATGGTTTTACAACGATTGGAGGTGAGAATGGTAATGGTTGTAGACGATGAGGGTAGTTGTGAAGTTGGGTGATATAGGATGAAGTAGAGTTGGTGGTGATGATTTCGTGATGTTGGTACGAAGAAGAGGAAGTGAAGGAGATGATGTGGCTGTGGCTATGGCTATGGTGGGGTTGGTGATGACGGTGGTCGTGGGCGGTGATTGGATTGAAATTGACGATGTGAAGATCGTCAACTAATCGGTTACTTGATGTAGGGAGAGGACCTTACACCATTACTAAAGTGATAGAAGACAAGAAAATCGATAGGGCACCGTCGAAACGACGTCAGATGGAGGATTACTAACAAGTTGAAAAACCTCCGTGTGCTTTTCTCGAGTCCTTAATTGTATCCGAGTCGACGGATGATCCGGAGTCTACAGGGGTTTGGAGTCCACCAAAGACAAAAATCTATAGAGTGAGGAAAACTTTTATCATCAATTGTATGTCTTTCAAGTGACTATAATAGTGTTATAAATAGCTTTATAGTTTAGATTGATGAAAGTCTAATGTTGTTAAAGGTGCCACCCAGATGTGCCTAGGTGCCCAAAAGACGAGACGATGAACCGCCTAATCCGAAGGCACGCAAAGGAATTTTTTCTAGGCGATGCCTAGACGAGAAATATGCCAAAGGCGAGAAGCGAATGAGTAATTTGGTGAGCCTATGTGCACATCTAGATCTAGGTGTGTTGAGTGTTTTATGCAGCTTTTTTGGGGCTTTTTTTGTGTTTTGAATAAGTTTTATGGACTTGTTTGGTTCTATTGGTTCTTAAAGTTGCAGACTTAAGTTTTAAAGGCCTAAATAGAGTTTTTTAATTTTCAACACTATAAGTTACTAATTAAATAGACATAAATAAAAAATAAGAAACAAAAGGAAGAAAATAGAGGAGATTTAGTAGGATGAAGATTTTGTTTTCGATGATTTATTGATGATAATGTTCAAGATGAATGATGGATAACTTAGTAGATAGAAGAATGATTAGTTAAGTTATTTAAGAATGTGCAACATTGACTAGTTGATTATCTTATCTTTGTTTTTTCTAGTTGAACAATTTGTCTTCTATCATAATGACTTATGTGTGATGTTATTATTGTCTTTAAACATAAATATAGTGTTTCATAAACTATTTTTTTTTATCTTGCTAAGCTACTTTGTTGTTTTCTGTTGGTAATTTGATATTGTTTTACTCTTTTCTTTAGTTTGTTTTCTAAAAAGTCAAATTTGATGAGTTTTTAGGATATATAACAGATTTGGATAACCTAGCATGAACTACAAAATGTGTTATGGAATGAAAATTTGAGAAGCTGCCAAGGTGACACTTTTCTACTCTAGGTGAGGCTAGGCGCGCCTCGGCACTCCCAGGCGATGAGACGAGGCAGCTCGCCTAGGAGAGCCTAGAGTTTTGTGAAACACTGGATGAAACCTTATTTCTAACTAAAGAAAAAGAAATTATCCTAAAAGAAGATAAAGAATATATCCTAAAAAACCAACATGGCTATCTTATTAAGGATAAAGATAAAAATAACCTAAAATATCCTCACTAACTAAACTTGTTGGCTGCTCTTCACGTGTTTTTGGGTTGTTGTGCCAGATAGGAGTTTATGTCCATACACTATTATCACACAAGAAGGGTTGAATGAGGTTGATGCGATATGATGGTGCAATTTGCATGCTTATTGCAACAGAGCTTCTTTATTTAAACTAATTGTTTATTTACATGTATGACATATCATCGATATAGTTATACTGTTTTTTTAAGCACTCCCTGTATTATGTCATTGTCAGGGTCATAAGAAAGCTTCAAAGAGCTTGTTGGCCATTGCAGTTGGGATAAAGCAAAAAGAAGTTGTTGATCGGATTGTAAAGAAGGTGAAAGGAGAAATCTTCCTATAATTTCTTTCCTGTCAACATCTGAAGCCTCTAACTTGTGTTTGTATTATTTCAGTTCTCTTCCAGCAATTTCTCTTTGGTGCTATTCCACTATGATGGTTTTGTGAATGAATGGAGTGAGTTGCCATGGAGTGACAATGCCTTGCATATATCAGCAACCAACCAAACAAAATGGTATAAATGATTATATGGGGTCAGTTGCTTGCTATAGTCAATGCAATATTTGTTTTATACTATATTTTTGTGGTGTAGGTGGTTTGCCAAGCGCTTCCTCCATCCGGATATAGTTACTGAGTATGATTATGTCTTTCTCTGGGATGAGGATCTTGATGTGGAACATTTTGATCCTAACCGGTATGTGTATAATTCTATTTATTTTATACTGGATGTGCAAGGCTTCCGTTAGGTTTCTTTCTCATGTATGGACCGAATTACTGAAAAATTTTATTTTTTTACCTAAGATTATATAAACTGGTTCAAATATTCTTGTGTTTGTTTTGGTAAAAATACTTTGCAAACTTTCACTTGTCCATGATTTTGATCCTTCGGTTTCTTTTGAACTTTCATGTTTTTTTTGTCTCAAGTATGTTGCATGTACACATTTAGGGGACAACACGATTCGGACAGGGCAACATGGACACAGCATTGGCTTTGGCATGTTCCAATGTTTTTTGGACTGTCCATGTTGTGTCCAACATGACATGATGTTGAGAGTAAATAAGGGACTTTAGTCCCACATCGGTTAGATGTAATATGAAGAGGGGTTGGACCCTCTATAAGTAGTAGGCAGTAGCCCTCAATAAATCTATCTGAGATATTAGACTCATTTCAACTTGGTATCAGAGCCATATCTCTCTCTCTCCCCCTCTCTCCACAAACAAAAAAATATTCTCCCACCTTCTCCAGGCCGCCGACCCCCCCTCCGACCAACGCCACCTCCAAGCCGCCGACTCCCCCCACTCCCTGCCGCCCCCACTCTCTGCCACCCGCAGCCTTCCCCTGCCGCCGCCCCCCCCCCCAGCAGCCCCCCTCTCCGCCCGCAGCCCTCCCCTGCCGCCGCCCCCTCTCCGCCCGCAGCCCAGCAGCCCCCACAGCAGCACACCGCCCTCCGCCCCCCCCTCCTTCTCCAGCGCCGCCCCCCCCCCTCCACAGCGCCTCCCCAACCCTCCACAGCGACGCCCCCCCCTCTCCACAACGCCCTTTTTAGGGTTTCCAGATCCCCTTTCCTGCTACAGCACCTCTTTTTAGGGTTTTCGCTGTTCTAAAAAAAAAAAAAAAAAAAAAAAAACAGAGTTCCTTATCTTTAGAAGATCTCTGTAGTTGCCTTCGAGAATTAGTACCTTCTTTTTAGAAGCTCTACTACGAATACGAAATCTCTTTAGATCTTCGTATCTCAGAACGTTGTCTTTACAATCGTTTCTGCACGGCTGGTATACCTCTGGTTTGTCTCATGCAAGGAGGCACAACTACGTTGGTTATCCTTGAGCCGTCCGAACGCGTTATCATGACGCGGTTCTAGTTGGTCGTATAAACTACGACATATCAGTGAGGGATCTCGTTTTGTTGTTTCCCCCCGGTAGCTGACTTAGACGAAGACGACTCGAAAGAAGAAGACTCCGGAAACAACACCTCACTGATTGCAGTTGCAGAAGTCATGGACTCCATCTATGAGAAGTTGACAGCCGAAGAAATGAAGGCCCTGGTCGAGGATCTCCTGACCAAGAGATTACCGGAGGCGACCCCACGCGTGACCCGTACTGATGTGGATCCGTCACCGTACAAAATGGGAAAGTTGGACAAGCTAGAGACGAAGTTGGAAGGCACGACCAACTACTTGAAATGGTCGCGGCAGGCGATGCGGACGCTGAAGGGACGTGGCTTGGTTGGTTATGTAGATGGCACCACCAAGGCCCCTGTCGATCACTCCTCGAAGGAGTTTGCTGTATGGGACATTGTCAACAATGTCGTGGCTGGTTGGTTGACAGCCTCTTTGACCGACCAAGTGTCGGGTAACGTTGAAGCAATGGAGGGAGCTGCTGATATCTGGAGGACGTTGAAAGACATGTACTCCGGTTCGGGTAACCCCATGCGAGTCTTCCAACTGCAGGATGAGCTCGATAGGGTATTCCAAGACGATCGTACTATCTCTGAGTACGCTGCCTTGTTGAAGAAGTACTGGTCTGATCTTGACCATTATGATCCTCTTGGCATGGAGGATGCTCAGGTTGAACCAACTTTTGCAAAATATTTCCAGAAATTTCTGGATTATATCTCGCGGCAACGGATGATGAAGTTTTTGAAGGGGCTCAACCCAGCGTTTGAGCAACGGCGGAATGTCCTTCTCGCCCAACCGACGCTGCCGACTTTAGAAGACGCCATAGCTGCCATGGCACAAGAAGAAGCACGGTTGAAGCTGATGCCTACCAAGGGTCTCTCCCAGGGGGAGCAGGCCGGAGTTGACACTTCTGCTCTTGCCACTTTCACACAGCCTCCTTCTACGGGAGGCGTTTGCCACAACTGTGGTGACACAGGGCATTACATCCGCTTTTGCCCAAAATCGACACGGACTCCCTCGAATGGTCGGGGTCGTGGTCGCGGTGGACGACGAGATGGTCGAGGCAGCTACGGTGGTGGAAGGGGCACTTACTCTGGAGGCAATAAGGCGCATCTGGCGGATGAAGGTGGGGACAATCAGCTGGCGGACATCACTCCTTTTGAGAGGGAAGTTTTCGAGAAGATGTGCGGCTCAAAGCTTGGTTCTGGTGAAAGACAAGTCATTCCTGGGGCGCCGTCCGCTACAGGAGATTACTGCACTTACTTCTCCCAAACCAGTGCCGGTATACCTCCGCGTGCTCTTGCATCTGCCTCTCAGCCAGCTTGGATTATGGACTCTGGGGCATCTTGCCATGTCACGGGGTCCCGCGGAGAGTTCCGGGAATACTCTACTCTAACGCCGCCAGAAAGCATTCAGACTGCTGATGGTACCTACAGGCCGGTTACGGGTAAAGGCACTGTTGATTGCACTCCTTCCATCACTCTATCTAATGTCTTACATGCTCCTTCCTTTCCTGTCAATCTTATTTCCATTAGCGCCATTATCCTTGATCTAAACTGTATTGTTTCCTTTGATATTCCTAAGGTAACTTTTCAGGAGAAGGGAACGGGGAGACGTCTAGGCACTGGCACATGGCATAAGGGTCTATGGTACTTGGACAGGAACGGTCTGGATAGAGCACTGGCATCTTTGGTTGCAGACGCCCAACCGGAAGTCCGAAGTCGAAGTGTCGAAGCCGAGCTACTCCTCCAACATCGGCGTGTAGGACATTCTTCTTTTCCCGTTATTAGTCGATTGTATCCGTCCTTATATCAAAAAGCAAATAAAGAGTTGTTAGTTTGTGATGCTTGTGAGTTGGGAAAACATACCAGAAGCTCCTATGTGAGTTCTGGGCATCGATGTTCTGCTGCTTTTGATATGATTTATTCCGATGTGTGGGGCCCTTGTCCTACCAACGGTGTTAACGGTTATAGATGGTTTGTTACTTTTATTGATTGCTCTACCCGCGTAACGTGGGTCTACCTGCTGAAGAATAAAAGTGATGTTTTCGAGGCATTTCTAAGCTTCCATCAACGGGTGAGGACACAGTATAATGCTCGTGTTAAGTGTTTCCGGTCGGATAATGGGACGGAATATACCCATAAGAGGTTTGCTGCGTATTTATCCTCTCATGGTATACTGCATCAAACCTCTTGTGCTTATACACCGGCTCAAAATGGTGTTGCCGAATGAAAGAATAGGCACCTGCTGGAGGTGGCTCGGACAATGATGCTGGCTATGAATGTTCCTAAATTTTTGTGGGGGCAGGCTGTCTTGACAGCCTCTTATCTCATCAACAGGATGCCCTCTCAATTACTGGACTGGAAGACGCCTTTGGAGATGCTCACGGGGACAACTGCGTACACCGTTCCTCCGAAAGTATTTGGTTGCGTATGCTTCGTCCACGATAACCGGCCTGGTGTTGGTAAGCTGGATCCTCGAGCGGTTAAGTGTGTCTTTGTTGGGTACACCGGGACACAGAAGGGTTACGTATGCTGGAGCCCGGTTGAACGGAAGCTGTTTGTAAGCATGGACATTACATTCAGAGAGCTGGAACCTTATTATGGTTCGGATGAAGGTTCTGCGTTTGGGAACACGCCTCCCACAGAGTGTGTTAGACGTGAGGGGGAGGTAGTACGCCCAAACGTAGTTGTCGGATCGGTACCTTGGCCTGTCGTGACAAACTGGAAGAAAGGGGGAGAAAGCATCGATGATACTGATACAGAGGACGAAGAAGACAATACGTACATTACGCAGGGGGAGAAGCAGACAAGGGAAAAGGAGCTCCAAGTTTACAGAAGAAGACAGCAGAGGTCCAGTACTGTGCCGTGCCCTGTGCCAAATGTGTCAAGTCCTTCGTCTACTCCTGCCCCAACTCCTGAAGATGTTACTTCCGTACCGGATCATTCGGATTCGGAAGCGGGTCTCTCCGACTCGGATGGTATGCTTTCCCCTCCACCTATTGCTCCCTTAAGGAGGTCTTCTCGCATTAATGCGGGAAAGGCTCCTATTCGTTATCAAGATTATGAACATGATATCGCCAACTACTTGTCTTATTCTAATATCTCTCCGACTTATCAAGCCTTCCTCACTTCATTAGACTCCACTTCTTTACCTAAGAATTGGCAGGAAGCAAAGAAGGACCCAAGATGGAAAGCTGCAATGATGGAAGAACTTGGGGCACTAGAGAAAAATAAGACATGGGAGCTGGTGCCATTACCTGAAGGGAAGAAAGCTGTGGGATGCAAATGGGTGTACACAGTGAAGGAGACACCAGAAGGAAAAGTTGAGCGATACAAGGCGAGACTGGTTGCAAAAGGCTATACCCAGACGTATGGCATCGACTATGATGAGACTTTTGCCCCAGTAGCGAAGATGAGTACCGTAAGAACGCTGGTCTCTATTGCAGCAAACTATGGGTGGAAGCTACATCAGTTAGACGTAAAGAACGCATTTCTTCATGGAGACCTACAAGAAGAAGTATACATGGAGACTCCTCCGGGGTGCTACTCTGTGTCAGATTCAGGTGAAGGAACGTCAAATGGAAAAGTGTGCAAACTGAAGAAGTCGCTGTACGGGCTGAAGCAATCTCCTCGAGCCTGGTTTGACAGATTCAGAAGGGCTGTTACTGGCATGGGGTACCATCAGACAAATGCAGATCATACTGTCTTTCTCCAGCATGCAAGGGGCCACATTACTATACTTGCTGTATATGTAGATGATATAGTGATCACAGGTGATGATGCTGATGAGATCACTAAGCTGAAGTCGAAACTCGCTAAGGAGTTTGAGGTGAAGGACTTAGGACAGATGAGATACTTTTTAGGTATCGAGGTGTGTGATGGTGAACAAGGAATTGTTCTCTCACAAAGGAAATATGCACTAGATCTGCTGAAGGAGACATGAATGCTGGGATGCCGAGCAGCAGTCACTCCAATTGACCAAAAGTGCAAGATGGGAGCAGAAGCAGGAGAGCCTGTTGATCGCGAAAGATATCAAAGGCTAGTAGGCAGACTGATTTATCTAGGGCATACTCGTCCTGATATCTCATTTGCAGTAAGTGTTGTAAGCCGCTATATGCATGATCCAAGAACGGGTCATATGGATGCAGTATTTCAGATCCTAAGATATCTGAAAGGGACGCCGGGAAAAGGACTGTGGTTCAAGAAGAATGGATACACAGATGTTGAGGGATACTGCGATGCAGACTGGGCAAGCTGCATAGACGACAGAAGGTCTACCACAGGGTACTGTGTTTTTGTAGGAGGAAACCTAGTTTCATGGAGAAGCAAGAAACAGTCAGTGGTAGCACGGTCGACAGCTGAAGCAGAATACAGAGCAATGGCTCTAGGAGTATCAGAAATGCTATGGGTAAAGGCGCTGCTGACAGAGTTGAAGCTAGACAAGGGGACACCATTGCACCTTCTGAGCGATAGTCAAGCTGCGATAAGTATAGCGAACAATCCGGTTCAGCACGACAGAACGAAGCACATCGAGATCGATCGATTCTTCATCAAAGAAAAGCTGGAACAAGGGATACTGAAGATTGACTATGTCCGCTCAGAAGAACAAGTGGCAGACTGTCTGACTAAGGGTCTTAGTTCATTGAGTCTGTCAAAGCTATGTAACAAGATGGGGATGATTAATATCTATCGCCCATCTTGAGGGGGAGTGTTGAGAGTAAATAAGGGACTTTAGTCCCACATCGGTTAGATGTAATATGAAGAGGGGTTGGACCCTCTATAAGTAGTAGGCAGTAGCCCTCAATAAATCTATCTGAGATATTAGACTCATTTCAACTCATGACATGACACGACACAACACGGACATGGCACTTCTTCACGATTTATTGTTCGAGAGCTTACTTGCGATTGCTTATTATGATGGAGTTTTGTTTCCCTTAACATTTAAGCCTTTTTTTTTTCTTTATTCAAGTTTTTGCTATCTACTTACTTGCATCATGAAATAATTCTTTCCTCTTGTTAGTACACCTGTAGTTTTAGATGTCTATGGTCAGGTTAAATTGTTAAAAGAGCCTATTGAACTCTTGCAGATATTTGTCAATTGTCAGAAGAGAAGGTCTTGAGATATCACAACCTGGATTGGACACTTCCAAAACTCCGGTGCATTATCGGATCACCGCACGCCAGAGAAAAGGAGATGTGCACAGGTTTTTTTATTTTCCTCATTTAGATTTAAAACATTTAGTGGAGTGAATACATGTGGCTATTTGTTTGTGGCCTATTTCTAGTGCCATTTTCACGAATCTTGTGGGTTTCTTGTCTCTTGAATCAACAGGAGAGTTTACCAGACTAACGGTGGTGCAAGATGTTATTGGAACAGTACTGCTCCTCCTTGCACAGGGTAAGTTGTTTGTTTCTTTGAAGTGCTTTATGTGTTCAAGCTTTTGTTTAGCTTGTCCTATGCCTAAAAGGTCTGCATATGTTTGTTATGTCTGTTGCAATATACATATTTCAAATATGTTGTATGACCCTTGCTCAAAAGTTGCAGAACAGAGGGTTTGGTGTGTAGGTGGAAGTTTGGCATTATTTCTCATTTGTTTTATCATATCGTTTTTCTTTCTAAACCACAATCCGACCAACCCCAAAAATTTGAAGAAGCATTGCGTTTTTGCTCTCAAATTTGATTATCTTACCACGTTGTATTTTCTCTCGACCGACCTTCGTCAGTTTATCATCACACTTAATTTTGTCCTTTACAAAATCCAAATTGAAACATTTTTTTTCTTCTTTCAATAACTCTTATTTGGCAGGTGGGTAGAGATGATGGCTCCTGTGTTCTCAAGAGCTTCATGGCGTTGTGTATGGCATATGATCCAGGTGTCTAAGTTGTTTCCTCATGCTATGTGATATTTATTTTTATGCTAAAGTGCACCATGATGGCTATCATTTTTATAGTTAACTTTCCCTAATTCTGAAATCATTAGAGCTCATCCAAAATTCAATTTCTTTTATCTAATCATTGGAGGTGCTATTGGCAGGATGTCGAATTTAGAACTCAAATAGTGCTTAAAAAAATATTATGTCCAACAGAGTAATAAAAGTAAATAACAACTTTAAATCAAAATAACAAAGTTTTAAACAATTTGCTTACATGAAGGATGTAAAAGATGAAACTTGTTAAAACAGAGAATTCATACTTTGGTTACATTTAGATTTTCAATCTAACTAAATAGATGTAACTAAATTTTTGTTCCTCATGGTTCATGAATTCACACTAGTTTAAAGTTCATTTGTGGTATAATTGTTTTGCAGAACGACTTGATCCATGCGTGGGGCCTGGACAAGATGCTTGGTTATTGTGCTCAGGTAACGATTCAAGTTTCCTGATGCCACGTTTCTATGTTTATGGCAAATTTGACATATAAGATCTTTGTAATATGTAGGGTGATAGGACGAAGACAGTCGGCGTGGTGGATAGTGAATACATCATTCACAAGGGACTCCCAACTCTTGGTGCCAGGGTAAGCTAAGCACAATAATATTTCCCACACTAGATATCAGGAATACCATGTGTTATCTATAGTAGGTCGCAATCTGCATAGGAGCTTGGTGGTGTAGTTTTTCTCCTTTCAGTGTTTTTACTTCTCATGTATCGGAAAATTGGTAACAGTGCTAACATCTTCAATGTTAAATATAATGCACAACTTTACTACTTATCAGTGCTTTCATATATGCGATAGTTTTTTTCTTTTTCTTTTTTCACTTGCACCAAACTGTTATCTAGTGACTAAACCAAGTAGTGGTATTCTGATTGCAGGGTGCTTCAGGATCATCCACCAAAAATTCAAGACTTGCTGTAAGTATAAACTGCAATGTGCTATGTTTGCGCAAAATCCAATCCACTCCTTTACGATATTCCCTCTTTGTTCTCACGGTTTTAGTGGTTCCTAGTCTTTAGAACTTTATATGCACAGATGTTGTTCTGGCTGCACGTAGGACGGCACGTCATTTGATTTTGTCGATCGAGTTTCCTTTTAGTTAAGACATTGGACTAGGAAGAGGGTAGATGTTCAGATTTTTTATGTTTCCAAAATCACTGTCTGCTTCATTACTTAAGCCCTTGTCTCAATATGTTTAATGTTAAAATTGGTATTTACTTTCAGTCTTTCAGCATCATTAAGAAAGTATTAATTTAAATATCTTCTAATGGTAGAAAATGAAGCTTAATGTTGAAACAGTCATGATTATTACTTGCGAATGGATCGATCATCCATTACCCAAAAGTAAGAATGTGTTTGTCTGTCTGCCATATATTTTTATGATATAATTCAACCATGATAATGTTAGTCCCGGGGCTTGATCAAAGATGGTAGACTCGATGTCGAGATCAGAGGTTCAACAAACGTTCACCTTCTGATTATTCTCGAGATCCAAGAGGAACACTATAATATAAATCTGATTACAAAAGCAACAATAATCAGAAAGTAAATCTCACGTTCTTCCTCGCAATCGCAGTTGCTGACGGACAGAACTGAGTTCAGAAAATAAATCTCACATTCTTCCTTGCAATCGCAGTTGCAGATGGACAGAACTGAGTTACAACTTAGATGAAGGAGAAGAAAGAAGAAAGAAGAAGAGGAAAGGTTCTTGCTGGGGTGATTAAGATCACCGTTGCTCAAAGCAAGATTCGCCCCAACACGATCTGCTTCCAGGAACCAGCAAGTTCACGAAGAACTTCTGGAACGCTCGTAAGTCAATATTTGAGACTTGAACGGGCTTCCTGGACTTTACAGACTCCCTTAATTCTCTTCTTGGTGTATCTTTCAAAGGAGGCCAAGGGGCTCTATTTATAGAGTGGAGTTGAGACTTCACCTCTTCTCCTATCCGATGTGGGACTAAAATACCAATACTCAAAAATAGAGTTTGATATTTTAGATCATCCCACAATCAGCATAGAAGTGTGCCAGTCCACGCCTACCCCCCGAACACTTCCGTGCATGCACGAGACATCCTGGAGTCCGTGTCCGAGTCCGAGCCCGCACAACAAAAATCAACTTGCATCCTTGTTGGATTTAATCCTTTTTCCTTCTAGGAAAATACTCCCACGTGGCACAAACTTGTGCCCCACTACACCTCATGTGCACACCTCAACACAAGCAATGCATTATATTGAGATACTCACAATTTGGTGTAGCCGATGTGGGACTATCTTTTCTAGTCCAAAGGCAAAAAACACCAACAATCCCCCACATATCTCAATATATGGGTTGAGCGTTCCCCACAGTGATTGCCCATCATGCATTAGGAGAGATGTCGCTACGACTTGAATCTTCCCGCATAGGTTAAATAACAGATTGATACAAGAATGGACTAAGCCTTGAATTCTGCACCATAACTGTAATTCTTCCTACTCACATAATGACATCAACTGTGCTTCTGGCTGCACATTGAAGGCCTTGTGCCAGCCTGGTTTCAGTGTATAATTTTGGGCGTCTACAAGTTTACCCTCAAGAGACGGCCTGATATCTCTTTCCATACACTATAGGTGAGTTCTTTATTAAAGAGATATGGCATGAAGCCTTGCGCTTCCTTGCGGTGCTACGCCGCTATGACATGGCCTGAAGCCGAGGCATTACCCCTACCTGGGAACCTCATCGTAGTGTCATACTACTGTAGCATGAGGTCACAAGCCTCTTTGTAGTGCCAAACTACGCAGCATGAAGCCTAAGGCTTCCTTGCGGTGTTACGCCGCAACGACATGGCTTGCAATGCCGAGGCTTTACCCCTACCTGGGTACCTCATCGTGGTGTCGTGCCACTGTAACATGGGGCCATCCTCCCCTTTGTAGTGCTGTCTACAACTCTTTAATTACGTCATACAGCATTAGGCTACCTGCCTATTTGCGGTGCTACGCCGCTATGAGTTGGCTTGCAAAGCCGAGGCATTACCCCTACCTGGGAACCTCATGGTGGAGTCATCCCACTGTAGCATGGAGTTTCACTCCTTGTAGTGCTGCTCTACCGTGCTTCCTGTAAAGCACACCAGGCATTCACTCTGCCTGAGAACTCGTTAAGGCGTTTAAGCCAACCTTCCACAGGATTTGTTTTTCCGCAGAAAAATACATAGTAGACAACAGTAGTTATGGGTCCGTATCCCTTCCATGTTTCAGAGAACAAGTACCCACTGTTACCTGATAGTTTCCCAGTCAGTGATCATCCTTTGAACCAAAAGTTAGATGCCTAGTAGATTTCTCTTTGAACTAATAGCATAAAACTTTATGGTAGGATTACAAAGACACACTATCAGAATGCCTTCAAGCCCATTTTACAAGCTGTGTCATCGACCAACTGGCGCTTGAGGCCCTTTGTGAACGGATCTGCCAGGTTCTCCTGACTCCGAACATCAATCACTGCAATTACACCTCTTTTGATAAGATCGTGTACTGCCCTGTGCTTCAACCGCACAGTCCTCTTCTTCCCGTTGAAGAGGTCATTTGATGCCACCGCCGCAGTCGCCTGGTTGTCACAGTATATCGGTATTGTCGGTATCTGAGCCCCAACCACTGGAAGATCATACATGAGCTCCCGAAGCCATTCTGCTTCATCTGCTGCAGCTTCAAGTGCATAGAATTCAGATTCCATGGAGGAACGAGAGAGTATAGTCTGCTTCTTCGACTTCCACGATATAGCAGCTCCACCCAAGGAAAAGACATATCCACCTGTGGATCTCTCGCTTTCCACATCTGAACACCAGCTAGCATCACTGAAGCCTTCCACTACTGTCGGATACCCGTTGTAGTGCAGTACATATGTCTGAGTCTTCTTGAGATCTCTCATAACCCGTTTCACAGCTTTCCAGTGCTCAATGCCTGGGTTTCTCGTGAAACGACTCAGCATTCTCACAGCGAAAGCTATGTCAGGCCTTGTGGCAGTAGTAGCATACATCAAACTTCCAATTACGCTTGCATACTCCAGCTGTCTGACGCTTTCCCTTGAATTAGGCTTCAGTTTCAGATCACACTTGTACGGCATATCGATCCCTGGAAGATCCTGATACCCGTAACGAGTGATCATCTTCTCAACATAATGAGACTGTGACAGCGCTAGTCCAGTGTCTGTCCGGATGATCTTGAGTCCCAAGATGACATCTGCATCCCCTAAGTCCTTCATACTGAACTTGGTTGAGAGGAACTTCTTTGTCTCTGTGACACAGCCTATATCCGTACCTAGGATTAGCATGTCGTCCACGTACAGACAAACGATGACTCCTCTTCCATCAGCGAACTTTGTGTAAACACATTTGTCCGTCTCGCTGACTCTGTAGCTGTTTGACCTAATAACTTTGTCAAACTTCTCATGCAACATCTTGGGAGCTTGCTTCAAACCATACAATGATTTTACCAACTTGCAGACTTTGTCTTCAAGACCTTTGACGACAAATCCATCTGGCTGTTGCATGTAAATTTCTTCGATCAGCTCTCCATTCAGGAATGCGGTCTTTACATCCATCTGATGTATCACCAACTTATGTATAGCTGCTAGAGCTATCAACATCCTGATGGTGGTCATCCGAGCTACTGGAGCGTACGTGTCAAAGTAGTCTATCCCCTGTTTCTGAGAAAATCCCTTGGCTACCAGCCTGGCCTTGAACTTGTCAATAGTTCCATCTGCCTTCATCTTCTTCTTGAAGATCCATTTACATCCGATGGGCTTTTCTCCTTCAGGTAGATCTACCAACACCCATGTGTTATTGGAGGTGATAGAGTCAAACTCGTCATTCACTACCTCCTTCCAGAAGATAGCATCTCTGGTCTTCATCGTCTCATCATAGGTAAGCGGATCTGCTTCCACATGATAGGTGACAAAGTCATCTCCGAAATCTTTCGGTCTCCTCGCTCGCTTAGCTGACGGCTCTGCGAGTTCTGGTACAAGAGTTGTTTCTTCAACAACAGCTTTTTCTTGGACTACTGGCCCATATGAAATTTCAGTCTCATTTGCACCTACATCATTTTTCAGAATGTCCGAAAGAACAATGTTTTTGTCATCACGAGATTCGATGATATGATTAGACTCAATATCAAAAAATCTCCGAGCATCACTCTTCTCGGCATACCCCAAAAAGATTATCTTCGTAGTCCAAGTCCCCAGCTTCTGAATCTTCAGATCTGGGAGCTTCACATAAGCCAGAGACCCCCACACTCGAGTGACATTCAAGTTAGGTCTGACTTTGAACCAGTGTTCATGAGGAGTTACGTCCGAAGTTGCATACGGCACTCTATTTAGAATAAAAGTGGTCGTCCATGCAGCTTCTCCCCATTAGCATTTAGGAAGACCCATAGTTAACAGTATTGAGTTCATCATTTCTGTCAACGTTCTGTTCTTCCTCTCCGCTATCCCGTTAGATTGAGGAGAATATGGAGCAGTAGTCTCATTGATGATTCCATGTTCTTTGCAGAACGATGCAAATTCATGAAACCTCTACTCTACATCTCGATCACTTCTGAGTAGTTGTAGATCGGTTTAACGTTCAGCTTCAGCCCTGAACACTTCGAACCGGCCTCTGTGGAGAATTGATAAAAGTCACAGATATCTGAGTGTACTAACTCCAGATGATCAGTACTTTAGTTCAATCGTCTGAGCAGCTTCCCAACAGTCTTGTATCTGCACAGACCTTAAACTCCTCCACCTCCTTACCCCCACATTCCGAAGATAAGGTCCCGGTAGGACAGCTTGAGTCTGTTTCTGTCATAGAACAACTCTCAGTCTACTCAATGAAGTAACTTCATCGCCATCAGCAGAAGTTCGAACATTCCTTCAGCACCGAACATCTTTTCGAAGCATGTTCCTCGCCAAAAAATTACATCTGGCTAGTACGAATGTCCATATTTCAAGTCTGTATCAGATAACAGACTTTCTGAGATCAGATCGCCGAAAAATCTCTGGTACGTGCAACACGCATTCCAGTGTCCTTGTCGGTGGTTAATAATCACTGTCTCGATCTTCAGAACTTCTGCTAGATATATGTTCGCCATCGAGACCTTCGTCACAACATGACACGTCCTTGGTGAACAGCTAGCTCATTTGAGAGCACACGTAGTCAGATGCACTAGTGTCAGACCACTAGTTAGCTACCACGCTAGATAACTCAACCTGTGCAACAATAGCAACCAAGTTAAGTAATCAAAATAACCAAGTTTAGCTATACCTGCTATTTTGGTTTGGGCTTGGATTGGCATTCACTCATGTAGTGGCCATTCTTGTCACAGTTGAAGCAAGTCACGTGGGACTTGGACTTCTGTTGCTTGAACGAAGAACCGTTCACTTTTAGATTAGTGGAGTCCTTCTTCTTGTGATGAGAAGCCACCTGCTTCCCCTTGAACTCTCTTGTCTGTACCAAGTTGGCCTTAGCCAGTTGTTTGGACAGAGAGTCCATCTTCTGTTGAGATCGAATTTCGTCCTCAACGTGGATCTCTTGTAGAAGATCTTCCAAGCTAATGCCCAGCTTCTTTCGATGCATTCTAGCATAGAAGTTGCTCCAACCAGCAGGAAGTTTCGAGACTATCCCTCCAACGACAAACTTGTCGACGAGGGACATCTTCTCGTCATCTAACTTCTGGCACAACTTCAGGAATTCCTTTACTTGAGGTAGCATCGCCATTTCGTCTTCGAAGAGCCACTTGTGGTACTTCTCGACGATGAAGATTTTGGACCTGTTCTCATCATCTTCATATAGCTTACCCAAAGAATCCCAGATCTCTTTGGCATTCTCCTTCTTGGAATATGACTCTGCCAGAGAGTCTTCCATAGAATTGAGAATCAGCAGTTTACATATGCTGTTATTTTTCTCTTCCATTTGCTCTGCTTGACGAGTGCAGCAGCAATAGCATCGACAGTTCCTCCTTCTGGAATTGTCGGTTCATCCTCAATCAACACATGGTCTACGTCCATGAGTTGAAGATTAAGGGTGACCTTCCTCTTCCAGATTTGAAAATGTTCTCCGTCGAATTTCTCCAACTCGTTAAAGCTGGTATCGATGAGAGAAGCACGAGAGTTCTCCATCTACAAGGATCTTGCTTTGAGATTGTTAGTCCCGGGGCTTGATCAAAGATGGTAGACTCGATGTCGAGATCAGAGGTTCAACAAACGTTCACCTTCTGATTATTCTCGAGATCCAAGAGGAACACTATAATATAAATCTGATTACAAAAGCAACAATAATCAGAAAGTAAATCTCACGTTCTTCCTCGCAATCGCAGTTGCTGACGGACAGAACTGAGTTCAGAAAATAAATCTCACATTCTTCCTTGCAATCGCAGTTGCAGATGGACAGAACTGAGTTACAACTTAGATGAAGGAGAAGAAAGAAGAAAGAAGAAGAGGAAAGGTTCTTGCTGGGGTGATTAAGATCACCGTTGCTCAAAGCAAGATTCGCCCCAACACGATCTGCTTCCAGGAACCAGCAAGTTCACGAAGAACTTCTGGAACGCTCGTAAGTCAATATTTGAGACTTGAACGGGCTTCCTGGACTTTACAGACTCCCTTAATTCTCTTCTTGGTACATCTTTCAAAGGAGGCCAAGGGGCTCTATTTATAGAGTGGAGTTGAGACTTCACCTCTTCTCCTATCCGATGTGGGACTAAAATACCAATACTCAAAAATAGAGTTTGATATTTTAGATCATCCCACAATCAGCATAGAAGTGTGCCAGTCCACGCCTACCCCCCGAACACTTCCGTGCATGCACGAGACATCCTGGAGTCCGTGTCCGAGTCCGAGCCCGCACAACAAAAATCAACTTGCATCCTTGTTGGATTTAATCCTTTTTCCTTCTAGGAAAATACTCCCACGTGGCACAAACTTGTGCCCCAACACCTCATGTGCACACCTCAACACAAGCAATGCATTATATTGAGATACTCACAATTTGGTGTAGCCGATGTGGGACTATCTTTTCTAGTCCAAAGGCAAAAAACACCAACAGATAAAACCACGACTCAACCACGAGAAAGCTATTAGTTCATTCACACACAGTTACTGCTCGCACAAACATATTCATTCTTACTTTTGCTGAGAAATTGAGCATGAATGCAGGTGAGACAGCGGTCTTATGTTGAACAGGAGATCTTCAAAAATAGGTGGGAAAAAGCAGCGGCAGAGGATCAGTGTTGGGCAGATCCTTTTCCAGAACCCTCAATGTGAACAGTTTAGTACAATGTTTCTCTTTTGGCCCCATTTCAACATCTTTTACTGGAGGATTGAGGATATTTATACAAAATGTTAGTTTATGCAATCAATTCACCCATCCGAACGTACTCTTACTTAACTCATACTTAAAAGTGGAGTATGAAGAATACAAGCTATGGATTTGGTATACAATGAGTGAAGAATGCTGAACCATAGTTTTTGTAAATCTCATATTTAGGCCAAAGTTATATAGAAAGTCACATATATATAGAGAAAGTGATTGTAATTACATTATTTATTCTTTTTCGATAATATGATGTACATATATTTTGGGTTTTACATTTTCTGTAAAAAATTTCCGGTATTTCTTGAAGAGGTTCAGTTATAAAGCAGGACGTGATGAATGTAGAAAAAGATCCATCTAATTGTATTCTACCCAAGAAATTGGCGAGGGCTGTAAATCTAAGCTAGAAAGTTTGTGAACACTTTGGCATTGATAGCTTTGCTGAGTTCTTTATACTCTGGAGCACCGAGTTTAGTTATTGTTTTGTTTTTGTTTCTCAGCCTTTCTTGTTCTCCTGTAAATAACATGACCTTGGGCTTTTGTATTCTAAGTAGATTATTATGCAGTTATCTTCTACTATATAATGAGGCTTCAAAATGGCTCAAAAGTGAGCCGTCTAAGCCGTATGTATATCATGATCCATTTTATTTATTTAAAAAAAATATTGTTAAAAATTATTGAAAAAAGTTTAAATTTGTTATATATATTCAACATGAGGAATCTAAATCAACAAAATAAGAAGAATACCTTCTATTTTTATCACATGAGTTAGAAGAAATATTTGGCTATAATTGGACAATATTTTTATTATACGTGTTTGCACGTGCATTTACTAGTAGCACATAATATTTCTTTGTTTGCTGAAACAATGATGTAAAATGTCAGAGTAGAGGATAAAGTGGTTATAGCTGTTATACTTCCAAAAAGTCCAGTGAAGATATAAGAGCATCTCCAACCCTATTGTGAGTTTAGAAAAAATGGTTGCCACATGGGAATGACAAACTTTCATTCCAAAAATTCTTCTCCAATGCAAATGTAGATTAATAAAGCATAAAGTTGACATGACAATGACATGGCAAGAAGAATGTGAAGTTGGTTGTCTAGATCTAGACAATGTACTTCACAATGACTTTGTCTACACATCATTAATTATGAATAGAAATATTTATAAAAAAGTTGAAGAAGTGGAGGAGTTGCCTTGGAAGTTGGAAAAAATATTTTTTATTGTCTCCTCAATACTTTTGCATACTTTTGCATTGGAGAGAGTTTTTCTATCTCATTGTCTTTTGAGATATAGTTTTGCCACATAAACAAGACATTGTCTTGTGGCTCATGCCACATAGGAGCCACCTAAGAGCATCTCCAACCCTATTGTGAGTTTGAAAAAATGGTTGCCACATAGGAATGACAACCATTTTTTTCCAAAAGTACTTCTCCAATACAAATGTGAAATAAAGTGTGGAGTTGACATGACAATGACATGGCAAAGACAATATGAAGTTGGTTGTCTAGATCTAGACAATTCACTTCACAATGTCTTTATGTCCACATCATCATTTGTGAATAAAAATATTTATAAAAAGAAGTAGAAGAGTAAAAGTTGTCTTGGAAATTGTAAAAAATTACTTTGTATTGTCTTCTCAATACTTTTGCATTAGAGATAACTTTTTAAAATCATTATCATTTGTGAATATGATCTTGCCACCTATACAAGACATTGTCTTGTGTCCCATGCCACCTAAGATTCACAACATAAAATAAGACAATAGGGTTGGAGATGCTCTTAGACTCCCAACACATAACAAGACAATAGGGTTGGAGATGCTCTAAGATATTGTAAAACCCATTTCCAAGAAAAAAAAAAACAAACTCACTCACTCACCCCCGCTCCCACGTACCCATCCCCACTTCCTCTCCATCACTCACTTTTCTCTCCTCATTTAACTCACCACCACCAACACTCTCAACATCACTCTCATCTCCTCTCCTTTAAACCAGCAGCCTCTCCATCACCTTCCCTATCCCTTTCCCCTCTCAAAAACCTCTCACCCGATTCCTCCCCGCGACCCGCGACCAACCCACTGGCAGCCGACCTCCACTTCGGCGCCCCTTCATCCGACCTGCGCCGCCTCCTGCCGGCGCCGCCAGCTGCCACAGTGCACACACCAGCACGCTTCGCACGTGCAACGCTGTCCGCACGTGCCGCCCAAGCCGCGCTCCCCGCCGGCCGAAGCCCCGCCGGCCAGCACCCCTGCCGGACAATGCCCCGCCGGCCAGCGCCGTGCGCTCCCGTGCGCGCAAGCCCCACGTGTCCGTGCGCGCACTCCCGCCGTCCCGCGCGTTCCGTGTGACCTCCCCGCGTGCGTGCGCGTTCCTCGTGTTCCGCGCGCGTGCGTTCCGAGTCCGAGGCCTCCCCTCTGTCCTCTGTACTCCGTCACCAACCATCCGGTAGGCCCTGAACCATATGTGTATTTTACCGAATGAGAATCCCAATCATGTTCCGACCGGAATTGACAGAATAAAGCTCTGTCAATTCCGAATAGATAGATAGTTAAGTTTTCTATTTCAGATCGTGTGTTTGTTAATGGGATTAATTAGGAAATATCGGTTGGATTAGTATTAGTATTCATAATATTGGTGTTGTTATAATCTTCATGATAGGTTAATATCGTTAATAATAATAATTCATGGTTAGTTATATTAAAATACTTACGAATATATTTTAATGGTAGGATTATCGTAATAAATACGAAATTGGATTAATTTATGGCTTAATTGCACTTTGATACCCTCAACTATTTCTGTTTTTCAACTTGATACCATAAATTTTTTTTGTAACAAGTTGATACCCGAAAAAAAATTTGGACGAAAATACTCATGGTCAAACTTGAAAATTATCCCCCCCCCTCACCCCCCACCCCCCGTTCCCGCTTCCGGCCATCCCCCTCTCCCTCCCGCTTCCGGCCGCCTCCCCCCCCTTCCGCTTCCGTCCACCCTCCCCCCCCTCCCGCCCCGCTCCGACCACCCGCCCCCGCCTCTCCTCCTAGGACACGGCAGCATGGGAGGAGGGGGGCTGGGGGAGGGTGGACGGAAGCGGGAAGGGAGGGAGGCGGACGGAAGCGGGAGGGGGGGGGGGGTTGCCGGAAGCGGGAGAGGAGGGTGGCCGGAGGGGGGGCGAGGCGGGAGGGAGGGGGGTTGGGGCTGTGCGGGAGGAGGGGGTGGCCAGAGGGGGGGGGGAGGGGAGAAGGGGAGAGGGAAGGGATAAGGACATTTTCGGAATTTTTAAAATTTTAGGTATGAAGTTGAAAAATAATAATAGTTGAAGTATTAAGTTGTTGAGTAAAAAAGTTTAGGGTATGAAGTTGAAAAATCGGAATAGTTGAGGGTATCTAAGTGCAATTAGGCCTTAATTTATTATGTTGCCTTTAATTTTTTTACGTATATAAATCGTTATTGGTGTCAAAATGAGTTTATACCAAGAAAGAATATTTTGTATAAGTTCTACCTATAATAAATAAAAACCTATTTATTTATCATGATTAAAATAGTAACTTTCGCGTAGTTAAATAATTTCTTATTACATATTAAAATAAATACTTTTCATAACAATAATCGTTAAATTATTTAGTAAGTTTTTATTGTATTAAAAATAAAGGTTTTAGACGATATTTTTAATAAGCGTCATAAATATGTTTCTAAAAATCTTAGGTTTTACTCAATAAATGATTTTCATAATTTTATTATTAAAAATATTTTCTTATTATTTAAAAATATCTATTAAAATATTTCGTATAGTTTATGTAAATAAATACTATTTAATTTTAAAGTATTTCCAAATATTTTTATATAAGAAATTCTAAATTATAATATTAGTTACGAAAAACCGTTTATTGTCTACCAATGAATAAAGTATAATATTTTTGCATTATTTACAAAAAATAATAATTTTATTAGGAAAATCGTTTTATCAATTATTATAAGAGGATTAACGTATTTATAGTTTTATTTCTCTAAAAATGTTTGATAACTCGACGAGTGTAATTATAATTATTGGCATATTTAGTTAAACCCTCGGATTGGTTTTTAAGGCGGAGTATTAAATTAATGTAGGTTCAGGTCCAGGACTTTAGCCCGAATACCTTCCTGTCGTCACCCTCAGCACCGAAAAAAATCCAAGGCAAGTTTCATACTATTCGTGTCCGTATTTTATTTAATAATTAAATATACTACATCAGTAGGACTATGTATATTGTATCGACACTGATTCACAAGGGATCCCTCTCGGACCCTAGATTGATTGCTTGATTGACCCATTGACTCGGAGATTAGGGGAGTAGTATAGCATCTGTGACCAAAGCCATTGTTACTGATATTGCCTCTGTCGTGCTAACCCCTATTGCACAGGGGTTGAGCCATACCGTATACTATCATTTGGCCAAAATGTTATTATACACATTGAATCTACCAGCCAGTCACAGATCTACTATACGCTCAAAATCACTATTGACTCATTATAGATTGCATAATTGTAGTTCCTGAGATTTCATACCTGATGTCTTCTTTATTATTATCTAGAAAAATATATAATGCTTTAAACTGCCCTTTGCATTATTTATTATTATTTAGAATGCTGTATGTGGATATATGTTCTTGCTCTCCTCCTGATTGGAGACGAACATTATTAGGTGATTGTGAGCTCGCCTTTAGTTCCTTCAACGGACCCGATCCGAGTTCTAAAGAGGTAGCTGAACCTGACCAGGGAGCTCCGGACTACAAGTCGTACCGTTGCTTAGTTTTTCCTATTTCCAGTTGTAATAAAGAGCAGATGTTTTAACTAAATGTTTATTTGCTTGTGTGGTTATTTCACCTAGACATTTAGCTTTAAATTCCAAAGTTCAAATAAATGTTTTTCTTATTCTCGCATTTTAGAATTATCTGCTTGTGTACTACCGCTTGACACAGCTTACTGCCGCTGTCTCACAACGATGCAGGCTGGGCATGATCCGACTGGACCCAATATATTAGGATCGGATCGTGACATATTTTCAGTGGTGGCCCATGCAGGTCCAGTTCTGCAAAATTGGTCTAGTCAGCTTAGTCTAGACCAGCATGCAGTCCTGCAATATGACTTAGGTCTAAGTATGACTTTAGGAAAACAGACTATAGAAACAATTAAAACACTTAGATTATATTCACCCTGTCACAACATAGGGTCGAAATTATCTTTTTATAATACCTATTTTTGCTTGCTTATAGTTTCGTAGGTTACCTTGCTTATGTTTGTACCTAAATCTTACCAGATTAGGCCGATTGTATGATGGTATATTTTACCGCGTATATTATTTTATAGATTGTATGTGTCTTTTAGTGTCTCATGGCTTTCGGGGGTTATTTTTCACCATATCTTTATCAGATTCTAGCATCCCTTAGGATCCATACTCATTCTCTATTTATGGATTAATATTAGATTTTTAATCTCCTTCTTCAGCAAACCTATTTCCAATTTCTCTATTAGTTTGATCAAATGTTACTTCTCTATCTTTATTTAGAATCTAGATTCATTCACTATTTAGAGTTTCAAATTTTTCTTTAGCAAACCTAATAAACTTTTATCTACCCAAAGTATTTCTACGACTAATGTATCCAACCATTTGTCTTGACCTTATTTCCAATTGACTTTCTCGGAACCAATCCCGAACTGAATTCTTCTGGAACCATAAAGCCCCAAGGTTAATTGTTACCAAAAAAATTGGTTCAACTTAGCTGGTTCACGAATCTTCCAAAGGAATTATTTTCCAAAAATAATTCGAATAATCGATTGAGTTATTCCAAGGACCGAGAATATTTTTATTTGTTGACTTCCTCCACTCAACTTGAAACCTTACTCTCTCCAGGCAACTTCTTGATCAATTCAAGGCCTAGAAAGCTTCTAAACTCAATGCTTGAGTATCATGAAGCAGGAACGGTCAGAGAATTGATTCCATTCTATTATTGAATTTCCTTTAGTCATTGGAAAACTTTTGAATTTTGAGCTATCCCTTTGAAATTCCCATGGACAATCTTGAGAAAATATTCAGTGACCTAATATGGCGTCGCACATATGCGTTGCAGCTATTTATCTGAATTATAGAAACCGCGAGTTTACTGCAGCTAGTTGCGCACTGGCGAGACATAGACTCTAAGTTGAAGTGATTTCAGGTGTTCATAGGTTTTCGGATATTATTGAGAATATGTCCTAAATAAATCATATTTGTCTCCTATGTTGTTCAGCCAGAAAATGGATAAAGTTGATAGACTACTCGGTAACCTATCATTATTCAAGATATGGAGCCAAAAATTCATTGGAGTCAGGTGCACTCTGGTAACGCATGAATTTGAGAAAAAGTGACTTCGGATATATTTGGTTTTCGAATATTATTAAGACTATATCTATACCATGGTTGTCCTTTTAGCACCATCAATTTATTCTAATTTTTGCCTGATTAGAGGATTTGCATTTCTAGCGGTTGTCTCCATTTTCAGAAATCTTTTTATCACAGCCAGAAAGAATAGATTTTCAATGAAATTTTACTTGATTTTCCTAGAACTTATTAGGACCATATCAATCTCTATTGGCTCAATCTCTTCCAGGGTCCAATTTTAGTGTGTTGCATATATTTTGTGGATAGTTATATATTTTGTAGCTATATATATAGTTAGTTGATAGTTATATGCAGGAAAAACCTAGATAGTTACCTAGCAAACCTTATTCCGGTAAGAGCATCCTTAGAGGATCGATATTTTCCCAATGAGATTAGATAGCTAAGGGTAGAAAAGGGTAGTATGACAAGGCACAGGGTAAACAAGTTAGTCTGGAGAGAATTATAAATTGTGGTTCATCTGGGATAGAATCATTAGTGGTGCTTACTAGTGCTTGGGTATTGGATTTGAACAAATGAAGGTATTTGACGAATTCAATTTTATGATTAAAGGAAGAGTTATGGAAGATAGATGAGGACTTAGGTAAAGTTAGCAAGGTAAGTTTAGGATTTGGTAAGGTTCTCCCATGGAGGAAGTGAATTTGGATAATATATAAACATAAGAATATGATGATCAAGTAAAGTAACACTTGACGGAGATCAACTTTTATGATTAGATGACTACTGTACCTAAAAGGGATGGATATAAGCATGGAAGGAATATCACAAGCAATGGAATGATATGTTCTAGAGAAGGAATAAGCAATGAGGTATTGAGATAAGACTATTGGCATGTAACTTTGGAAAAGAGCAAATAGGTTTACAATTTCTACCAAACATTGGTGACTAATATTAGTTATGGTAAGAATGATTGAGATTTTGTAATATTTTTGCTAATGTGTTTGGATGAGAACGATTGTTAGGTGCATGGTTAAAGATTAAAATTGATTATTGATTATAATTTGGTCAATTGATTTCAAGAATTAGAAATTCTCGAATATAGATCATGGATCAACTATAAAGAATGTTCTAAGGATTTACTATGACAAGTAAAGATTGTGACTTTGATGTAGTCAGTTTTGGAAGAATGGCTGACAATTAGAAATTGATGTCTGTAAAATGATTTGATCGAGAGAAATACTTGAAATTTGAAATACATTTGGCATACGAGTTACATACTACGACGGATGAAAATTTGATTTAGATGATTTATGATTCCAAATAGATTTAGTTTTAATACCTTGGCAGCTGCCTTAGTTTTCTGTAGATACTGGGAGTTCAGCTAGTTTAGCGAGTTAGAGATTGGTTTTTGCATAGGTATTAATAAGATGGTTATCTTGTAAGTCATTTTTTTTCCTGCATATCCTATCTTCTGACCGTTGAAATAGTGGTACAACATTCTTTCTATTCTCTTTGATTATCACTCAGTCCTCAATGGAAATATCTTATCTGATTACTGTCACGACCCGCACGCAGTGAAAGGGCACGAGACTGTAGGTACGTCCAACATACGCCGCAGTGTTGGCAGTAGAACTCTGTCCTAGGTCTCAACAAACATCTAACAATAAATAATGAACCTGTCTATTATAGATATACTCTCCCAACAGAGGACAATCTCAAAAGGATACCACTCAATCACAAAATAGCTAAGACGGATAGCAGCACAAAAATAGAGTAGATAGAAACGATCACAAAGTTTAAGTACAGAATCAGAATTGAAAGAGTCTAAGTGTTATCAACACCAAACATAGTACAACCCAAATACATAACACGAAACTAAAAGACAAAATCCAACAGTCCTATCAGTCTACTCCAAGCACTACTGGTGTCTCCTCTAGGCCAGCTGGATCCTCCATGTTCTCTATAAAATTTTCAATGTTATCCAGTCAGGATGGAAACGAGTACATATCTCTGAAAGCAGTTCCAAACATGGTAGGAATAAAGAGCTAACAGTAGAATAAAATACATGACATGCTGTAAAAAAATACATGAATACAGAAGATATGGATAAGTAAACTGAGATCAAGAAATATAATAAAGAATCTATGAACTATATTAAATATAAGTATTTCAGAGCACAAGATGGTTATGTGATTGGTTTGGGTTTGCACATGGTTATTCTATGGTAACTCCATTATACGTGAAGGTATAATAGACATGTACATGATTACACTACTGAAATTTAATCACATAACCACTTCTACTCACCCTACCCCATTCAATACACAAGGAACTGGTCAAGTTATGTTACGTACATAATTGTTAGTTATACATGAATCACATGTGAGTATATGAGAGTACATGAGAGCACATGTGTATACATGAAGAAATACGAGTACAAGGAGTACATGATGCACATGATGAAGTACATGAACATAAAATACCCGATGCACCCGATGAGGGGATAACATCTCATGAAAAAATTCATATAGTACCAATCCGTGTTAACAACGTGTCAGCATCAAGTAAAGTAGTCTAAAGCAGGCAATATAGATACTATCATGAAAGAAAACTAACAGAGAATATACTCGCCTGATATCCTGAGCAACTGATGTATATAGATGTATGAACTGGAGTCACAGAGTCCTATTTAGAGCAATACAGGTTAAAATGTGTTCAATATTGAATAATTGAATTATACAATATAATCTACATGATACTAGGTCTCTCTAGGTCAAAAGTCAACTCTTGGTCAACTCTCTTAGTCAACTAAGTCAAACTTAGACTATGAGGTCAATCTTGGTCAAGGGTCAACTATGCTATTAGGTCCACATGGTCTCTACAGTCTAGTTAACTCTTCATCTAAGCTAACCTCATAACCAAAAACCATTACCTACACTAAGATACCTATATCATGTATAACCCCACCTTATGTCAATTATCCGTAATACTGTAGGGCCTAAAAATCAAGTTACGCCATGAATCTACTACCCAGTAATCAAGTTGCGCCCCAAAAATCAAGCTGCGTCACTGTTTTTAAGCTCAGAGGTCAAGCTGCGCACTGATCAGGTTGCGCTTGATATCAGACTGCGCCCAGTCTTATTGTGCCAAAATCTACGTGGCGTCTGATATTTATTGGCCATCATTACCTGACAACACTGACAACTGACACCACAGTGAACGAGAAAAATCTCTTCGAATCCCGTGAATTGTGCTGCTCGAGGGGAGTTGGTTGAAAGCTGTCCTATACACTTTGTAAGTTGCGCCTAGGCGCAATCTGAATGACTTCTGCTCAAAAGCTGTCACGTGTCTAGGCGCGGCTCAATCATGCGCAGTTGACCGAAGCTCGCGCAACCTGATAAAGTTGAGATAATTTTCATTTATAAAGCAGGATGACGTAGCGCACATGCCACTAATCTCTTAAGACGTGTCTACTATCCTGTACACGACCACGCGCATCTCAATCACATGATGCCATGCGTCTAAATACAGTTAGTACACGACTTATAACCGAATGAAAGTTGGCACAACAGGAGGTTGACGCAACCCAGTATGGCACAATCCAGCTTCGCGCACATCAGAATAACTGCTAAAACAGTTATTTCCTGAATTCTATAAATAGAGTTTCCAATCATTATGAAATGATTAGATACATACGCACAGAGATCAAGAACTCTTGCAAAATTGCTGCTGCATTCTCCAGAGGCTATAGTCTTCAAGTTCACATAGTCCAAGGGATAAAGTGATCGTCTTCTGATCAGATTCCTACAGTTGTACTTCCCCAGAATTTATTGTACTTTGTACTATTCTTTTACAAGTTTGGAAAAAATACTTTTTGTTTTTGCAAACAAAATGGCGACTCTGCTGGGGACGACTTTCTCCTCCGACTAGAAGGTGACAACTCAATGTGACACTGCATCGATCGGCAAGACGCAGAAGACTCTGGTTGTTCAAGTCAACCAGACAGCCTACGAGAATATGATCAACGCCAAGAGAAACAAGCGCACTGTGGCTATCGCCAAGAATAGGACTGTGTGGACTCCTAAATCTCCCGCATTTGGTGTTGCCCAGGCGCAACTTGACTGCTCAGTGGTTAAGGCGTTATCCGCCTCAGTGGCTTCGACACAGCCTGCTTCTGCTGTTAGGCCACAATCCACTCTTCCTGCTGCCCGCGTGCAGTCTACTACCCATGTTGCTGCCAATGCGCCACCAGTAGCCTATATTACTAGGGTGCAACCAGTAGCCCGTAGGACTATGGCGCAACCCAAGCAATCAGTAACTCAGGCGCAGTTTGCTGCTTTGGAGCAACCCAAGGGAACTAGTCTTTTGGCTATTCTCTCTTCTAATTCTTAAGTTCTGAACTTGGAGAATCAATGTTCTAGTGCCAATACTAGACAGAACAAAGGGAAGAGTCCTTTGACACTTCCTCAATTGGCACAATCCGTGCCTAAAATGGTCTCACAACAGAACAAAGGGGAACGCTTCTTAGCTAACCCTCTACAAAATAAAGGAAAGCACCCTTTAGTCTTTTCTCAAACTTCCCTGGTCTATGACTCAGAGGAAGACACATCAGATTCTATTCCTTTAAACAGTGGTCTTCGGATCTCTGATATCGGAAAGAATACTGATCAAAGAGGTATCTTACCTACTCCTATGAGGTCTGATCAAAACTTTCCCATCTTGCAAATTTCAAGATCTAAGCAAGGAAAATTGAGCGTATCACAAACAGAGACACCTGGAGCAGAATTTTTTGATTTACGCGCGTATCTCAATAGGCGTCAACCAGTACCAACTTTAGTGAAACGTAAGAACCCTATGCCAAAGGCCAATCTATACTAGAAGCCAAAGTTTGAAAAGGACCCAACCACTTATGCTAATGAGTTGAGTACATCTTTGTACACTCAGGGAACAAAGCATCTGAAGAATAGGAGACATGTTCCTAACATCATTAAGGAATATGTTCCTCCAACTTTTTCTCATCCTGTAGTTGTAACTGATCTCCGGCAACGTCTTACACAAAGACGGGAGATTACAAGGATGTCTCCCTCACCCCCAAATCATGCTTCAGATCGCCACTGCCTTCATGAAGTCGTCATCAACTGTTGTTGCCAATCGGCTCGGTGATCTGTCTTCGATCGTCTGAACTATGCTCCAACTCTTAAACATATAATAGAAGACGAAGAAGAGCTATTATATGCTTATGTCAACATGACTTCTTAAGGCACTGGGGGTGGGAAACGTCCAAGATGTAATGCATCCCATAATCCCAGTCAGCAATACTTAGATCGGATTCATGCATCTAGTGAAGGTGTCTTTCAATACACTAGATCGAGAAATCGACATTTGAACCAAGGTGTCTTTAATCAAGAAGATCTCCCCATCACTCATGTAGGAGAGGACTCTTTTTCAGAGTTTGATGCAGATAGTAAAAGTTCTGAACAGACTATCTCATCAATAGCAGTAAGAGAAGTGGCGGCATATACCATTACGGAAGATCAAGATACCTCTACTTCAACTAGTCAAGAGTAATGAATTATTGTACTAGAGGACAAATTGAAGACCATGGCAGAAATAGTTGCTAGCATACACACTATAATCGTGGCTCAACATACAGTGCCACCAATTGTAAACCCTGCTATAAATCCTGAGCTTATAGCATCTTTTGTACCTGTTAGTCTGGGGGTACCACCTCTTCAAGTTGCCTCTGTGCCAATTCAAGTTGATCCCAGTCAGTCTGGTGCTGGGGGTGGTAATTACCACGCTGTTCCTCCTCATAATACTTCTAATTAGCCCATAAATTCCCAAACATCAGGGGATGCTAATGAAGCTGTGAAACTATTACGCACTCAGTTTGAGGCCTTCAAGCAGAAGGATGGCCTACAAAGACTGGGCATAAAGCAACCGTATTGTACAAAATGGAAGGAAGTTCCATTCCCTCCTAAATACAAGCTTCCCACCATTATTTTGTTTGATGGCAGTACCTCTCAAAGTCGGTACATCAATCATTTTGAGGTGATGACTGATCAATTACAGCCAAATGATGCTCTCCTTACCAAAGTATTCATCAGTTGTTTAGCCTGTGCAGTATATGACTGGTATCGCAGCTTGCCTGATGGCTGCATAACTTCTTTTGCTGGTTTCAAGCAAATGTTCTTGGAACAGATTTTTGAGGAAGTCAACGATATGACAATGTCTGGCCTCATTAAGATGAAACATAGGCACAATGAATCCACGGAAAGTTTTATTGAAAGATTCCGTCGAGAGGCACTCAAAATGTCTTTAGGAACTCCATCTGCTGTAACAATAGACACTTGCAAATCAAACTTGTTGTCTATTATCAGTATGTGGACAGGACCTACACAATTCCAAGATTGGCCTTCTTTCATTGTAAATACAAAGGCGGCAGAGGTTAGTGCCGAAAAGTTTAAACAGTTAGGAGTTCAGATGACTCATCCTAACCAAGACGAACATTCTACACCCAGGGGTAATAATCGCCAGAATAACCACAAGAGTAAAGAAACACTGGCCATCAATCTCAAAGGCAAAGAGTCTTTGGCTGTCAATGTCGCTCAGACAGCGCCCACTCCATCAGCACCACCACAAAAGACAACTCGTCCAAAGGAAGAGTATTATTTCGATGAAGGTGATACTTTGAGAATCTTCGATTGCTTGATCAAAAGCAATAAACTTCAACTTCCAGAGGCAAAACGGCCAGAAGAAGTAGGTAAACCGATCACCCTAAATAATGTGTTTATCACTGATTTATAGGACATCCTACCAGAGCATGTTATGTGCTCAAGGGCAAAATCCAGGAGTTGGTCAATTCTGGAGCAATTACTCTTCAACAGGACGAGAAAACGGTGACCGCTAATGTGGTTTCTCTACAATTCGATGATTTTCTACCACAACTTGTACAAGATGGTGTTGTCCCCATTCCAAGGACTACTCTTGAGATCGTGAATCTTCCATCTCATCAAAATGAAGGTCTTGTTCCACTATCGACTGACAGAGGAGAGATCATGTGGATTCATCCAGATTTGGTAGCAGAGTTTCAAACGCCTTCCTCTAGAAGCACACCAAATCTAAGAACTGCAACATGGTATCCTTTGAACCAGTAACAGAAGAAGAAATTCTAATGGGCACTATATCTGAAAAACCCTGTCTTCGAGAATATCCCAAAAATCAAGAGAATCCTGCTCCATCTCCTGATGCTCTTCCTAGATCATCTTCTCCTGCTGAGAATATACTATCTACATCCCTGCCTGTGGTTGAACCATCTCCTCCTAAACCAACATCAGCAGATAAGGGGAAGCAACCTGTTCGCTTTGACAAAGCACTGAAGAAGTGCTCATCTCTTGGACTTGAAAAGCCTTACAATTTTGACATATTGGCTCAATTGGCCAATACTCCAGCAAGATTGTCAATCTTTGAACTCTTACGTCTCTCAAAAGAGACTCGAGAGACGTTAAGTGAAGCTTTGATGCAGGCTGACGCTTATCTTACTCTTCTCAAGAAGCCTGAAAAGGAGCCAGTCAGTTGTGAACATTGTCATAGTGTATTTGAACTAATGCCCAATATTACTTTTACACAAGATGACATGTTATTAGAAGATAATTGTCATGATCGTCCTCTCTATTTCATGGGGTATGTAGATACTATGAAAGTCGATCGCATTCAGATTGACCCCGGGTCTGCACTTAGCATCATGCCGAAGTCTTTACTGGATGCTTTGAAAATCCCAGTGCATAACCTCTCTACAACTATCACTACCATCTTGGGATTCAATCAAGGAAGAAGTGAACCTTTGGGAAAGATAAGCCTAAAACTTCAAATTGGCAATCTTCGTACAAAGGTAACTTTCTATGTTATCGACAATCATGGCTCATACAACGCTTTGTTGGGAAGGCCATTCCTCCATGAACACAATATTGTACCTTCTACTCTCCACCAATGTTTTAAATATGTGGATGGTAATAGAGAAGTCCAAAAAGAGATTGTAGATCTGAATCCTTTCAAAGGGGTTGAAGCATACTGCAACGATTCTCGCATGTACAAGAAAGAATTCATAAAGGTGGTACTAGCAATGGATACGGATGAAAAACAAAAAAAATGTGCCGAATGATACACTAGTGATCCCGATCAAAGGACGTACCTCTTGTCCTCAGTCTTCCAAACCACTGACTATCTATCTTCCTTCCCATGAGAAGCAGCCCAAGGGTTATAGTCGGGAACAAAGGGAGCTCTCCTCTTCTGAGCCGCTTGTAATCGATCTTCGTTGCAAGAAGCCTCCTCCGCCTTCTCGTTCTTCTTCTCCTCCTCTTGTCATTAATCTGACTAAGCCTGCTAAGGCTAAAGTTTCTGTTGTAAATGATGGTGTAAAAATCAACAAAGCATCTTCTTTGCAGTATACTGATGTCTCTTACTATACTCAGTGTTATTTGGACATGCTAGATAGCTTTAAACCACTTACAATAGAAGTCGTATCATCTCTTCGAAATACGGTATTACTGGATTCAATACAAGAGTCGTACTTCTTAGTACTGTCTCGAAAGAAAGATGAAAAGCCTATATGCTTCAACAAAAGGGAGTAGGGGTGAGCATCGGTTCGGTTCGGTTCAAACCGAACCGAATATGTGAAAACCGAAATAACCGTAAACTGTATTTCTCAAAACCGAAAACCGAACCATTTTTATAAAAACCGAACAAAACCGAACCGAATTAATTCGGTTCGATTTTCGGTCGGTTCGGTTTCATGGACCAATGTGCATGGCCTTCAAGTTTTTAGCAAAATAAGCCTATTTAAATAAAAAAAATTTAAAAATATATGACATTATTATATTTATGAATTGTTATATTACATAGAGTGAAAAATATTAGTATATATAGATTGAGGGTAGATAGAGAGAGTGCTCAAAAAAGCACCAACATAGAATAGGAGAAGAGAGTGCTAAAAAAAGCACCAACATTCAGGATCGAAAGGTTGTAGGGTAGCAGTTCGACGTTTTAGCTCTTCATTATGAAGACGTTCAAATTCCTTCTTCTGGTCCTTCAAAATCTCCACCCGATCAATAGCAGATTGGTACAATTGATTCTCTTGTTCTATGCTCTGCTTAGCAGTTTGGAGTTCTGCCTGAAGTTGAGCAATTTTGGCTTCTAGATTAGTAGCCTTTTTCTCTTCCTCTATAGCCTTGGTCTTGTGACTCTCAACAATAATAGCCACATCAGAGATTTGAATGTCTAGCTCAGAGGATTGTCTAGTGAAAGCCAGCAGGAATGTTTCAAAATCAGCTTTACTAATTTCTGCTTCTCGAACCATGGTTTCATATTCCATGTTTACTAGTGGCTCAATATCTCATATTTTCAGCTCCTTGTAAGCCTTGATCGACCTCTCTAGCTCATCCAAAAAATGTTCAAAAAATGAAGCTTGAGCTTCGTCTTCTTGACTACGGATGCCTTCGATCAAGAATGTAGTGGGAGTTCTAACAGTACTGATCCTCTCTCTCCATAACTCTATGAACTAGAGGCTCCAGAGACGTAAAGAAAACTCTCGTGAAAGAGGTCACCACAAATTTGTTAGCTACCAGGGCTCCTTGAGTAGCTACTATGTTTGTAGAAGTCTTCACAGCTTTAGCAGGTGGGGGTACTTCATCTGGAGCACTAATATGAGAAGAGCTTCCTTCCCCGGCTACAGTTCCAGTGGGCGCTGCTGCAAATCACATATGTTATAACATATAATGCTGAAGAAGCAATAACAAATCGTTCATAGTGGAGAAACTTACTTGAGCTGAGTACATTATGAGGAGTCTCAATAGCTTTAATTGTCTCGGACTGAAGTTTGGACAGAGTCTCTGTAGACATGGTGGCCTGACTACTCCCTGCTCCTGATTCAGTCGGAGGTGGTAGAGTTACTGGAGTTTCATTTACTAATTCAGTTGCCACCTTAGACACTTCGGGCGACTCAGTGGTCGTGGGTTCATTAACTTCAGGAAGATTGACAGATTCCTTATCATGAACCACATCCTCCTCGTCTTCAGCAAGCGAAGGATCTTAATCAATTGGGATTTCTTGTGATGATGATGCATTCGCTAAAGTTTGTTTTTCTTTAGCAATGTTGTCCCAATCTTCATCATAAGTTTCATCATCAAAATCACAACCGTTCAATGCATCAATCACTGCCTCTCCTGAATGAGTAGATATTTGAGCTTACGAAGTATCTTGTGGAGGTAAATCCTATTTTAGAAAGGAAGCTTTTAGACTCACGGGAGTTGGAGAGGGAATTGTTATCCCTGCTGCAGCAAGTACATTAGCAGGAACATTTACTGTCATGATGGTGGAAGGAGGACGGACATCTGTTAAAGTAATCAATACAAGGAAAAGCAATTTAGATATATATCTCTGATAAAAGTTAACATATGAGGATATTTCACAGCTTTGATATTACCTTCTTGAGATGGTTCTTCTTCAGCAATGTCCAATCTTCTTCTAACTTCTTTGAGTATCGGTGCGTTTGGCCCTGCAACAGCTTCGGTACGATTACCTTCTGGATCGATCAAGGAAGCAGAAATTCCTCCTTCTGTAATCTTCCCCTGTTTCTGAATAGAAGAAGGGGTAATGTCCTTCTCTCCAAAAGAAGAACTGAGAAGCAATTGTTTTGATTGAGAACGAGTTGTTCTCGTAGTCACTGGTTCATTGATAACCAGTGATGTTCTTTTCTTCTTCTCTGGAGCCCTTGGATAATTAGAAGGACTATCCCGTTGAGGAGAGGCTGTCGTTTCCTTAGTCTTTCTCTTCTTCAAACCTTTAACAGGGAATTTTTCTTTCCGCATCTTTATAGATATATCTAAAGGATCTTGAACTGGGTCAGCAAAATTCATTAAAATTGATGCCTCCAGAGGTACATCGGCAGGATCTCTGTCTTCTACATCCCGGAAAGACTGAAGTGTATGTTTCCCTTGTTTAATTCTCCTTTCAATTGCGAAGCTATGTGCAGGATGGAAGCTTTCAGCGAATGTGTTCGCTGAAGTATAGAAGTTTGCATATGAATATAACATACGCGAGCCTTGGAAAAGTTTATAAGGCATAGAAAAAATAGCTTTTGTGCCCCGGGCATTGTAATAATTCCAAGCCCTAGCCCCATCAATAAGATAACCCTTGGCCTGTAGGCAAGTGGTTGCATTTCCTACATGAAGCTGATCATATCCGAACTGCCGTGCAAATCGACTCGGCAAATACGGTTCCAAATAGCATTCTTCTTCAAATCTATAGACCAAGTGAGAGGGCCGGATTATCTTAAGCCAGGAAAAGATGTTTGGACTTAAACGAAGTGTTTCTTCAGGTAAGTCCATCATCTGTGGAGGCATAGTATCATACCCTGAAGGGCGGCCAACACACTCGAAATACCATCCTGATCTACGGTTCACGGCAAGTTGACACTCTGAAAGAGCAGTATATTTCCAATGAGCATTAGCAAAACGCTCGATGAAGTCTCCATCAGCAGGTCCCATATCCGGGTTCATTAAACAGGGATGGTGTAGCAATAACCATCCGAACAAATAAGTATATGGCATTTCAGTACGGGGAAAATCCGACCGACTATCCTTATCTTGCAGCATAGTGTCCACAAAAGAACGCAATCCAGCGTTCAGGCGGCAGGTCATGGCTGATAGGAGATCCATCTTGTATCCAAATACAAGATGTGTTGCAGCGAACAAAACACCCCGATGGAATCTGCCAACCGCACTGGCTCCCGGAACTACAAAATACCGTAGCCATAAAGATAGAAAGCCTGCCAGCTGGGCTTCTGGAGACATAGGTCTGTAACCCTGTCTAAGGTAACTTTGAAGAATATCACCATCCTTGAACAGACCCGAGTCCTCAGTCAAGGTGACATCCCTATGATTATGTTTTTCCATCAATAATTGCATATCACTTCTATCAAAAGGTTCAAAGAAACGAGACGTACAGGCTTGACTGTCCAGTGGCTTGTCCTCCCACACATGACCCAGGAACAGATATGGCATCCATTTTGTGATGTAGCAAGTACCCGCAGTGGCACTTTCGTAGTAGAGTGAGCAGATTTTATAGTGACACAACAGCTCTTGGAAAACTGTGATCATCTGGGGATTCTCCTTTGCTAGAGCATGTAATTCATCATTTTTGGGTACATATTCTTCATATAGGTTATCACCCATCGGTAGACGAGAGATTTATTCCATCTCGTTAAGAGCAAATCCTATATCTCCATGAGACGTCATGAAGGTCACAGTGCTTTTGTTATATCTCTCTATTAAAGCCAAGAACATGTGAGGGTTTAGATGAATGCCATATACTGTAGTACAGATGGGATTATAGAGGCCCAGATCAATGTGCTTGTCTTTGAATTCCTCCAAAAATCCATATGGACAAGCTACTCCAGCACTTCATTCCAGGGTTTACCGGGCCTGTAATGCGCATAGCGCGGTCTGGATATCTTCCTTCAGCTTTTGCAAATGTATTTGCAAAATAGGTATTCTGACTGGAAGGAGCAGGAAAGAATCCTCGGGAGGGATGCAGCTCGACCGTAAACCTCTTAAGTGTGTGCTATATTTTTCAGAAGTGCTGTAAAAAAGGTCTTTGTTCTGCGGACCCACTTTATAACAGATTCGACCGACTCTTGCTTGTTGGAGAGGAGTCAAATCCCATGACATCCTTCTAGGATAGCTAGCAAAAGCATACTGGGATAATTCCATAGACCTTGATATTTCTGTTAGATGTATGGCATTGTTTCCCTTTAAGAAATATCTCGTCTCTTTTCTTGCCTTAGGTTGGGAGGTGTTCTTGATAGCATCCCCGAATAAAAAGGCAGGTTTTTTGTGGACTGTAGTATCCAAGCTCTGAAGGGGTTCACCGTTCATCAAGTTCAAAAGAGTTTGATTATCTTGATCTATGAGTAGAGTTCTTCGTGCTTCAGGACCATCATATTGAGGGAAAGTGACATGAGACAAATTCTCTCTATACTCTGGGATGTTAAATGTTGAAGCAAACCTTTCTGCATTCGGGTCTTCCCTGAGATTAACTGCAAAGAGATATATGAACAAAAAAAAATTAGAAGCAAAACAAAGATGTATGACTTCTTGAGTTATATAGACTCTCTGAGTTGCACCACGAGATGTGTTGCACAAAAACTTAGGTTGCGCAACAACCCAGGTTACGCCACATGCCATGTTGCACGAAACTCAAGTTGTGCAACACCTCAGGTTGCGCCGCATACTGAGTTGTGCCTCAAATTAAGTCGTGCAGTATTGTTTTTTTAACTGTACGCAACAATATGCGCAACACGGTTCGTAAAAACGAACAGTGTTCAAGAAAAGGGCGACAACACCCTAAGAAGGGGTGGCGCAAAGTTTGTGATACTCTACACTCTAAAAAGAGGGGCGCAAATCAATCATTGATGAAATCATCGCTCGTAAATCGAATCGGCTCGCCCTTAATCACCTTCTATTGCTAGGTTGGCTGTCTCTCGACGAGAAGAAGACAGAGCATATTATGGCACATGGGTAGGCGGAGCACGAGTTGAAGGGGTGGCGATGGCCTTTCCTTTGTTAGCAGCAGTCCTTTTGGGGACCATGTCGTCGAGAAGATGGTCGAAAAAGAGGGTTACAAAAGTTATAGAAATTTTCTCAGAAGATTAAAAGAGTAAAAGTAAAGAATCACAGTGGAATAAACGGAGATTATTTATAGCCAGAAAGTCAGAATCCTAACAGTCATCCTGAATCATGCATAATAAATCGTAATTGGTCATAACAGATTGAAAAAGACTAGCACATCTTGACTCAGTCAAAACTTTTATAAATTCAAAGTATTTCAAAACTTTGAAATGGTTTTTAATTTTTGAAAACTTTGAAGGGGGTCTTGTAGGGCCTAAAAATCAAGTTGCGCCATGAATCTACTACCCAGTAATCAAGCTGCGCACAAAAAATCAAGCTGCGCCACTATTTTTAAGCTCAGAGATCAAGCTGCGCCACTGATCATGTTGCGTCTGATATCAGACTGTGTCCAGTCTTATTGCGCCAAAATCTATGTGGCGTCTGACATTTAATGGCCATCATTACCTGACAACACTGACAACTGACACCACAGTAAACGAGAAAAATTTCTTCGAATCCCGTGAATTGTGCTGCTCGAGAGGAGTTGGTTGACAGCTGTCCTGTACACTTTGTAAATTGCGCCTAGGCGCAATCCAGACAAAATCTTTAGTTGCGCCTAGACGCAATCTGAATGACTTCTGCTCAAAAGTTGCCACGTGTCTAGGCGCGGCTCAATCAGGCACAGTTTACCGAAGCTCGCGCAATCTGATAAAGTTGAGACAATTTTCATTTATAAAACAGGATAACGTAGCGCACATGCCACTAATCTCTCAAGACGTGTCTGCTATCCTGTACACGACCACACGTATGTCAATCATATGATGCCACGCGTCTAAATACAGTTAGTACACGACTTATAACTGAATAAAAGTTGGTGCAATAGGAGGTTGACACAATCTAGTATGGGGCAATCCAGCTTCGTGCACATCAGAATAACTACTAAAACAGTTATTTCCTGAACTCTATAAATAGAGTTTCCAATCATTGTGAAATGATCATATACATACGCACAGAGATCAAGAACTCTTGCAAAATTGCTGCTGCATTCTCCAGAGGCTACAGTCTTCAATTTCACATAGTCCAAGGGGTAAAGTGATCGTCTTCTGATCAGATTCCTACAGTTGTACTTCCCCAAAATTCATTGTACTTTGTACTATTCTTTTACAAGTTTGGAATAAACACTTTTTGTTTTTGCAAACAAATACCTATATATTTAACATATCAAAATACATCCCCATATATAATATATTACATATATATACAATATATCTTACATGATATATATATACAATATATCACAACTATACACTATAGTCATATGTTATAATTTCACCAAGGGAACACTAAGCTAAGGTAAACCCTCAATCTATATAGTATAACATAATAAAGTCACTAACTATAACCCATATCCACATCATATAAACAATGTATGATGGCTGACCAAACAAATGGTGAAAAGAACAAATTAGGCTAACCATTACATTCACACATACATATATATAGACAGACTCAAACACAAAGAGAACCTAAAAAAAGGAAAACTGGACCAAAGCATAGGGCTGAACATGCTAGGCACGTTCTGCACAAGTGAGTACCACACAGAAAATGCAGTAGGGTAAATGAGATTATAGTGAATTGGTGGCTATACACTGCCTATGTATGGACACGGTATTAGATGATTGCAGTGAATAGAGAGGTTTGGAAACTAATGTCAGTACAATGCAACCAAAGAAGGAGGGCAGCATATATAGGTACTAAGATATGAATCATTAGGCAAGGGTCAATTAATGAAACCAGCGTCTGAACTTAAACTCCAGTACCTGGACTGGTTTAAGTCTCTGATACCTCAATGTGGTCCTATGTGCAGGACAGAGTAGGATCAAACACTTAACTACACAGGACCAGAAATGAACCAAGGGTAATACAGGACACTACCTAAACCCGATACCATGATTTGCCTGGACACATATGGTCTCAAGTCATCATCTAAAGCAAGAGGAAGTGCAGCTACTGCAGTGGTCTCCTCAGGATACATCTGATACTCTAATGCCATCATCTATGCAGGTAACAAGAAGATGAGCATGACACAGAACAGGACAAGATAGATGTGAGTGCACATGCAGTGAATATAAAGATGAGGATTAGATGGGTCATTCAAAATGTAGGAACCTTCGTAGGATATTAACCAATCAACCATACACACACAACAACCTAAAGACTGACCAAGACAGGTGCATGACATGTATCTAGTACAGGATATCAGATTAGTGGGCTAATAATAATGTGTAGGACTTGCTTGTATTGGTGTTGCAGTCATGTATTGCAGTGGTTATCAAGCAGTGAATGCATATGGGTGATGGCAGTTCAGAACATGTAAGGCAGTGGTATGTGAATGCTAGGTAATGTGTTTTCAATGGAAGGTGAATATTTGCAGAGAACATACATGTTCTGATACTAAAGGCAGTGGATTTGGGATATGCAGGCTATAGAGTGAATACAGGTGGGTGCATGACAGTTAAGTATGTGGTGAATGATGAAGGGTATAGGGAAATGCAGTAATGAAAATGTGTAGGGCATGCAGTGCATTGGTACATGATGATTTACTCAAAGTGCATGGCATAAAAGTGGGTTGACATGTGGAGTTAATGTGAAGGGATACTTGGTATGCTAAACAGAGGGATAGATCCTATTGAGTTGAAACAACATCTGAAACTAAGACTAATTATGTCTGAACATAAATGGCTCATCAAGGTGGACTAATCTAATGTAATATCTGAACAAAAGGACAGGACAAAAAGATGTTAAGGTCAGGACATATATCAAGAGACACAAGTCTGATCACTAAATGAGATGTCTGAACTAACATGAAGGATGATGGACTGAACCAAACAGTGGAATGAGGATGCAGGACATATGTAAGTGATGTATGCAGTGTATGTGAATGAATGCAGGATGTTAAACTTAAAGTCCAAAGTCAGGCCAGAACACAACCTATATGTTATTATCCATAATCGATCCCGCCTCCAATCCACATTATCTCTGATACACAAAGGGAAGCAAATGTATGGGGGACAGATACCAAATGTTAATCCTATAGGGAATAGGACTAGACAAGGGTGAAACTTAAGACCCTCATATGCACTATGCAGGACAAGTTAATTAGGATGCAGTGGTGGTTTAATGGAGAGTGCAGTGGTTAAATGGATGTCTCGACTGAACAATGTGAAGTATAGGAGTAATGTGGCAAGCAATATATAGTAGGATATGGTATCTTGGATGTTTTAGGATATGAAGGAACTGACACTAACCCATCCTAAAGTCTGCACATAACCTTGCTTATAGTCAGAACCACACAGGAACATTACAGGGTCAAATAGTGGAAAAACCATCATGAACCCTGTAAACCCCTAAATTTCTACTACGATTTTTTTTTAAAATTTAGTATTGATGTTGTAATTTGGATTTGTACGTCGCATACAAGTTGGCAATTTTCGTATTGTACGTTGCGTTCGTATTTTCTCATCGAGTGCGAATATGTGTGAGGTACATATTTTCAGAAAATATTTTATTTGTAGATTTCATTTTTATGGAAAGTATAGTTTCAAAATAATATAGGATAAATATACTTTTGCCTAAGTTGTCAAAAAGTATTGCGTCGAGTTTTTTAAAATAGTAATAAAAAGATTATTCTAAGTATTTGCATACGTGATTCATGAATTTAATTCATGAATATATTTTAAATTCCAATTTTCAAAAATTTTATTTTATTAATTTATACAAGTTATAAAAAGTCTTTCTAAATTGGTTTGTTATGAATTAAATCAGAAATTAATTTTTTGAATAATTTTAAACTAATTTTTGAATTAAAGATTATCCAGTATATATACATACATTGGAAAGATATATTTTGTGGTTTTAAAAAAGTAATTTAAATTAAGGGGTGAATTATCCATGAGGATTCAAATAATCCTAGTCCATATCCAACCAGGGGTCCTCACCTCCTATATAAGGAGGGCCCCTTTATTCTCTTTTTTTTTTTCCATATTTTCCACACAACAAATTCCTCCACCATCCACAACGGTGCCGTGCATCGTGTCCGTATCACATTACTTCTCCAATAGGCATATAAACCAACAGAAACACTACCAAGTACCACCACCGTTCCCAAGCCGTTTTCCTCTTCGACAACGGCCAGCACCGGCACCAAATCCACTACCGCCGTGGCCTTGCCTTCTCCAACTCCTCCACAACGTCGCTTCCTCCCAGAGCCAGCCCGGCCATTCTTTCTCGCCAATTAACGCAACGTCATCTCCGGCCTCCTCGTGCTGCCCACATCTCGTCCTCGCCACCGAACCTCCACCACTCGCCACCACCAACAAAGTCACCCACCACCATTATCGTCATCATCCGCACATCATCTCCCCATCCACCCCCATATCGACATCTCCGACAACACCAAAAACCACCGCCATAAATAATCACCACCACCACCACAGAAAAATCACCGTGTCCGGATGTGTGTCCGTGTCCAATCCATATTATTCTACCATATTACAAATTATAATCAAATTTTGACAAACTGGACGTCTCCATTCTTGATAAATCCTGGCACAACCAAATCACTTACCTGTGGTCGCTGGCATGCCAATCTCGTACGTCATCCTCCAACGAGATCGCGAGCCACCTCCGTCTTCACCACGCCATCCCGTGCCCGGCAAGCATTCCATGGGTCATCGCTCGCACTGGACCTGGCCATCAGGAGTGGTGCCGCCGACACAGCCTTCCAATCACCGGAGCCGATCCATGGTGAGGAGCCCCTCCCCTCGTCCTCGCGACTTATCACTTCTCCCATCGCCGTTTGGTCGACGCCTACCAACGGAGCGCTGCCAAGCTCCCGAGCAGCACTCGACCGGAGCGACGAGCCCTCGCCGCCGCGCCTGAGCTCCTTTGCCATCCGGTTGAAGTCGCGCCTCCAGTACCAGTTCTCTGCCGCGAGCTGGCCTCCGCCCCGGTGAGCGCAGCCATTTCCTCTTGTTCCTTCTCTCTCATTTTCTTTCCCAAATTACTACTGTTCTCTATCTAAATTTTTCCTCTGAAGTAGAGAGTATTAGTATATTTTCATAGATTATTTTATTATTTTGCTTATAATAGTTAGGCTAATAGATATTCCATTACCAATATTAGTATACATGTAGAATTGGTACTAACACGTTATTACTATTATTACTACCAATATTATTTTAACACTGTTAATTGATATTAGTTATTAGTATATAATTAATATTTGCTAAGATTATAATTATTAGGCTATTATATATGCACCAGTAAATTCTTTGGGTTTGGATTTACTAAGGGCTTCTAATATATGTAGTTTTGGGAAGATATACAAATTTGGCCTCTATATGGAAAGGCTTATATTTTGGGCTCACAAATAATATTTTGATTAGTTATATACACATTTGGGGTTTAATTGTTATACATTACTTATGGATTGGGCTTGATTGAAAAAAAAGATTTTTGAAAATATATTTATAGTATATTAGTTTGAAATGAATACATATGTTCTAGATAATTTTCTAAAGATATATTACAGTAATAACTTTTCGTAAAACAAATTTCCTTCATGAATTGTGACTAATCCTATCTCCATATTCCTTGCGAATCTGGACTCCTGCACATCGACCCTAGCCAAACAGACTACCCTGGACCCAACGAGATAATCGGTTTCACCAGCTAAGGATCTCAGACCCTTCACCTCGACCATGGCTAATGGACACCTCGGAACTTGGCGGATCATCGCAGCATACCAGGCGACACCACCATGCAAGTATACCTTGCTAATTGAATGTCATATTATTTATTTTCAGCATTTATTTCATATTTGTTATTTTTAATTGTTATAAACTGTGCATCCAAGCCATACTTTGGTACAAGCGACTCTATTAGTCGTTACTTTATTTTATGCATGTTGACTTAGTTTTAGCGGACTACCTTCTTGTTGGAGGATATCCTTATATCTCCTTTGGCCATGACGTTCACACTACATGGTTTGAGACATGTTGCTAGGGGCACGACTTATTGACTGGCCATCTCTATAGTCGTGTGACAGATAGATCGTAACTGCTATGATTAAGGTATAGAGACTCGAGCAGTTACAAAACTCGGCGGGTCATGGACATGACTTGGTCAGTGTAGAAAATATTGGGGGAGGACAGTCGCTAGTGTGTATGGGAAGCCAAATAGGTAAACCATAGTTTTCTAAAGGAACTATGGCGTGATATATTTGCAGATACCCTCTGACGTTTTGGACGTTATGGCCGGATACGTATGACTGGATGCCAGTTAAGTACTTATAGCCTAAATCCCACCCATGCGCATGAAAGTTGTCCTCTAAATTGCACATTAGACGGTTAGAATCCCCTTTGCATATTTGTGTCTAGGAGAGTCTTTTGCATATTATTATTATTCTGACAGTTCATATTAGCATGCTCTTTCTGTATCTTGTTACGTCCCTCTGAGGACCTGGTGATTCCTCCAGATGTTTTTGTGATTTTCGCAGGTGCTCTAGCCAAGGGTGTAGTTTACAGTCTATCTTCGCGATGCTAGCTATTGGATGGTCTTTCGCTTCGTTCGACTCTTCCATCGTTGCTATGTATTTCTCCTTTTTTAGTTGGTAGTGGATTTGTCTCCACCTAAAGTTTTATAGAAATGACATTTATAAGTTGATTTTATGATATATTAGTTTGTGGATGAGATTAGTTTCATGGTTACTGCATTTTACAGCTGTATACATATGAGGTTTCCGTATATTGGAGTATGCTTCGAATGTATACAGCTGACATGTCTACGTACTTGGGTCCTAAGTATTTTGGGACTGGGGCGTTACAAACCCGACCTCCCTATGACAAATTTGGTCAACCAAACATTCTCAAATCACAGCCAACAACCTACAATGCTAACACATCCTAACCAATGTAAACATCAAATCAAAACTGAAATTAAATATTCAAAAGCTCTATGAGTCATTTCATCGAACACTTGATGTGCGTATCCTATACGGAGCGATACACCCATGATACTCACCTCAAATGGACTCAAACTAGACTCAAATCATTCCTAGAGCAAGGAGGATCCTAAATGAATGCATCTACATTGAAGAAATCTAAAATTAAAAGGTTTAGAGGGCTCTTACCAATTAGGAGTTGGAATCCCAATAAAACAATTCCTAGATCTAGATTCCCACCAAGCTCCAATGGTCAAATTGCTTCAAATCCTTCCTAGCTAGCCAATAGAGCCTTCTTTCCTTCAAGAGGAAGAGATTGCAAGTGGTTTTGTGGAATTTGGACTTAATTTGGGAGATGAAGGAATTTAGAGAAGAACACCAAAGTTAGAGTTAGGGTTTCAATGAAGGGGGTGAAGGGGGCTAATGATGACTATATATAGCAAGAGGGGGATGCTCTAGGCTGCTATGGCCGGCCACCTTCGTTGGGCTAGGGTTTGGTTGGCTACAATGGCTAAAGGTCTCTTCTAATGTGTCATTCAAGCCTTTTAAGGAAAGGCCCAAAGGTGGCTTGATGTCTAAGTCAAATAACAGCCTTTACATGATATTATAGAATGATTAAAGCCTAGCTAACAAGTCTAAGTCTATTAGCTAGATCTCTATGATCATGGTTAGCCGCTAGCCAAAGTTTTTCTAAGGTTTCACTAACTAATGACACTAACACAATGCACTAATTAAAATAATGCTAAAATAATAAAAAATTCCTCAATTTATATCACTAACATTATTTAGTTAATAAAAATAATAACCAAAATAATCTGTTTTAGAAAGTTCAAAAATACCCTCATTTTAGAAAAGTGGTAGTTACAATCCTTCCTCCTTGAGAAAAATTTCGTCCTCGAAATTTAAGTTGGTCGTACTCTTCTTAAGGTCATGCCCCTAACAATCATGGTCTAAGAAAGTTTTATCTAAATCATACAATATTGAAGAATAACATACGGGGTCATGACATGCAATATCAGTTGAAGGCCTCATCTAGCTACGCTAACCATACTATATCACAAGGGAATTCATAAGGTATCAAAACACACAAGCAAGTGTAGGGTGCATCAAATCATCTCAAAAGACATGCTAGGGTCTAGGTCAAATACTCACCTCCCACTAGGTCTGGTGGCTGGAACTCCCTCCTGAAGGCAGGGTCTCGACTAGGGCAGGTGTAGTAGGACAATCTCGCATCACATGTGCAGCTGACCCACAAAATAGGCACAACTTTTTTCTCTTTCTACAGTCGTCCCATATATGCCCAAGCATCCTACAGTAAGCATAGGTAGGCACTCGCTTAACTGGCCTCTGCTGGACAGGAATCTGAACTGGAAAGGATGGCCTAGGCTGAAGATCTGGGTACTCCTGAGGCTCTGGGTGGATATTGCTCCTCACTCTCGTGGAACTAGGCTCTCCTACTTGGAAATTCACTAGGTCCCACAACTGTTGGATCCTCTAGCTCTACTTCCTCAGTATCTCGGTCTAAACTCTATGTATTTCTAACACATCCCGGAGAAGTCCAAGTATCTGAGCTCCATCAGGGATCAAACCTCCCGAGATTATGGTATGGGGTACCACTCTAAGAGGCAGAGGAAGGCTCTCGGTCTCAGATGAAACTGCAGCTCTCTCCTGAATGACAGGAGATGGAGAAAAACTCTCTGGTGAGACTGCCACTACCTCCTCAATGGCAGGAGGTGCCACTACTCTTTGGTCAGCCGGAGAGGTCACCACCTTCTGAGCAACAGGAGGTGGAAGCACGCTCTCAGTCATATCCAGAGCTGCAGCTGCTCTCAGACGATAGGCTCTGATCACGGGTGCCATACTGGAGATAGATAAAAAATAAGAAATCATCAAAGGCTGTAAGGCAGATAATCATCCTTCATATTACACCAATGCTAACTATCATCTCAAGGATACAGACACTCTACATGTCGTAAAGCTATCACACTATGAAGGTACTGCATATGAAGCAAGTTTTACAAAGAACTGGACTAAAATAACTAAAATTATCCATACTTCTAAGTTAATTGATGATGGAATACAATTCTATAATAAAAGAAGTGAATGATAGTGATGATATGTTTAAAAACCTTCTCAAGATACGATCTGATAATCATACGCGTGTGTCCAAAATCATATTACTCAGGATCCTCGCCATGCCAGTAAGCAAGGCTGCGATAAACGGTAGATTCCATAACTGGGATATGCACCTATATAATCATGTCATTTGGAACCCTCGCTACGTCGACTAGTATAGCTACAAGTAATTCTAAATCTCCAAACCAAGATATATACATCCGAAGTCAGGTCTCTATGTTTCCGCCACGCTGACTAATATGGCTGCGATAAACTCTAGGTTCCATAACCAAGTAGACGTTTTACCTTTCCTGTGATCATCGTCAACATATGTTATCAGAAGATACCGTAACTCAGGTCATAAAACTCATCTCGATATGAAAATCAAAATCAACAACGATCCATCAAAATCAAATTCAACATCAAGGAGCAAGGGTGAACAAAAACAAGAGGAAAGGATTTTAAATTGTCAAAATAAGATTCTCAAGGGTCGTCTCAGGAATATCTCAAGAAATTCTAGCTGTGATTGAGTATCCTCTCATTCTAACCTTAATTCCTATATTCTATTGTAGGCTTCCAGTAGTACAACTAAGTCGTTGTGCTACCACAACATCGCACTAAAGCGAATCTTGACCTGCATGGGCTACCACTAAAAATGTGTCACGACCCGTACCCACTGAAAGGGAATGAGATCGTAGGTACGTCCAGCCTACGCTACAGTGTCGACGGTAGAACGCTGTCCTAGGTCTCAACAAACATCTAACAATAAATAATGAACCTATCTATTATAGATATACTCTCCCAACGGAGGATAGTCTCAGAAGGATACAACTCAATCACAAAATAGCTAAGATGGATAGCAGCATAAAAATAGAGTAGTTAGAAACGATCACAAAGTTTAAGTACAGAATCAGAATTGAAAGAGTTTAAGTGTTATCAACACCAAACATAGTACAACTCAAATACATAACACGAAACTAAAAGACAAAACCCAACAGTCTTAGCAGTCTACTCCAAGCACTACTGGTATTTCCTCTAGGCCAGCTGGATCCTCCAAGTTCTCTGTAAAATTTTCAACTTATCCTGTCAGGATGGTAACGAGCACATACCTATGAAAGCAGTTCCAAAACATGATAGGAAATATAGAGCTAACAGTAGAATAAAATACATGACGTGTTGTAAAAAAATACATGAATACAGGAGATATGGATAAGTAAACTGAGATCATGAAATATAATAAAGAATCTATGAACTATAATAAATATAAGTGTTTCAGAGCACAAGATAGTTATGTGATTGGTTTGGGTTTGCACATGGTTATTCTATGGTAACTCCATTATACGTGAGGGTATAACAGACATATACATGATTACACTACTGAGATTTAATCACATAACCACTTCTACTCCCTCCTACTCCAATCAATACACAAGGATCTAGTCAAGATACGTTACGTACATGATTGTTAGTTATACATGAAGCACATGTGAGTATATGAGAGTACATGAGAGCACATGTGTGTACATGAAAAAATACGAGTACAAGGAGTACATGATGTACATAATGAAGTACATGAACATAAAATACCTGATGCACCCGATGATGGCTAAACATCTCATAAAAAGATCCATATAGTACCAATCCGTGTTAACAACGTATCAGCATCAAGTAAAGTAGTCTAAAGTAGGCAATATAGATACTATCATGAATGAAAACTAACAGAGAATGTACTCGCCTGATACCCTGAGCAACTGATGTATATAGATGTCTGAACTGAGTCACAGAGTCCTACTTAGAGCAATACAGGTTAAAATGTGTTCAATATTGAATAATTGAATTATATAATGCATTCTACATGATACTAGGCCTCTCTAGGTCAAAACTCAACTCTTGGTCAACTCTCTTAGTCAACTAAGTTAAACTTAGACTATGAGGTCAATCTTGGTCAAGGGTCAACTATGCTATTAGGTGTAACCCCTCTTCCCGACTTTCTAAGAAGATATCTTGTTGTTTGTCGGCTTTCTAAAGCTGTTTTAAAAATCATGGTTTAATGGTACTAATTTACTTTAATAATTTTTGTATTTTATTCTTTAAATTATAAATGTTTTGATCATTATCCTCGTGCTTCCAGTAAAAACTAACTAAATTTATGGTACGATTACCATTTACTTTTCGTAGGGATAATTACTATTAGCATTACAAAATACCCGATAGTAACTATTGGGCTTTCAAATAGTTATTATTGGACTTCTTTATGAATTTCACAAGTTTTTGGTTATTAATTTTGGGCTTTTAAATATCGGCTTCGAAAATGTTTTGGGAGAATACTTGGATAAAATTCTAGCGTCGAAAATGTTTTGGGAGAATACTTGGATAAAATTCTAACAATAAAAGATTTGGTTAAATTCTCTTAAAAAGGAAATTTCGGATTTATATAAATACCTACTAGATTATTTATTGATTTCATTTGAGAATATGTGAGTCAAATTATTTATGTCGATCACCTATTTAATTTGAATTTGAATTCACGCAATTGAAATTATTTGATAATGCGGAATAATATTTATATTATTTTGGCGATTAGTTATATTTGTATTCAAATCCTATTTGAGTTTATATGAAGAATTATCTAATTGAATTTATTTCAACTTGAATAGATATTGAATTTGCTTTAAATTTATATATATATATATATATATATATATATATATATATATATATATATATATATATATATATATATATATATATATATATATTTTATACGAAAGACATTTTATAAAAATAAAGGGTGGCTCGGAACGAGCATTACAAGCGGGTGCAGGACTAGAACACACAAAATGAGTCCTGAAATACAAAGTAGAAAATGGAAAGGGTTCAAAATCGAAAATTTTAAATTTCAGAAAATGAAATTTCGAAATTTCGAAATAGCAAAAGACACGTGGGAGATGGAGTGGGGCCCAGCCCCTGTGGCACACGGCCCAAGCCAAGGGGGGCGGGAAACAGCGTCCCGCCGCTGGGCGTGCGTCCCCAGACACAGCTCTGCCCGAGGAGGACAGGGCACGCAGCTCGAGACCGACGGCACAGCTCGAGGGGGCAGAGCGCGCGGCCCGAACAGGCGAGCGCGTGGCTCGAGCCTGGCAGGTTACGCCACCGGCGATGAGCACCCGCCCGGAGGAGGAGGGGCTCGACCTCCGGGGGGAGGGAGCGGACAGGGAGCGGGCGGGGAAGCCCTCCGGGCGGAGAGGGCCCGGGGCGGAGGGGTTGGGGGGACGCCGAGAGCAGGGAGCCGGCGGAGGAGGGGCTCGACCTCCGGGGGGAGGGAGCAGGCGGGTAGCGGGCGGGGGACGTCCACCGGGCGGAGGGGGCCCGTGTCGGAGGTATTGGGGGGGGAGAACGCCGAGAGCAGGGTACAGGCAGGGGAGGGAGGGGGGAAGAGGGAAGCCTCCGGGTGGCGGAGGGAGGGCCTACCGCCGGCGGAGAGAACGCCGGAGAGTGGAGGGAGGAGGGGGAGATACTGCGCTCGGGAGGGGCGACGCCGGGGAGCCGGGGGCGGCCGCTCCAGAGACGGTGGCTGAGAGGGAGGCGGATCCAGCTAGAGACACGTGGGGCGAGGAGGGGGACGGAGACGGAGAGAAGGTCACCGCACGACTGTCAGACGCCGAGGAGGGAAGGGATCTCCAGAGACCGCCAGCGGGGGAGGGGGAGGAGAAAGAGAGGAGGAGAAGGGTTTAGACTTTTCCTTAAGTACGGGAGTAAGTGTGGGAGAGTCGAGGTTTCAACTTAAAATTTGATGTTTTTTTCATGACGCTCGTATCACTGAGAGACAATCAATAACGTTTATATAGAAAATCGTCATTGAATATAGTCTTGCTGAACTTTGATGACGCTTCTTTATCAGCCGTCATAAAAACCACTTATCAAGCGTCATTAATAGGTCTTATATATATATATATATATATATATATATATATATATATATATATATGTTTTAAAAACTTATGGTGATAAATTGGTTAGACTAAGCAGTCTTAAAACCAATCTATTCTTATCCTTGACTAATAAGAGATTTGTAGTTATTTATAAATAAATAAAATTTATATGATTTAGATTTATTTGTGATAATAGTAAATATTTCTTATTAATTCTATCCAGCTTATACGTTAAAATCTCCCTGAACTATGAAACCCACTACAACAAAAAGACCTATTAATGACGCTTGATAAGTGGATTCTATGACGGCTGATAAAGAAGTGTCATCAAAGTTCAGCAAGACTATATTCTATGACAATTTTCTATATAAACGTTATTGATTGTCTTTCAGTGATATGAGCGTTATGAAAAAAAGACCAAATTTTAAGTTGAAACCTCGACTCTCCCACACTTACTCCCGCACTTAAGGAAAAGTCTAAACCCCTTCTCCTTCTCTCTTTCTTCTCCCACTCCCCAACTCCCTTCAGCCCGCTCCCCGCTCCCGAACTCCCCTCAGCCCGCTCCCCGCTCCCGAACTCCCCTCAGCCCGCTCCCCGCTCCCCAAGGTTTGTCCTAAATTATGTCTCGATTATTTCTTATTTTATGCCCTAAATTCTGCCTCGACATGATTTTAGTAAAATGCCCTAATTTTTGACCTATTTTCTATTTCCTAGTTTTCAAAAGATGGCTGAAATCTTTGAATGCATGTTTGGAAATCTTTGAATGAATTTTCTTTTTTTACTAATTTGTGAGGCAGTTTCTTTGTCCGCGCATTAGTTCATCTTCTTGTTTCTTTTTTAGTTGGTTCTTGCAGTGTGGAAGGGTGTTAATTACATTGCTTTCGGACGAATACTTACAAGTTGAACTTCATGGAGACACGTTCGGGTAGCAAGTTTTGTTTTGATTCATGGAGACACGTTCTTTTCAATTGCCCTATTTTCTAGAAATCATGGACAAAAAAGAGATCAATGTCCCTGTAACGTCGTGTATGACACATGTTGAACACGTCATTTTTACACTCAAAATTACTCCATGTTGAACATGGAATGCTTTACATGTTATGCACTATGTTATGCACTCATGTATAGATGCTGAATATTTATTTTCTGTTGTAGGCCAAATTTGACTTGGATCCAAATAGTAAAGCCTTTGTGTTAGCATCCATGGCTCAGAGTTGGAGGGCATTCAAAGGTCAACTCACTAAGCATTGGATTTATTCGAATGAGGGCAATCTTAGCTTCTCAAGCACCCTCCACCAAAGTACTCAGGGATCTTGAAACAATCTGTGTGGGAGGAATTCGTCAAAAGCAGAATGTCTGCAAATTTTAAGGTTAACTTGTCAAAATTATTTTTTATGCATAACAAGGATGACTAGGTCCCTATTATATAAATCTTATTTCTTCTCTACCTTCATGTGTTGTAATCATAAGAAAATGAGCAAGGAGCAAAGTGCACGGAAAGCTAAGGGCAAGTTTTCTCACCATTTAAGCAGGGAGGGATATGCCGCTCTTAAAGTGGAGTTGGTAATGCATATTTGTATATCAGTTAACATGATTTATATGTGGACATATATATTACTATAACGTAGTTTTTTCTTTCAAAATAGCAACGACAGTTGGGGGAAAAATATATAGATGATAGAAGTTTTTTTTGGACAAAAGCATGTATTAGTAAGGATGGTACATTTACTGACGATGGGACCAAGGACGAAGCTATGAAAGTGGTGAGTATATATTGTCCAGTCTATTAAGATGAATCCTGCTTATCAACATGCTTATATTTCTAAAACCATGTACTTTTTATAGGAGGAATACATCAAACAAAAGGAAGATGGGAGTTTGGTGACCGAAGGAGCTTCGGATATTCTAACCTTGGCGTTGGGCACTCCCGAGCATTCGGGACGTATTCGGGGTTTGGGATTAGGACCGATACCAACGACCTATTTCAAGCTTCCAAAACGGGGAGTTAAAAAACAAAATGAACTACTCAAGTCCCAATTGGAAGAGGAGCGTAAACGGAGACAAGAATTGGAGATCATGCTAAAAGAATTTCAAGCCCAAGGTGCTTCAAAAACATCTGAGAAGGTTGCTTCCAATACCAAAGAAAGTGGTAATAGGAACTATATAATGTCTCGTAAGAATGAACACGAGTCTCTTGGAAACAAGAGTCCATCATATGGTTCTAAGGTAATGCTTATTACAATTAGTTCTATTTCGTCTAATAAGCTTTTCTTCTTCTATTTTTTCTCTAATATGTTTATTCTAATATGCTTTTTTATCTTCTATTTTCTTTGAAAAGGTGAAACAGAATATAAAGTTAAGCGAGCAAAAAGATATACCACATCCTACATCGAACATTGGCTTGGTAAGTACATATATTCAATACATAATCTTTATTCAACAACTTATAACATGTAGTAATTATATCCAGAAATAACTATTTCTTATTTTGTTTAGGGAACCAAATGTAAGCTAGCAGTGGGCACAAAAGAAAATATTGTTGCTGAGAAAATTGTCTTTGAAGGGTGTGGACCAAATGAGAAAATTCATAATGTTGGATCGGGAGAACATAATGTTAGGGTTTCAATTATGAAAGCCCTTCAACCTACTGTGAGCCTTCCCGTGCCACTTCATGGAGAAATGGAAGTTGTTAAAGATACAATTGGGTCTTTAGTAGCTTGGCCCAAAGAGTTTATTGTTGGTGGTCTTGAGGTAATATTATTTAATGCTAGTGTCAATATCTTTTATAAAATTGTCTAAAAAAATTCAATATGCAACAGGTAAGTACTAAACCAATTAAATCTGACAATGTTCAACCTTTGAAGGTTGCTGGCTATGGTAGGGAGATAATTGACACTTTCAGAGAGATGGTAGAAACCATTAAGGATACCGACCCTCATCTTAAAATACCATTAGAGAAAGGAATGTTCAGAAGCTTTAATCCATCTTGTTATCTTTCTAAAATCGTTTTGCTGGAGGTATGTAGGATGCAATGGCTAGATGTGAATCCTGTTGTTGCCTACATGAGGTAAGAAATATAAAATTTATATTCTGAAATTTTGATTTTGAGATTGACACCATATTTAATTATTCTTTTGGCTTTAGGTTTTTGCTCGATAAATTTCCAAACTCTCGGGAGCTTTTGATAATGTTCAACCCTTTTGCTATGAGTAATGCATCCGGGCCTGCAATAAGCAATCTGATTAGAGAAAGGCTCCAAGAGGCTAAGAAAACCCAAATTTGCTTCATTCCATCATTTACAAGGAGTAAGAAGTTTTAATCAAGTAGCAAGATTTTTCTTTCCTATTCAATAACCAATGTGCTTTATTCCATTCATGTTCCCTTTAATGTAGGAAGCATTGGATTCTAATTGTTGTTGACCTCTCTACCTTTAATGTTTACTGGTTGGACTCGCTGTGTTTTAAACCGAGAGGAGATATTAAGTTAATTTTCAATGCGTGAGTGAAATTATTATTATTATTGTTAATATTTTAATAATGTGTATATTCTGAAGTTAGTATATACAATTATTTTCTACTAGTGGCCTCAACACAGCATATATTGGTGATAAAAGATCAAATAGAAGTCCTACTTGGAAATTACCTAAGGTAATCAAACTAATATCTGACTTATTATAATCATGGACATTATATTCTCTTACAAATAATAACTTCATGTAGGTCCCGAACCAACCTAGAGGTTATGAATGCGGATATTTTGTTATGAAATATATACGGGATCTCATGGAAGACCCTTCTCCTACTATTGAGTCAAAGGTAAGTTGTTCATTAATTTAATTCTTAATTACCTTTCTGAAATTATATAAAGTAATGTAACTATTTTTTGACTTTTTAGCTAAAAATTGGCTGGAAAATCAATATACACGCAGGAAGAAATAGATGATGTCCGATGCGAATTCATCGAATTCTTTGCCAATCATATGGATACATGAGGGTCAAGGTAATTTTTTTAGTTTTGCTATCTTTTTACCAAAGTATTGAGGAAGTATCACGTGTCGGATACATTACAGGCTTACAGATGAATGACATAGACTTAATTGATTTGTTATGAAAATTTCTTTTACTTCGTAAAAGGAAAAATACCTCGGATTCTTCTATCCATTGTTTTGCTTCTTTATCCTGTGGCATATTTTTCTGTTTGAGTACAAATCCATCTTGTGCACCTCAATTTATTGACACTAAACATATATAACAATGTCAACCTTAGAATTACGCCATGATAAAATATGGTTTACTACTACGATGCTTCAGGAAATGAGGACCAGTGGACTCTCAAGGAGAACAGAGAAACGTTCTCAAGGATTCTGTAAGCGCTCTCGATCGATATGAGTGTTTTATATTCCATATATTTTTAGATTTCCATCTTCTGCAAAAGGAGAGGCAAAATCGTTTTATTGTTGATAATTGGGCCATTATGAGCATCAGAATCCATTGATTTAAATAGCACATATGCTCTAAGATTCTGGCACTTGTAGCCTATATCAAGTGAATAAGTACGAGGAATTCATGGCTAAGGTAGATATCTTTCTACATAGTGATGTATGTATCTGTTCGTAACAATGTGCTAACAGATACTGAACTCTGATACAAAGGCTTATTTTGAGAGGAACGGTACCTTAGTGAAAATTGAAGTTTTTGGTTCAACTCCAGTGCAGGCAAGCCAATAAGGATCGCTTATGATATCTTTCGATGTCATTTGGTTCGAACATATGACAAACAAAAAGAGGACAATGATGCAACACAAAGAGCACAAGATTTTCAGCTTATGATATCTTTCTTGTTCATGCTCTCTTACTAATTGGGTCCTTAATTAACCTTTGCTCACTAGTATAGTTCTTTCTGATAGTTACATATATACACATAGATGAATCTGATAGAAACTCCACACAACAATTTCCCACAACATATGTTGAATTGTGATCTTAATGTGTGTTTTTAATCAGGACTTATACATCATTCAAGATCCGATAGTTACATATATATACATCATTATCACATTTATTAAACCTTGTTTTATCTTTTGTAGGGTACATGTGCTGTGGACACAGGTCTTCATGTGACTACGTTGAAGCTAAAGTGTGGGATGTTTTCATGTAGATAGTTTTGATGTAGCTAAAGTGTACTCTATATTGGATACTCTATATATTTTGAGAAGATGTATATGGCCTGAGAAATGTAGAATGATAGCTAAAGTACTCTATTTTGAGATAATATAATGTAGCTAGATAAAGTACTCTATATCTTTGAGATATTGATGTACCCTATTTTGAGACAATGAAATGGAGATTAATGGTACTTAATATTACATCTCAATGTTTTGTTGTGAATATGGTTCAAAGTGGTTGTTTTCGAATTGAATTGAGCAGTGTTTGGAATGTATAACATGCAGTATAGAGCGTTATAAATGTGATACAATGACCATTCATAACGCTTTCAAAATGTCCTGACTTCTAAACCATATTAACTATTCATAACGGTTTTACATAACTATCCATAACGCTTTGAAAATAAAACGTAGCAGAAATTCAACCTATTAATGACGTTTTTGGAAGAATTATCTAACGCTTTGAAAAACATTTATAACACCCGATTTCATAATGCTTGGATCAAGGAAAAAAAGCATCATGGTTCTTAATTAATGACAGTTTTTAGCCGTCATTAAAAGGTATTTTTGTTGTAGTAACCATATTAAGATTTCCACTCATATGTATAAGAGAGCCAACTAAAAACCCATCCCTCTGCCTTCACCCGCACTCCCAGCCAAGCCATTCGGATTCCATCAAATATCTTCTCCTCATCTCAATGGGATTTAAAGAGAGTATATATATATATATATATATATATATATATATATATATATATATAAAGCAGTAAAACTCTCGGCCCTCATCTACTGTATCATAAATTCCTGCTGCGGTCTCTCCTTCCTCCTGGCCAGGGCCATCCCTCTCCCCGGCGACATCCCGCCATCAATAGTAGAACACCACCATCATCACCACCACCATGAACTTTCCGTTTCAACCACCAGCTACCAACATAGTTTTGCTGTGCCGCACCCGAGCTCACCACGATCCACCTACGACTACCAAAACATCAGTACCAAACAACTATCCTCCATAACTCCCGTACCACACATCACACCACCGCCAAGCCACCAATATCACAGGTCGCCAAAACCACAACCACCAGAGAGAACGTGAATGAGAACCTTACCTTTCTCTTTGACGCCATACTCCGACCACCACCAGATCACCATCTGTCATCGACCCGCTGTCGTCGTTTTCGGAGAAGCCATCACCTTTGCGGCCAGAGCCGTTAACCTCGGAACCGAACCACTACAAAAATTCATCAATTTAGCGACGGCTATATCCGTCAAAAATTTGTCGGCAAATGTAATTATCGATTGATGGTCGACGGATATTGGTTAAAAAAGGTTGTCGGGAAAAGCCTCGTCGCTAACTACAATCCGTCGGCAAGTTGTCGCCAAGCGACAAATTAGCGACGGACTACCATCAACCATACTCGTGCAGATTGAGACGACTCGCCGACGAATTACCGTCCAATCACGTATCAAAAGAAGTAATGACGTATCACTTAACGATGGACATATTCGTCGCTATGTGGACGGTAACTGCATATCAAATAGTTTCTGATACGCAACTTCCGTCGTTAATCCGTCGAAATATACTCGGTAAATGCGTATCAGAGAGTTTCTGATATGCAAATTCTGTCGCCAATCAGTCGCGAATGGTCGCTAAGTTTTGACGGATTCGCGACGGAATACCGACGGAATATCCGTCGACCCAGTTCTGTGAATTATTCATATTTCCAGAACATTGGCGACGGATAATCCGTCGTTACTCCGTCGTAAATCGTCGCTAGACCGTCGCCAATCGGTCGCCCTTTTAGCGACGGATTATCCGTCGCCAATGTTTTATCGACTACTAGCAATGGCATACCGATGGAATATCCGTCGGCCCTGTCCTGTAAATCTTTCATATTTCTAGAACCTTGGCGACGGATAATCCGTCGGCTTTTAGTCGCCCATCCGTCGCTAACTGGAAATCCCGCGACGGATTGTCCGTCGAAAATTGGTCGCCAGTCCGTCGGTAGCTAAAAAATCTTTAAAAAAATAGCATAAAACTGGGCATTCCCAATATACACAATTCCAATAAGGCATCATACACAAAACACACAAATAAACACACAAGTTGTTCCCACAAAAATATAAATAAACTGAGCATTCCCAATATACACAATTTCTAATATCCAATATCCACCAACACAAACAAAATAATCCCAAGCATTCAAATTATTCACACAAAACACACAAATATTCAATATTTAAACATTTGTCAAAATATCCAATATCCACCAACACAAACAAAATAATCCCAAAAATACAAACATCAACGACGAGGGGTGCGATCATCCGCTAGTGGTGGCATTCCCTGCTGCGCCTGACTCATATACTCGTCCACCAAGTACGGCGGCAATCCCTCGAAGACATAGCCAAGAAGTTGGTACAACTGCTCTGGCATCATCATGTCAAGGAGGGCCGTCAAAGTAGGAGGCGGTACGATAGGGGCAGCAGGGTTAAAAGAAAGATGCCTGGCGGAAGAAGGACTGGCCGCACTAGAAGGACCGGCAGCACCAGTAGACGGACCGCGAGCAGACAGACCGGCAGTACCTGTAGAAGGACGCAGGTACGTGGACAACTGTGTCTGAATCTCTGACCCCGCCTCGTTCAGATGCATAAGCTGGGACCTCACATCATCGTCTGTCGGGGCCGCAGGAGGAGGCAGGGGAGGTGGAAATCTCGAAATCGTCGAGTGCAAATTATCCAGGGAGCCGACTCCGTACATGCGCCCTTTCCTATAGTCGCCGACGGTATCTACGAATAAGTCGTTGTAGCGAGTGGCCGTAGAAGAGGTCATCCCAACGGGCATCGTTTCGCCGACATCCTCGGAAGCAGATGGCTAAATCCGACTAAGGGCTTCATGATACGCAGCCTATCAAATGAATGTGTTTATTATACTATAAGTCTACCTAAGTTATAATCTAAATCCTATGTTACCCTAAGCTATAGTCTGAATCCTAAGTTTACCTAAGTTATTGTCTGAATCCTAAGTTTACCTAAGTTATTGTCTGAATACTTATAATTCTAACAAAAATCTCATAAACGTAAGTACTTACATCCGTCGCCTTGGCCCTTTCGTCGACGAAGCTTCCGTCCTTTCGCCTCTTATGGACATGCTGGAATACATCGTGCATGGTGACCGAGTCAGCAGGTTTTCCCTCCTTCAACGCTTGTTGGGTCTGCATACAAAATATTCGTAGAATTTAATTAATTAATATATTAATAGTACCGAATTAGATAGTAAATGAATTTGCGGTATCTCACCAGATCTGCAAGCGTCGTTGTGTGGGGCTTTGATCCCCCCGTATGTAGCCCCGTGGCCCGTCGGTTCGCTTTTGCTTTTTTTGATTTCTCCTTGAAGGCAGGAGTATCCATCTTCTCCAACATCTGCTCATATTAGTCCTGCCGAAGCCACTTCTTCTTCAAATACACCATTCGAAGGTCATGAACCGCATCCCGGATCTTCTTTCCGGCGACGTTTCTATAGGTCTTGCGAATTGCCTCCTTACGATGGGAGGGCCACCAGTAGGTCCTCTGACATACAAATTCAATTATCACAATATTAAAAAAATGTTTGATTAAAGTGTAATTAATAATTAACCACAATATATATATATATATATATATATATATATATATATATATATATATAATATATATATATATATATATACGCTCATCTCGTAGAGCCAGAGGTACTGCAAGTCTTGGGGCACCTAAGAGAAATTGACGTAGGGGCCAGGGTAGTTGGTCCGGATAATCTGCCCTAGAAGCCTGGTAGCATCCCACAGGAAAAACCTACAAAGAAGCAATGACTGGATTATTAACTTGAATAAGTAAAACAAATTTATTAAATTAACTTAAATTTACTTACATGTTACCCGCGGGCCATAGCTCTTGTCGGAACACGCCCATCGGCCTCTCTGGTAACGTGGGCGGATCCGCGGCTCCGCGCATGTACTCGCCAGTCAGCGGATGTATCTGAATGTGGGGGTACTCCGGGGCCCACTGTCGTTCAGCCGCTAGTGGATCCGCTGGCGGAACGGATCCGCTAGCGGATGGAGACCCCATCGACGAATGTGTCGATAGCCCCTTGGTGGATCGATGATGGGATGAGTCTGTGCCCGGGGTACTCTCCGGGTCGGGCTCACTAGATGGGGACACCGCCTAGGAAGGCTGAATGCGACCACGACCACCACCACGAGCACGACCACCACCACCACCACCACCACCACGGCCAGTACCACCAGCACCACCACGGCCCCCACCACCACGACGACGAGTGCTAGCCATCAGCAGGGCGACGAGTGACGTCGCGAAGAAAAGAATAACTAGGAGTGCCATCTGCAACAAGAATATGCAGAAGTTTAAACTGAATTCTTATAAGTTAGTTATTAGTGCTTTTATGAGGTCAAAATAAAATCACGTAATTGAAAGTGTTTTTAATATATACTGATATTTAATCTAATCATCGTCATCGTCTTCGTCCTCGTCCTCAGCCTCATCCTCATCCTCATCCTCATCATCGACTTCATCTATATCCTCATCCTCATCAAGTTCTTATTCTTCTTCTTCTTCTTCATCCTCATCCTCAATAGTTGGGACAAGACGCCTCTTTCTTCCCTTGTTAACAGCTAAGTCTTGTGTATCAACCTCTTCCTCCCCTCTATTTTCTTCAATAATATTTTCAACATCCATGGTATCCGAATGTTGTACCAAGTATTGGGACTTTTCGATCTGGTCCTCTTGGTATGCTGGGTCTCCAACGTTGAATGTATTTCTAGATTTAATCTTGTATACTGCCCACCAGTCAAATCGATCTCTATGACGCCTTGGGTAGCTTGTATAGTAGACTTGAACAGCCTGACTTGCTATCGCAAACGTATCAGACCTTCTATACCTCCTGCGATAATTTACATCGACGAATCTAAATTGTTTATCGATTCTCTAACCGATATTTGGTGTCGTATCGAACCACTCACATTTGAACATCACAATATGCATATCATATGGGGTACTATATTGTAAAACTATAATATCCCGAAGCACTCCATAATAGTCAAAGTCAGGCTCGTCATCATAGATGGTGCCTCTTATGCAAATACCAGAATCCTTGGTACAGAAGCCGTCATTGAGAAATTCGACATTTATAGCATTCTGAGTTGCCTTAAACTTGAAGCCATTAACGACATAGCCTGGCCAAGTCTTTGCATGCTTCTTCGGTCCCAATGCCAAATAACGAATACTATCATTTGTGAGTGTTGTTTCAGGCAATAAAACCTGTAAACAAATATTGATAATTTAAATATTTTAGATGCATATATTTTAATGGTAGCCACATAAATTATTATCTCAGTTACTTACGTATTTGCGAAACCAGGACAGAAAGGTACAATCAACCTCTCTTTGAAGTCCTTCATCAGTAATATCGGGTGTCCTCATTTGGACTTTATCTCTAAATACATTGTTAGAGAGTAAGAATAAGTGTAGTCAGTTACTTCACCAAATTAGAGATTATAACGAGTGTAAGTGTAGTCACTTACTTCTCCAAATCTCTCACTTCTTGTATGTCATAATTTAACAAGACATATCGGTGAACGGTATCATACTCATCGTCAGTCAACCACCGTTTCTTACTAGCCCCAATAGGCTTGCCCCTTACATTGAATATACCTCCATCCTCAACGTCCTTGTCATTCCTTTGAGGTATATTTCGATTTGTCTTAACATAAGTATCGAAATAAATGGAGCAGAAGTTTGATACCTCCTCAATAAGATATGCTTCGCATATCGAAGCCTCTATATGAGCCTTGTTGCCAACTTTCTTCTTTAAGTGGTGTAGGTATCTAGAGAGAGAAGTTATCAATGTAGTTAAAAATGAAATTCAACTTAAATTATATCGATTTTTATGTACCTCTCAAATGGGTACATCCATCGATAATGAACAGATGCACCGACACGGACTTCGTATGCTAGATGAATCGGTAGATGCTCCATGCTGTTGAAGAAGCCCGGAGGAAATATTTTCTCTAACTTGCAAATTGTTAAGACAATCTTCTCCTCAAGTTCAACCATGTGTTGCGCCATCAACTTAGTTGAACAAATATCCCTGAAGAATGTAGATAGCTCGGCCAACGAAATCCATACAGAAGAAGGCAACAACTCTCTTAACGCAATGGGCAGTAATCTTTCCATAAATACGTGACAGTCGTTGTTTCACTTAACAAAATGCCTAAAATTAGCTTTTGAAAGAAAACTAGAAAAAGTACAAAAGTACAAGTTGTTTCTGGGAAGTATTGCTATGGAAGTATGATCTGAGAGCGATCACTTTGTTCCTTGGACCATACGATGATGATGAAGAAAACTGCTTGAAGAAGACGAACAATCGAAAGAACTAAGTCACCAGAAAGGTATCGAGCAACGGCACTGATGGCACAGTCGAATGCTTTCCTGCTTTGCTTCACCCTGTTCTTGAGAAAAAGTTGAAGAAATGCTTCTGGGAATATCACTCTGAAAGTATGAGTTTTCTCAGAATCTCCTCTCCTGTCTCTTGATTTCTCTCTCCTGTTTATATTGAAAATAAGTCAATTTATAGACGAAACCCTCTGTGCATAAAAAGCAACAAAGTTGAGTCTCTACGCGAGTAACTGTCACTCACGATGAAAATCATCCTCTACGCATGATGACACGTGTCCCATGTAGAGTTTTGATCTCTACGTATGGTGACACATGTCCCACTACTTCAACAAAATGGGGAGAGCACGTACACACGTTCCTCGATAAGTGTGGCATGAAAGCCACGTAAGCGACCACGTTCTCATGTAGCCAGAAAAGATCGGGCGTAAAAATGACCCAAAATATACTTCCTACGTAAAGTAGCAGGCTGGGCATAAAATAGCCCAAAATAAACTTCCCGCGTAAAGTGGCTAAAAATAGCCTTGAGCGTAAAATTAGCTCAAATAAACTTTACGCACACAACAGCCTTGAGCGTAAAAGCTCGAAATAGCTTACGTGCGTAAAAGAAGTAATTTCTTGAGCGTAAAGTAGCCTGTCTGCACACTAAACGACAAGTGTTGGGTTTATTATAAATCAAATCCTCTTGGCTTCTGTGCAATCCTGCTGTCAGAAAATCATTATGTCAGAAACAGTATCACACGTATTAAATGCAATGATTTGACAGCCTGTCCTTCGCGTAAAAGCTCAGTGAATAGCTCTCGCATAAAGTAGCTCGCTTAGAGTTATACTCTATTTGATCTCCGCATAAAGTCTGAGTCTGACTCAGTTTGAATTGCGTAAAGTTCTCAACTTCTTTGACTTGGTCTATGAAGTACTTTTTATGCTCCTACAGTCGTGACTCTTCATTCCCGTTAGCTTGCGTTCATTGAGATCAACGCATCTAGACAAATTCGACACATAGCCGTCAGGAAATCTTAAAGTAGATATCCACTTGCAGATTATTAATCTATCTTCCTTACTCAATGTGTATTGTGATACCGACTTAGTTAAATGTCCATCAGCTCGCCTTTGTATCAAGTTCAGATGAGGACGCTTGCATATCTCGGCAATGTCTTGTCTTGCTTTTGGATTGTCCTTCGCCTTTCCTTTAATATCTATGACGGTATTGAAGACATTATCGAACAAATTCTTTTCGTTATGCATGACATCAAGATTATGCCTTATAAGATTATATTTCCAATAAGGCAAGTCCCAGAAGATACTCCGTTTGGTCCAGTTATGGCTTTGTCCGAACCCCTCGACACAATTGTTCGATGGATCTTCAATTACGGAGGGCAAGTCCTTTACATCATCCCAAATATCGTATCCCGACAATCTGGCAGGCGGATGAGAAAATTCTTGTTTTCCATCTCTGAACGCGTCCTTGTTCTTTCTCTAAGGATGACTCGCGGGCAAAAATTGACGGTGACAATAAAAGAAAGAAGTTTTTCCTCCGTCCCGACAACATACCATATGTTGGAAAATTATTTATTGTCTACATCAGTGAAGCCTCATCTGAAAGTTCTGTTTCCTGAAAATATCATAGGTCGCGACGCCGATCTCCAACAGCTGTTTAAGCTCATCCACCAACGGCTGTAAATATATATCGATGTTCTTCGTCAGATTTTTGGGACCCGGTATGATAGCTATCAAGAACATATAAGGAGTCTTCATACACATCCATGGTAGCAGATTATAAGGGGTAAGAATGACCAGCCAGCAGGAGTATTGAGATCCCGACTGCCCGAAAGGGGCAAAACCATCAGAACATAGTGCCAGCCGTACATTTTTAGGCTCTGCAGCAAAATCTGGATGACATAAGTCAAAATGTTTCCACGCCTCTCCGTCCGAAGGATGTGACAATTCTTCATCATCCTTTGTGTGTTCTTTGTTGTGCCACGTCATATGTTCAGCTAGATTCAGAGACGTATACATCCTCTGCAAGTGCTTCATGATCAACAAGTAATGCATATACTTGTAAGGACGTCGTTTTCTAGTTGACTTTTCTTTTCCCTTTACTGGCTTGTAACGATCCACATTACAGAAGCTGCAACTTTCTATGTCCTCCTTCTCCTTGTAGTACAACATGCAACCGTTGCGACAACAATCTATCTTATCGTACCCTAGTCCCAGTTTTTGGACCATCATCTTTGACTTGTAGAAGTTTTTTGGGATCTCTTTTGATTCCTTCGGTAAGATCTCTCTCGCTAGTTGTGTAATCCGATCATAGCAAGCTTGTGGCAAGTTAAAATTAGACTTTATGCTCAACAATCGCATCGTCACTGACAATACGGAATGATTATCACAAACAGGATGTAGAGGAGTATCTGTATCCTAAAATATATCATAGAACTCCTTCGCCTCGGGAATAGGATCCTCCGGATCAAAATTAGGCCCTGCCGCATCGTACACCATATCTTGTGTAAGGTTCTGCAGTCTCCATAATCAACAGAGCATCCTTCGACTTCGATGACAAAATCTGTTGCAGCATTACCATTAAAAGCATAAGTAGCAGCATTCGCAACCTGTTTTCCATATATACTTCACCTTGTGATGACCACATGTCATAATGACGTACGAAACCCTTACGGGTCAAATGATCTCCCACAGTCACCACTTCTTCGTAATGTCTATTACGACAATTAGGACATGGATACTTGATTTTGGTTTCGTCCATGTACTGTGCTTTGCTCATGGCATACTTAAGAAACACTTCCACGCCTGCCTGAAAATTATCACTCACACCTATTCTGCTCTCGTGTTGTCGTTTGTACATCCATGTACGATCAAAGAAGTAACGATCCATCGTAGATTGGAGGTAAAAATCTGTATCATAAGACTAACAGAATTACTATGTAATTATGTACTCACCAATAATCGGATGTAACTGGAGTCCTTGGGCCTATCGTGCAGTAATTGGTGGATCCTCTAGTATAGGCCGAATGTACTTAGTATCGACCGTATCAGATTAGTATCGGTCTATCGATTTGGTATAGGACATATCAGATTGGTATTGGCCTTAACAAATTGGTATCGTCCTATCCGATATGTACATGTATCGGTCGTATAGCTAGGATTCATATTGGCCTTATCGATTTGGTATTGGTCATATCCGATAGCTATCGGCCGTATTGGATTAGTATCGACCGTTTCGGATTAGTATCGTAGAAGGTTTAGTAACAACTGTACTTGGATTTCTATCTTGTGGAGCTAGAAAACCATTGCAAGAGAGTCACCAGACCGTGATTGGCCAGTTACAGTAACATACATGCTTCCTTTTCCGTCAGAAAAAGCGAGATTGAAAAGGAAGCATGTATGTTCTGTAACCGGCTAGCTACGCTCTCGTGACTCTCTTGCAATGGTAATCTAGCTCTATCAGAGAGAAATCCAAGTACAGTTGTTACTAAACCTTCTACCATACTAATCTGATACTGCCGATACTAATCCGATATGCCGATACCTATCGGATATGGCCGATACCGAATCGATAAGGCCAATACGAATCCTAGCTATACGACCGATACATATCGGATAGGACGATACCAATTCGCTAAGACCAATACCAACCGATACGGCCTATACCAAACCGATATACCGATACTAATCTGATACAGTCAATACATATAAGTACCTACGGTCGAGGAGGTTGATCCGCTAGTACATCCATGTACGATCAACGAAGTAACGATACATTTCAATTTGGATGTAAAAATTTGTATCGTAAGACAAACTAAACATAATTAGTTCGATACCGATACCGATACCGATTTCGATACTCAACGAAATAGTCCGATACCGATACCGATATAGATTGGTGGTGGGACGAGCCATAATCCGCTGATTTGGTTTTGGTTTTGGTTTCGAACACACTAAATTTTGAAAAATTCGGTTCGGTTTCGGTTTTGAATATACTAAATTCGGTTCGGTTTCGGTTTTCAATATACTAAATTTACTTATTCGGTTTCGGTCCAAAGTTTATATATACTCCTATATACATATATATATATATATATATATATATATATATATATATATATATATATATACTCCTCGAATATATATATATGTGCGTGCGTGCTGAATATTTATATATATATGTGTGTGTATGTGTGTGTGTGTGTGTGTATGTGTGTGTGCTGAATATATATATGTGTGTGTGTGTGTGTATTTGTGTATGTGTGTGTATGTGTGTGTATATGTGTGTGTGTGTGTATTCTGACCCCCCGCGGCCAGACCCTAACCCCCCCGCAGCCCACCCCCAAACCCTCACCACCCCTCCCACCCCACTCCCCAGCCAGCCCCCCCGCAGCCCACCCCCAACCCCCCCGGGGCCAGCCTCCCTGCGGCCATCCCCCCGGCAGCCAACCCCCAACCACCCCGGGGCCAGCCTCCCCGCGGCCAGCCCCCCCAAATCCCCCTGGCCAGCCCCCCCGCAGCCCACCCCCAACCCCCCGGGGCCAACCTCCCCGCGGCCAGCCCCCACCGCTGCCCGCCCCCTCCCACCACCCCCACCCCACCACCGCCAGCCTTCCCCCCGTGGCGACCCCCACCCCCACCCCCCCACGGCCAGCCCCCTCGCAGCCAGCCCCTCCTGCTGCCCGCCCCTCCCACCACCGCCGGCTTCCCTCCGCCCCCCACCGTCGCCCAAGAGAGAGAGAGAGCATACCTAGCTCGATCGTCCAAGAGATAGAGAGAGGAGAGAGAAAAAATTGGAGGGAATAAAATTTTCCTCCCGTCGGTTCAACTTAAGCTAGGCTTTTGACTTAGCGACGGACTATCGACTGATAAAACCCATCGCTAATCCGTCGTGAAATATTGTATGGTTGACGGAATGTTCGTCGCTACCTAGTCGTTAATCTCACGCAATTTTTTTTAAAAATTTTCCAACCACTTATTGACCACTTAGTGACGGACGGTATGTCCGTCGCTAATATCCCATCATCTGGTCGACAAATTTTTCGTCGCTAAGTAGTCGTCAATTCCCCCGCCAACTATTGATATTTTATCGCGATTTTTTTTAACATTTTCCCGCCAATTAGTGACTACCGAGTGACTACTTGCCGACGGGTTTTTATTCCGTCGTTATTTTACCGACGGCTTGCCGATGGATAGGCGATAGATATTCACCCTTAAAAAAATTGGTGCACGATTAGCCGGGAAGTCGTTGCCAGGTTGTCGGTAGTCTGTTGCTACTGACGATGGATTTATTCCATCGCTAAACTGCCTTCGCCAATTTACTGTATTTTGGTAGTGAACCGTTCGCCATGCCATGAGCAGCGCCACATCTCGTCGGAGACACGGTGCTCAGATCCACCGCATTGGACCTTCGCCAAGCCCTGACGAGACCCGTCCTCCTTGGCTGACCGCTCCAGCCGTGCGGGCACAAGCCTCCGCCTTCCGCCGTACCGGGACTCCCGTGCAGGACCCCGGAGCTCTGCCCAGTCTCCTTAGCCACCGCGATAAGGAATGCACACCGGTTGCCGTCCCTCCGGCGCCGACTTCTCGTGCACCCGTGTCTCCTGCCGACCACTCGACCCCGCCGGTGTAGAAGCCAAACGCCGCGATCTCACACGTGAGCCACCGCAGCCGATCCCAGATATCCCTCTCTCCATTGTTCGAAGTCCACCATCAGATTCGCTGCTGCGCTGCCTCGTACGCCGGGTCACCGTCCTCCTCCCGCAAATCAAGCAGCGACGACGACCCCATGGGCACCGCCGGATTCTCCTCTGTGAGTTCCTCTCTTCCTATATTCTACCCTTTCCCCAATGTCTCTCTCCCTCTTTGATTTTGTAACGCCCCAGTCCTAAAATACGTAGGACTAGGAACGTAGACATGCCAGCTGTATTCATACGAAGTACATAGGCCTCGTATGGATACATAAGCTGTAAATGTAGTAGAACCATAACTAACTAATCTCATCCACAAAATAAAAGAATAAAAGATGTCATATAATGATAATAAATTGTCATTTGTACATGTAGTTGGGCGGAGACAAATCCACTACCAACTATGAAAAGAAATACATAACAAAAGAAAGAGTTTGGCGAGCGAAGCGAAGATGATCCAAGCACAATCATCCTCGAAGAAATAGAGATGGTCACGGCTAGAGCTAGAGCACCTGCAAAAGACAAGAGCACACACCTGGCGAGATAACCAGGTCCTCAGAGGGACGTAACAAGACACATAATATCATGCCATATAAACTGAATAAATATTGCTCAAATAAATAAGTCAATTGAATTACAACATGGTCCAATACACACCTATTGAACTAGCTTACCATCCCCCCAACCAAGCAAGGACAAGAGACGGTAAAATAATTCACGGTGACGTATCTTTCCATGCTATGAATCTAATATGGTATTCGGACCCCAACAAGGTTCAATACCTTCTTATCGAAGTAGTAAGCCACACCTACAATCAAACAAGGACAAGATGTGACGAACTAATCCGCGACAAGTTATTGTTCCAAGCCACGGTCAGATACAAGTACCCAAACCAAAAGTACTCGTACCTAACGGATAAGGTACCTAACCGTTCTAAGTGAAATATAGTTAAGAACAATCCTTCCTACGCATGGGCCCTGGCTAAATAGGATCGGCGTAGTCCCCCCTTGGGGCACCAGAGGCCCAATCAGTAAGAGCATAATGTTCCACAGAACGTCAGTGGCCATCAGTAATCATGGGTAATCTGACCCGCGTCTTCGGCGGAGCTCATGGGTTACAAAAAGAGAAAGTGCATCGAAGCCCATACGCTAAGGAATTGTCCTCCCCGCCCAATGCCTACTATGTTGGATCCACAACAGTAAACCTCTATAACCACTAAGTCAAACTAAGCATGCAACCTCTATTAGCAGTTATTCCTATCGTACGACTTATACGTACCGGTGGCCAGCCAATCACGCATGTCCGTGTTCTACATGCGACACACAACTTCGTGGTACAACGTGTCAAGGCCAATGAATGCAACTCACAAAGGGTGGTTCCTTAAATCTAAGTTTAATGTGTAAGAAAAATAATACATAGCAAGAAATATAACTGAACAGTAAGTTCTAACAGGTTATGCCATGTATCACCGTTTATTTTGCATAAAGAAAATAATGAACAATGCATGAAATATGAGCTAAAATAAATAAACAACAAATGACAAGGTGTCTTGCCTGGTAGGATGCCTGGTGTGCTGCAATGATCAATGTGGCACGAACTGCGACTTCGGATAATAACTACACAAGGTGACCTCTGATGGTGGCACAGACGGTTCCATTGGGTCCAGAAGGGTCAAATTAGTTAGGGTGGACATAAGGTAGTCTTGAATTGGCGAGGGATCATGAATAATGGAATTTAGTCATGGACGGAGGGATGGTCGAAGGAAATAATATATATACAAATTTAGAAAAACTATTTATAATAATCGAAAACTAGTTTGAGTCTAAAAGAAATACTTAAAGTCAAAAATCGTTTTCGGCAAAACTCTAAGTTGTCAAAATTGGATATTTAGATAGGAGCTCTATTTTTATTAGTAAAAATAATATTTTATAAATATTTAAAAATAAAGAAAAATTTGATTTAGGCTAAACTATATTTTACTAGCACAAAGTTATTGATAGATATTTACAAATCTAGAAAACTAGTTTAAGACAAAAGCCTAATTTTGTTGAAGTGAAATTTTTGGTAAAAACTAGCTTTAAAAATGGTTAGAAAATAATGTGTCCATAAAATTTCTAAAATAATAATAGTAGCAAATAAATAGTTTTTATTTTTACAAAAATAACAACAATATTCAAAATAAAAATGAAAATAATAATAATAATAATAATAATAATAATAATAATAATAATAGTACTTCTCCTCTTCTCAAGTGTGAAGAAAATAAAAATAATAATTAATCAACAACAAAAATATAAAATAAACAGTTCAGCAGTTCTCCTCTTTCGAGGAGACCAACCTTTCCAACAAAATGAAATAAAAAACAAGATAGAGAGAGAAAGAGGTTTAAAGAGGGGGAAAGAGTGAGGATGAAGAGAGCGAGCAGAGGGAGAGAAATGGGAGCTAGAGACTCGGCTGATAGGGAAAGGCAGGTCGGAGAGACGAGGAGCGGGGGTCGAGCTGAAGTTGGTTCGTCGGCACGGCGACAAGGAAAGAGGAAGGGTCGTCCGGGCACGTGCGGCGCTGGACGGGCGATGTTCACAGTGGGGGTAGGCGGAGGACTTGGCGGAGCGATCGATGGTGACGGGTGGAGGAAGAGGAAGGGGCGGAGCTGTGTGCGGCGGCGGATGGTGAGCGCCGCACGGGGACGGGGACGGTCGCGATGGCGGAGGACAGGCGGCACGGCGGCGCTGATGGCCGGGCGGGGCTCGCCACGGAGGAGGAGGTAAGTTGGGTTTTCCAATTTTGGGTTTTTAGTGCTGGGGTGGTGACGGTGGAGGTCCGGCGATGGCCGGGCGTTGGTCGAATTTGTGGCCGGGGGTGACCTGGTAGTGGTGGCAGTGGTTTGTTGTGCGGTGTATGGCGGGTGGCCGATGGCGATAGTGGCGGTGGTAGTTTTGGTGACGGTGGTGTTGTAATTTATGTTTTTGGTAGGTTGCCGGTGGTGGCAATAGCGTGTGGTCGGGATGGAGAAAGTAGCGGTGGTGGTGGCGGTTGTGTTTGACTGAGGTCGCTGGTGAGGGATAGTGGAGGAGACGACGGCTACGGCGGGGGTGTGGAGGTCGTGTAGGCTGGCGGTGGTGACGGTGGAACAGGGCGTGTTGATGATGGTGGTTGCCTGGTCGGAGGGTTAGGGTCAGGGTCGGCCGGGCAAGGTGAGAATAGGTGGCTGTGGTGATAATCGAGCCGAGGAAGAGGTGGGCAGCCAGGGGATGGCCGGGTTAGGTTTAGGTTTGGAAATTTTGGTTCGTGTCGGGGGTTTGTGTCCGGCATGTCGGACACGAAGGGGTTGATGTATTTGTAAAGAAAATTAGGTAGTGGATGGGACACAGATACGGACACGATGTACTGCACATTTGTGGTGGAAGAAATTTTTGTGGATGTGAGGAATTTATGGAGGAGTACCTGCCTATTTATAGGATGTGGGAATTCCCAGTTGGATAAGGATTAGGAATATTTAAACCCAATTAGATAATTCAATCTATTAATTTAAATTAATTCAATAAATTCAAATCCAAATCTAAATTATTTTAAATCTAGATAATCAAACTCAAATTAAATATAAATTCTATCCTAAATTTTAATCTATTTAAAATCAAATCCATAAAATCTAATAAAAGATTTAAATTGCCACAATAATTGCAAAATATATTTTCCAAAAATACTAATAATAATAATTTCGAAAATAATAAATATTTTTAAATATCTTTTGAATAATAAAATATTAATATTAATAAATTTCAAAAATCAATTTAAATATTAATAGGAACTACTTCAAAAATACCTTTTAAATAATTTAAGATAATTAATAAATAATTTCAAAAATTAATTTATACATAAATTATATCTTATGCCTTTTTATAATGATAAAATTAAATAATGTTTTTGAAATCTCGATGCGACGCTTTTCACAACCTTAAGTAAATAAATTAATTACTATATATTATTTTAAAACTATAAAAATGAAAAAAATGTTTTTCTAAAAATATGTACGCTCGGACATATTCGCACTCGTCGAGCAATTACGAAAAATAAAATTTTGCGCGCGACGTACAATGCAACTACACGACGTATAAATACAAAATAAAAAAAATCAGTACCAAATTTATATATAAAAAATAGTAGAAATTTAGGGGTTTTACCAATTTTCTTCTATTTATTTTGTTTGAATTTGGGATACTCGCTGTACTGTGAGGATTGGTTCTCGAAAATGAGAAGAAAGGAAGGATTGGTTTATGATTCATTAACTACATTATTATTTTACTAATATTATGGTTTTAAGCCAATGTTTACTGTTATCATCCTAGCTATTAGAAAAATATAAGTATTTCAAACAATATCTATATACGTAAATACTTGAAGTTACCTAACGTATATACAATAGGGTACTATTATATTTCTTAGTTATTTTTATCTCATTTGACTTAATAAATATAATTTTATATTTATTATTAGTGTATATACATATAATACAATGCTATTAATCATTAATATTTTGTTAGTTATTTTGAGAAAATATAATTAGTATTTCTAAACTACTTATTATAAATAGTTGGGCAATATGTATATGTTTGGACCTTAGTAATGGGCTAAAGCCCAGATGAGTATTTTAAATATGGGTTGTGAGTAATACAAAAAATAGTTTAATAAAATTGTAATATAAAAGTCTATATATTTGGCTTCTTTACGAATATTATTTATTTGAGCTTATTGATTAGGTTTCTAATCCTAAAATGATTTCCTAGATTTTCATGTTTTAACTAAATATCATTTTCAACTAATAAATATAGTTTTCAATGTACTATAAAATACTTTCTAAAATATTCCAATGGATAGATTCTAATGGTTATAAATATTTTCCTAATTTTTTATCTAGAAAGATTAAAATATCCATTATCTTTCTTAAAAGCAATTTTTCTCTTAGGTTAGAATCTTGAGCATGACCAACGTAATTGTATTCTTACTTTTCTAGCAAAATCGGAAACCCTCCATATCGACCCTAGGCTAATCGGATTATACTGGACTTAACAGAATTGTCGGTTTCACCAGATAAGGACCCCCGGCAAGTGCACTTTCTGATTGCTTTCGATTCATAGTAGTTTTTTATTTCATGTTTATACATATGCTCTCTTGCTTGATAACACACTATCACACGGATTAGTATCATGGATTTGTTTATACTTCGTGACTGTCTTTTACATGATTACCATGCTTGCGACTGGATTCCATGAGTACTAGATGGGCGGGGAAATATCTTAGTAGACATGTGGATTACCCAGAAACATCTCTAAAATGTCTATTCTTGTCAGATAGCAGTCGCACAATTCACGTGCAGGGTACCGAATTTACCCCTTAGTCGTTTACATGTCGAACAAAATATTTCAAAACACATAGTTACTTGTCTTTTACATGTTTTACTTATTTTCTTCACCGCTTGCCATGTCATCCTAGTTACATGTTCTTTTTCTAGCTGATATATCATGTTGTAGAGTTTTCTACTTTCTTTCGTGATTTGCCATCATATCGGTCATATTTTTAGATCATCTCACATATGTTATTTTCATGTCTTGTGAATTCTATTATGTTTTTGCATTGTCGTCGATTTGTGTGCTTGTTCCATTCCTGACTGAAAACCAATATTTTTCTGGTTAGCTGTGGCTTCACTTAGCATTGGGAGATACGGGTGTACTAGAAGGCAGAAACCTAGAAATTAGATAGATGTGGTATCATTTACATTAATTGTAAGAACCTTGTACTTTATTTAAATATAAATATTGTAAATGCTGTAATCAATTTAGAAATGTGAATGAGCAATAAAGTTTATTTTGAGCATTTATTTATTGCGGGCTTGACAGCGTTCTACTGCCGACTCTGCGACGTAGGCTGGCTTGGACACGCACTCGTATCCCGAAAAGTGGGTGCGGGTCGTGACAAGTTTTTGTGGTGGTCCATACAGGTCAGTCTTCGCAAGATGTGTAAACTCGTGGTAGTATGATATTAGTCGTACTGCTGCGAGCTTGCAACTAGGAAACGCTCATTCACAATAGGATTGAAATGATCTAGGAGGTCGATTAGGAAATATGAGCCTTATTCAACTTGACTATTGGGGAGTTAAGGATTGTTATACAGGCCATGCAATTTAGGTTAGAATTTACGAAATTTAGATAACTTGAGAAATTTTCATAGATACACTATTACATTTTGATATGATGATAGGACCTAAGGTGGGTAGACTATTTGCCCGTAACTTGGACTTACATGAATTCAATTCTTAATATTGATCATTTGTGTAAATTTTCTTTTATGCCTCTTTAGATATCATGCTTATATCATGCGTGTCCGAATTGCTTATTTATTTTCCGTTTTACCATAGGAAATCATTTTATAATTCTGAATCTATTATCACATAGGAATCTCGAGTTTGTTCTAAGTTTTCTCTCAATTGTTTGAATATCCATGGATTAAAGATTATAATGTTTACGTTTCTCTTGTCTTCAGTCACTACTCCATAATCGACCATCTTACTTACACTTTTACTAATCCTAAATCGTTCGTACAATTTTATTACTCTCCCTCTAATTAACACCATATTGTAAGATATGTATTGTTTGTTTATTTCCTATTAGCTATAAGTTATTATACTCTAAAGGTCAATATGCTATTTCCATCCATTAACTTTTGAGCTTAACATGACCCAGTTATCCATATAGTTATTCTGACCCAGTTTTGTTATATAGATTATCCCTTCAATTTCGAATGTTAGAGAAACAGAAATTAAAGTCTACGTTTCTCCTGTCTTCGATCATTCTCTTCCTAATAAATTGTTTGATTTTTAGAACTGATACCTCATTTCAAGGACGGAAACTTGCCATTTTCCCTATCTTTATCAACTTGTATGATTTTTTTTGAAACTCCTCTGAAATTCTTGGGGATATAGTTAAAATAATAATGATGACTTGCGATGGCAAGACAACAGCTCCCTGTCGTCACTTATTTGAATTATCGAGACTGCAGGTTCACTGCGGCCAGCAGCGCACTAGCGTGGCATGATCCCTAAGTTTAAGTAACTTCAAGTAAGCATAGGTTATGAAGGATCATTAAAAACTATATCTTAATTACCTTATTTGATCTTAATTATCTTTATGTCAACATTGGATAGAGTTGATAGGGTATTCGGTATCGTATTATAATTGAATCATGAAGCCAAGGGTTTACTGCAGCCAGATGTATACTGGTGAGGCATAAATTCTCGGTAGAGTGACTTCATATATACATACAAATTTCAAATATCATAAAGACTAGGTCCTTGTTGGTGTAACAACCAGTTTTCTAAATGAGGGTAATTTTAAAATTTTGTGTTTTAATTTATTTAGTTATGATATTTAAATAATATAATGTTTTTTTGGTGATTTTTAATCATTTTAAAACTATTTAAAAATTATGACTTGTGATTTTGATGTGCAGCTAGTGAAACCGTAGAGACTTTTTGCCCTATAGCCTAACCATGTGATTGGGATTTTATTTATTATTTTTAGCCTAAAGGTAATTTGGTCATTTTGACTTATTAGAATTAATTATTTATTTATTTGATTGACGATTATTGATTTTGACTTTTACTAGTTGTGACTAAGAGACTAACCTAGATGTGGACACTAGTTAAGGTGACTTGATTAGCATGGTGAGACCCTAGTCTAACTTAATTCAATCTAAGTTAGTCATGTAGGAATCAAGACTTGAATAGAAGGCTTAGTGAATTGGTCAATCGGCTTGAGGCTTAGGAGATTGATTTTTAGACTAGTGCTAGTTGGCCCATGGCCCATGAATTGAAACCCTAACCCTAATTTTATCCTTTATGACCAGCAACTAGGTCATTCCCAACCCTATAAAATCTCTCCTTCTATTGTTCTTGCCTCTTTTATATCATTTCTCCATTTGACAAAACCAAGGTTTGTTCCCTTCTTCAAAATTCCCTTTTTATTCATTTAACCCCCTTTTTCATCCTAGTATTTTGCATTGGGTTCTAATTGATGTTTATGGACTATTGGTGGAGTGCCATTTCAGTTTGGGATCAATTTGGAGAATTGGGCTATCAAGAAGAACACCCCCCATTTGAAGCTTTTTCATGCTAATTGCACCTATAGGTAAAACCCCTTAAATTGTATTTTAATTCCAATTTCTTTGCATATTAGGCTAGATCTAGGAGTCCCCTAGCTGTTCCTGAAATTTGGATAAATTTTGTGTCCATTTGGTGTCCGTATCGGACACGTATCAACACCGAGGTATAGGTGTTCGATGAAATGCCACAGAGGACATTTCTTTACTATATTTGGAATATTTTTGAATGGAAATGTTCGTAATGATGTGTCTTATGATTTCCCTAACCTACTTTAGTATTTCTGTGTCATGTCGTGTCCACACGAGGACACGAATACGCCCCGTGCGCGGGCTAGGGTTTCCTCTGCTGCTCGAGTGTCCTGTAGGACACGACACAGCACCTCTGGACACGATACTTGGCACACACCTCGGGGCAATCACTGACACTATACTTCTAAAATTTGGGAGCATATGATTCACTACACGAGGAGAAATCACACGCGCACTGGACACGCACTGTGTGCACGCACGGTAATTCACCCTCACTGATACGCACATTCAGTTCGGACATGACACAATCTCGACCCGATTTAGGGTATCTATTCCCTAGCCCTAGATCCACTCTATCACTGGACACGGACACGACCCTTCTCGTGTTGTGTGTCGAGTCCTTTTGGACTTGACATGGCTGCACAAGGCAGTCCTCACTGCCAGTTTCTGGTGATGGTTCCATTTCGAATTTGGACACTTCGTGTCCAGTTTTCTGGATACGAATGGACCCCCCTAGACACGTATACATGTAGGGAACATTCGTGTACACCTGTTTTGAACTTTCGAATTGATTTTATTGATTATTGGGTTTGAGAATTGGGATTCCTGATACACTGAGACTGAGTTGGGGTTTTTCCTGATTTCGATTTTGACTTTCTTGATTTATATTGTAATATTCTCATTGTGAGGTAGGTTAAATATTGGATTTGGTTAAGATTTTATGCATAAGGAGTTCATGAGATTTTATGCGTATCAGGATGGGGATTTCGAATGTGAGTTTTGATAGGAACTAGGGATTCTAAATATTTTACTGAAGTTAATTTTATCCTCATATTTTATTAACAGTTTGGGGTTTTATGATTGCATTCAGTTGGTTTACTAAACCTGATATCACTTACCTATGTTTTTCCATAGATATTTCGAACTGGGAGCAGTGGCCCTCAGGTTTTGAATGCTGATATAACTCTCAGTTTTGAGTTTACATTCCTGTTTTCAAATAGTAAACAGTTTGGGGTTTCAGTTCTTCCTTTGTTTTTTTTGTTTAGTTTTCATTGAACTTGAACATGGTTGTTGTGTTTCAGTTGTGGTATTAGTTGCTTTCCTTTTTTCCCTTCTCAGAAACTTCTTTCCAGTTTTGTCCACTGTGGCATGGTGATTTGGTTTCCATTTCAGCCCTTGCATTTTCAAGTTTTGATTGAGAGAGAGTTCTCAAGTTTGTATTGATTCTTCAGAGTCTAACTCAGGTTGTCACTGAGTTGGTCTCAGTTAGAACACTGAGATTGGGTTTTGGCTTTACTTGTTCAAATTCAGTTTGTGTGGATTTCATTCAGGTTTTGGTTTCACTTTTACCTTCTATTTTTCAGTTGAGATTCATAGGTAAAATTGATATTCATGACATTGTTTCATGTATGAGTTATGGATATATGGGTTCAATGGTTACATAGACACTGATTTGTGTATACTTTGACACTCACTGTTTCCATCTACACTCTAAAACTGAATCTGAGAATGAGTTTGACACTCACACACACCTGAAATCTGGAAATCCCCTATATGCATACTATACACAGATGACACACCATGCACTGTGACACTAATTTCAGTTTTATACACACACATTTCATTGACCCATTTTTCTGTATGCACACATTGAACACACATGTGATACTCCTCATTTTACTGAGACTATGCACACTAATTCCTGAGATCTATGTACACTGTTTTCCCCTTCCACACACTCACACATATGTATTTAACTAAGGACACTTTGGCACTATCCTACAAAACTGAGATACACTGCTACTTATATTCACACTGTGTTCCTGTTTTCTGAGAACTGAGAACATGATATCCCCATATATACACTGTCACCCACATTCCCTACTGGAAATCTGAGAATATTCACTCACCCAATGCCATGTTAGACTAACTGTCTTTGACACATCACCCTCACCTATCTACACACCTAGTCACATTGCACACCATATTAACCCTTAAATGAACACTGTTTCCTAAAAAACTGAGAACAAGCCCACATGATACACACATCCTGTACACATTACATTGATATTGACACATTGCATCATTGACTTCAGATTTCAAACACATACTTGACACATTGACATATAGCTATGTACACATCTAATACACACACATTTCAACCCATGTAAATACACACCTTGTCATGCACACATACACCCTATAACTATCATTGCCACACACTCTAACCTAGTTCACAATATCCTCAACACTGTTCCTATTGAGACACCACACACACATAACTTTGCATGTTAATTCTCTCTAAATATCTCTCTATATAATATTGTTGTATATATAATGTTGAATATATGCATGAATGTGAATGCACCCTTGATGTGTGGCTTGATGTATTTGGCTCGTATAACTTTGGTTGGTGTGTGCTTGCTAGGATAGACTGGTTTGGCTTAGTGAGACTTGATTGGATTAGGAGTGGCCTAGTTGACCTAGTTTGACTAGTGTGGCTGACTAGAGTTGACCAAGTGTTGACTCTAGCCTAGTTTGACCTAGATAGCATGCAGATGTATTGTAGATTATATTTATCATTCCCTGTGCACATCTTGACTTGTGTTGCTCTAACTAGAAGTCAGGTACCTCATCTCGGACAGTACATTTACTACAGCTATTCAGATACCAGGCGAGTACATTCTCTAATCAGTTCATAACTTGCTTAGAATTATATTCCTGCTCTAGTTTACCTTATTTGATGCTGTCACGATATTATCACAGATTGGTACTATATGGATCCCTATATTGAGATGTTATCCCCCTCGGGAGCATCGGATACATCATGTCGTGTGTTTCATGTACCTCGTGTATTCCTCGCTCTCATGTTATTCATGTTTCTCATGTACTTCATGCTTGTTCATGCTCGCTTGTGTACTCTCATGTGCTATCATATGTTCGGTCATGTTTCTCGTGTATTTCATGTATAACCTATACTTCATGTGTGCCCTTCATGGGCCTTAATGTGGAATTCATGTGCACTCAGTTTCTGAGCCCTCATGTATACTTCATGTACACCCATCTATTGGCTTTCATATGAAATTCATGTACATAACATAACTTGTCTGGATCCTTGTGTATTGATTGGGGTATGGGGAAGTATAAATAGTCATGTGAACAATTCCAAAGTAGTATATCCATGTGCGTCTCTTTAGTATATTCATGAGCAAATCCAGCCGTTCACATGTCGACTTTGTACTCTAAATTACTAGTCACTGGTAGCACTCTACTTATAGTAGATATTTCTATTACAGTTCTCTCTCTATTTATATTATGTACATTCTTTCAGTTTCATGTATCGTACTCTCTTGCATGTTTATATTTTCTAACCTGTTATGATCTGCGTGAGATGTATTGTGCTTGCTCCCGTCCTGACTGGACCTGTTGAAAATTTTACAGAGGATGATGAGGAACCCTGCACCCCTTACTATGGAGCTTGCCTAGATGACACTTGCGACCTGGACTCCTGGGGAGGTTCAGGCAGCTGCTGAGGATGATACCCATGCTTAGTATAGATAGTCTAGACTGTTCCTTATTTTTTTATTAGTAGTTGTCTGGATTCAGAGTTGTATTATTATGGAGACTAGTAGTTGTTGAGACTTATGTTATTTCATTTCTGTTGTACCTCAGCTGAGGATTTCTTTATCTATTCCATCGTGCTATATTCTACCTTAGATTGTGATTGAGTTGTACCTCTGTGATTGGCCTCCAGTTGGAGAGTATTCATATTGTGTAGTTATAGTTCATGACCTAGAACAGTGTTCTACCGCCGATACTGCGGCGTAGGCTGGGCGCTGTTACGTACTCGTACCCTCACGGTGGGTGCGGGTCATGACACATTTTTAGTGGTGGCCCATGCAGGTCGAGTTTGTGTAGTGATATTCGAACTAGAATATCACTACAGCCTGCAGTAGGATTAGGATTATTTTGAGGTACTCAATTACATTAGGAAAAACTCTTAACTGAATTCCTGCCATCTAAATTCCTGTTGAAGATTGCTTCCTTGAATAACTGTCCTCCCTTAAATTATCATTTCTATCTCAGTATTGATTCCTTGTTTGATGTGTCTCCAGGATGGTGATTGAGACACGATCGCATCGCTCTCGCGCAGCAGACGCTGGTGAGAGGCCTACCACCTCTCACCCGATTGTGGATGCTGGGACCACCGCACCCTCTATTTCTGCTCATATAGGAGCTTCTGTAGCTTTTGGGAGTGCATGTCCACCTGTCCGGAGGTCTTCCCCCGTCATTCCAGATATGTATCAGCAGCAGTTACCTTCAGGGACAGTGGATGCGGCTCAGATGTTTATCCTCTTCTAGCGATTCCTGGAGACTCAGCAGCAGATGCAGCAGAGTCAGTCTGCTAATTTCCGACAGAGCATACAAGATACTCACCAGTTGGTCAGGACAACAGTAGAGCTGGTGGCTGCTCAGCCACAGGGAGGTCAGATGCTGCCATATCAGTCGAAGATTCCAGACATCCAATCCTTTAAGAAGATGGGACCCCAGGACTTCAAGGGTACAAAGGGCATCATATACGCTGATGATTGGATAGAGCATATTGAAGAGATATTCTGATTGGCACAGATACCAGCTGGATTACAGATCGAGGCAGCAGCCAGTCAGATGCAGGACTTGGCCCGTACATGGTACCAGATGGACCCGAGGGTTGGTACAGCCGGTCAGACTTGGGCAGCATTCAAGAAACTGTTCAAGGAGAAATTCCTTCTCGATACAGCACTCAGTGCCTTGGAGGCGCAGTTCGAGAGTTTGGTTCAAGGGAACCAGACCGTTGAGGAATACGTCGGGAGTTCTGCCGTTTGGGAAGATTCGTTGAGGATCTTACTGAGGCCGGAAAGGCGAGGAGGTTCCGCAGGGGTTTGATCAGGGAGATCAGGTCGTATACCAAGAGCGGCCGCGATGCCACTTTCGAGCAGATTCTGGTAGGAGCTATGGCAGCGGAGGGTGATCTTGGGCTGAAGGAGAAGAGGACGCGAGACACTCAGGAAGCTAGTGGCAGTGCGGGCCCGGCCAAGAGGCCCCACCTACAGATTCAGCAGTAGTATCCTCAGCAGATGCCCCGATTACAGATTCAGCAGCAGTATTAGCAGCCGAGGGCCTACTTTCAGTAGCGGCAGTTTCAGGACCGTGTACCCTTTCAGCAGGCGCAGTAGCCACATAGGTAACTGCAGGCCCCGGGACAGCAGCTTGTTATCATTTGCCCCTTCTGTAAGAGACCAGGGCACGATTGGGGCGAATGTCGGAAGAGGCTGGGCAAATATTTACTTTGCGGAGGATTCGATCATCGGCTAAGAGAGTGTCCTGAGTTATTTGGACGGACAGTTCAGGGAGCAGGAGCCAGGGCTCCGGTAGGCCAGCAGAAGGGATTACCTTTACCGACTCAACAGTAGAGGTATATGCAGCATTAGCAGCAGGCCAGGGGAGGCCAGCAGGGGCAAGTTTTCGCCATGACAGTCGAGGATGCACAGGCCATTGGAGATCTTGCTGCAGGTTCCATCCTGTTCGTTTCCATTTCCGCAATCGCCTCTTATAACTGCCTTGAAAATCCGATTCCCTCTGTTCCTTGTTGATTGATCAGTTTTGTTCGGTTGTTCATATGTTATGTTTGATTTTCTTCTGAGATGAATCATATGGGCTAGGTCACCTCAGTTATAGGATTTAGAATCTTCGATAGTCGTGTTAGCTGGCATGGTGAGGACATATAGTCGGATTTAGGACGTATTTCTCAGGTGTGGGAATTTAAGGTTTTCGCGGCCAAGCATGCGGCAATGCAAAAATTTTAAATACCATGATTCTAGAGGTATGTGCCTTAGTCAAGGACTCTGTGATTATCGTAGCCTTGCTAACTAGCATGATGAAGATTCTGAGTATCATAATTTTGGACAGACGCATATGATTATCGAACTGTGTGATTCTGAGACTATGATTGTGGAGGTGTTTGACCTAGAAGGAGTACTACCATCTTAAATTTCGAGGACAAAATTTTTCTAAGGTAGGTAGACTTGTAACACCCAGTTTTCTAAATGAGCGTAATTTTAAAATTTTGTGTTTTAATTTATTTAGTTATGATATTTAAATAATAATATGATTTTTGGTAATTTTTAATCATTTTAAAACTATTTAAAAATCATGACTTGTGATTTTGATGTGCAGCTAGTGAAACCGTAGAGACTGTCTGCGCTAGAGCCTAACCATGTGATTGGGATTTTTATTTATTATTTTTAGCCTAAGGGTAATTTGGTCATTTTGACTTATTAGAATTAATTATTTATTTATTGGATTGACGATTGTTGATTTTGACTTTTACTAGTTGTGACTAAGATACTAACCTAGATGTGGACTCTAGTTAAGGTGACTTGATTAGCATGGTGAGACCCTAGTCTAACTTAAATCAATCTAAGTTAGTCATGTAGGAATCAAGACTTGAATAGAAGCCTTAGTGAATTGGTCAATAGGCTTGAGGCTTAGGAGATTGATTTCTAGACTAGTGCTAGTTGGCCCATGGCCCATGACTTGAAACCCTAACCCTAAATTTATCCTTCATGACCAGCCACTAGGTCATTCCCAACCCTATAAAATCTCTCCTCCTATTGTTCTTGCCTCTTTTATATTATTTCTCTATTTGACAAAACCAAGGTTTGTTCCCTTCTTCAAAATTCTCATTTTATTCATTTAACCTCCTTTTTCATCCTAGTCTTTTACATTGGGTTCTAATTGATGTTTATGGACTGTTGGTGGAGAGCCATTTCAGTTTAGGATCAATTTGGAGCATTGGGCTATCAAGAAGAACACCCCAATTTGAAGTTTTTTCATGCTAATTGCACCTATAAGTAAAAGCCCTTAAATTGTATTTTAATTCCAATTTCTTTGCATATTAGGCTAGATCTAGGAGTCCCCTAGCTGTCCCTAAAATTTGGGTAAATTTCGTGTCCATTTAGTGTCCGTATCGGACACGTATCAACACCTAGGTATATGTGTTCGATGAAATGCCACAGAGGACATTTCTTCACTGTTTTTGGAATATTTTTGAATGGAAATGTTCGTAATGATGTGTCTTATGATTTCCCTAACCTACTTTAGTATTTCTGTGTCGTGTCGTGTCCACACGAGGACACGAACACGCCACGTGCGCGGGCTAGGGTTTCCCCTGCTCCTCGAGTGTCCTGTAGGACACGACACAACACCTCTGGACACGATACTTGGCACACACCTCGGGGCAATCACTGACACTATGCTCCCAAAATTTGGGAGCATATGATTCACAACATGAGGAGAAATCACGCGCGTACTGGACACGCACTATGTACACGTACGGGCATTCGCCCTCACTGATACGCACATTCAGTTCGGACACGACACGGTCTCGACTCGATTCAGGGTATCTATTCCCTAGACCTAGACCCACTCTATCACTAGACACGGACACGACCCTTCTTGTGTTGTGTGTCGAGTCCTATTGGACTCGATATGGCTGTACGAGACAGTCCTCACTGCCAGTTTCAGGTGATGGTTCCATTTCAAATTTGGACACTTCGTGTCCAGTTTCCTGGACACGAATGGACCCCCTAGACACGTATACATGTAGGGAACATTCGGGTACACCTGTTTTGAACTTTCGAATTGATTTTATTGATTATTGGGTTTGAGAATTGGGATTCCTGATACACTGAGACTGAGTTAGGGTTTTTCCTGATTTTGATTTTGACTTTCTTGATTTATATTATAATATTCTTACTGTGAGGTAGGTTAGATATTGGATTTGGTTAAGATTTTATGCATGAGGAGTTCATGAGATTTTGTGCGTATCAGGATAGGGATTTCGAATGTGAGTTTTGATAGGAACTAGGGATTCTAAATAGTTTACTGAAGTTGATTTTATCCTCATATTTTATTAACAGTTTGGGGTTTTATGATTGCATTCAGTTGGTTTACTAAACCTGATATCACTTACCTATGTTTTTCCTTAGATATTTTGAACTGGGAGCAGTGGCCCTCAGGTTTTGAATGCTGAGATAAAGTCACGACCCCCACCCTAGAGTAAGGGCACGAGAACGTAACAACGGCCAGCCTACGCCGCAGTGTCGGCGGTAGAACGCTGTCCTAGGTCACATCATCTAACAAAATAATACTAAGCAGTTTATACTCCCCGAATGGGGTGACATAGCAGATACAGTCTCAATCACATCTAAGGTAGAGCATGATAAAGATAGATAAAACATGAAATCCAAAAGAGATACAGGAGATAAAAGTCTAAGTGTCTAAGATACATAAACCCAGAAATACATCTCAAAACTCAAATACAGTAATCCACAAGTAAATACAACTCCAGACAAAATGAAATAACTATCTAAACAACCTCTACTGTGTCTCCTCTAGGATACCAGGCAATCCCATGCCATCTGTAAAATTTATCAACAGGTCCAGTCAGGACATGAGCGAGCACATTTCATCTCAACAGTTCATAGCAGGTTAGAAAATATAATCATGCAGTAAAGTAAGATACAGGTACTGAAAGAAATGCAGTATGTAAACAGAGAGAGAAAGCTGTAATAGAAATATCTACTATAAATAGAGAACTAACATGTGGCTAGTGAGTCAGAGTACAACATGGACATGTAAATGGCATGGGATGATTCTGATAAGACACTACGGAATGATTCTGATAAGATACTACTGGTGTATTATTCACATGTCCACTTCTACTCCCCTGTACCCCCAATCAATACACAAGGATCCAACCAGGTTATGTTATGATTCTATGTAACAGCCCCCGAAGGGTGGTAAGCCCCTGAAGGGTGATAAGCCCCCGAAGGGTGGTAAGCCCCTAAAGGGTGATACATAGTAGACCCATAAATGGGATAAGGATTCTAGGAAGACTCCGTGATCATAAGAGTATATGTCACAAGTGATCGAAGAACCAACGAAGCATAGTGATACGCCATGTAAGTGAAACGCACAGAACATAGAGTACCCGATGCTCCCTAAGGATAACATCTCAAGAAGGGATCCATATAGTACCAATCCGTGTGACCAACGTGACAGTACAAGTAAAGTAATCTAATGCAGGAAATAATTCTAAGCAGGATATGAAATAATCAGAGAATATACTCGCCTGATAACCTGAACAGCTGATAAGTATAGGGGGTCCAACTGAAGCCACAGAGTCCTATTTAAAGCAACACAGGTTACAAGGTGTTCAAGTTGTAATAAAAGAATCTCTAGAAACAATCTATTTTATCATAGGTTCTTCTAAGTCAAATTAACTCTAGGTCAACTCCGGTCAATAATTTAGTCAAACTAGGTCAAGTGTTGACTTACAGTTGACTTTTGGTCAACTGGTCAACTCTGGTCAAACAGGGTCAATTCTAGTCTAATTATTAAAGATATAAAGTGTACTTCGTTATTCGTACGTCGAAACTTACGACACGCAATTCGAGATAAGAATATCAATGGTAAGGTTGATAATCTTATTATAGTGATCCACGTGTCCATCTTGTCAATTTTAGCGATATGAGATCACTGGAATTGACTGAGCTCAGTTTCGTTGTACTAATTCCGAAATACGAACATTATAAGAATTAATTATTAATTATTTATAAAAAGGTTAAACTCAGAGAAACTATCAACAACCATTGTCAGACGATGAAATAAACATCGCCAACGTGTCCAGAATGGTCAAATTAGCTAGGATAGCCTACCCATCGGTCCAATTTGGACACAAGGGCAAAAAGGTAATTTCGGGTCAAAACGGTGTCCGTGTCGGAGCCGTTTTGCACCAAAAAATGTGCAAGAAAACAAGTCCATAAAATATAACAATTATATGTCCACGAAACCAGAATGACGATACGAACCCAACGGTATCTCCAGAATTGGATTCCTTTGACCCGATCTCAATTTGGTCCGTTGACCAGAACTTGGAATTCCGATTTGTACGAAAATGCTTGCCGGAGCCAAAGTTCTCAAAACTCAGCAAACTACCTGTCAACGAGTCCAGAATGATGATACGAACTAAACGGTATCTCGAGAATTGGATTCCGATGAGCCGATCTCAAAATAACCTGTTAACCCGGATATTGGTATCCGACTTGCACCAAAATGCGTGCCACATCCAATATCCACCAAAACCTAGCAAATTATATGTCAACGAGTCCAGAATGACGTTACAAACTCAACGGTATATCCGAAATTGGATTCCGATGAGCCGGCGTCAAAAAGTCTCGTTGACCCAGAATATGGGATCCGCTTTGCACCGAAATGCGTGCCAGGGCCCACGTTCTCCAAATCTAACAAATTTTATACGAAAACATGCCAGAACGACGCCACGAGTCTAATGGTGGTGTCAGAAATGAAATCTGGAGTCCCGTGTTCAAAAATGGAATTTTATAAGTTGGAAATTACAAATTTGGACGGCCAACTTTGGCGTCGAATACAACCAATCAAACAAGCTCACAATGAAACGAAACTAGAGGGTTAGTAAGAGGGTTATACCAGCTTCGCACAGAAATTGGTAGCACGCCAAACGGAGCTGCGGTGGAGGAGATACAAGCTGACGAAGTTGGCCCCAAGAAACTGTCCAAATTTAAAATAATTTAAACGGTCAACTTGGTGGCCGGTTTTGATGTATCAAACGATAAAATTAACAGACAAAAATTGACAGGGATGAAGGTAGATATACCAAGATTGTGACGGAGCGAAGAAATCGCCGATCCAAAGGTCGAATTTCCAGGAAAATGCGCGCGAAGTTGCTGCGACGGGGCACGATTTCAGTCTCGTTCCCGAGCTCGTCACGACGGGACGTCGTGCAAAACGCACGAATCGCCTCCGATACACGTCGGGGAGATGGACGATGGCCATGGGGCCTGTCCCGAGGATGCGCCCGGCCAACGGGGGGTCGGCCATGCCTACCACGGCGGCCACGCCCGCACGTACGCATAGCGCCGTTCCCGGCCGTGCATAGCATGACGCTGCTGCTGCAGTGCCGGCGGTGCTCGCGCTGGCCTGCTGTGACGCTCGACGGCGGGGGCTGCATGGCCATGTGCGGTAGGGCGGCACTGCATGGCTACGACGGCTGTGGTGGTGATTAAGTTGTTGGTGGTGGTTACGGCTAGGTGGAGAAGAATGAGGAGAAGATGGAGGAGGAGATGTGGCGCGGGCTTGGCCAGGGTGGTCGGAGCCACGGCGGGGGGGTAGTCGATCCAGTGGGAGGAGAGGGAGGTCGGGTTTGATTGGAGGTGGTGGTCGGGTATTTGTAGCTACTGGTGTTGTTGGAGTTGTTGTTGTTGTATGGAAAAATTAGAAAGAAGAGAGAGAAAGGAGATGAGTTCATTAATGAGAGAGAGAGAGAGAAATGAATTTTGGGAGTTAGGACCGGCCATGCATGGGATGTTGGGGGAAAAAGTTTATATGTAGGATTGAATGGATGAGATTCATTTGGGGAATCAAATGGCTTGGAATTAAATGTAGGAAAAGGCCATTCTTATGGGAATTTGAATAAATGGAAAATTCCAATAAATATTGAAATAGGTAACAGGGTATTAAATATTATTTTGGACACAGAAAATGAGGGTGTCCCGATGGAGGGTAACACAAAGCTGGACTGGACTCGGTGGAGCAGGATTGGGTCAAAACCAGACTTTGTGCAAAAATTGAATTAAAATTAGGCGTTGATGATCATGAGTAAATAAGTAGCACATGGGGATTCCAATAAATGGGACACAAGTGGTAGGCGGGTAGTAGGCTCAATGTGGGCCATGTCCATAGTTGGGGCTGACTGGTTTTGGTCGACAGGGGACCCACAAATCAAGTTGGAAGATAAATATGACACCGTGGGATGAAATAAAATCGGGTCACGTGTCAGGAAAGTTGTGCGAAGCAAATGGAGCACAAAATGACGTGTCTGAGTGGGACACGAAGGTCGTGGGTGACGAACGTCTCGAGTAGATCTTGCATGAGAAGTTGGTTTCAAGAAACTGACTGGTCTTGTGCTCCTAAATTAAAAGTCACTGTGACGTGCTAATAATGATCAAGGAAAAGAGTGGGAAAGATAATTAATAATCAACTGGTCTAATTTGACCCAAAGTTCAGTGAAGCAAAAAGAGCACAAGGGAACAAGTTTGAGTGGGACACTATATACCATCATGAAGGTAATCTTGTCCACCCCAAAACTCCTGAAGAAGGTTTCCAGAGTTGAACATCCCTGACACTCCAAATATCAAAGGCACGGAAAAGTACACTTAAGGAAAAATAACAGAATGAAATATTTATCGAAACCAATAATTCAGAAAATAAAATAAAATAAAAAAAATCAACCCAAAATTCAGGGTGCTCACATCCTATCCACCTTATAAAAATTTTGTCCTCGAAATTAAAATGTCCATACTCCCTCTAGGTCAAACCCCCACAATCAAAGTCCCAGAACTTAACAAATCATACCATAAAAAAAAAGGACGGCATACAGGGTCATGGCATACGGTGACAGTGAAGTCTCATCTAGGTATACTAGTCATACTAACCAAAACGGTCATCGGGTATCAAAACAAACAAGCAATCTAGGGTGCTAAACGAGAAAAGATACAGAAATAACGAATCATCAAAACTGTAAGGCGGTCTACTATCCTATATGAAAACTGGTGCTTATCAAAAATAAAATAAAATAAAGGTAACTACCAATTATCTATAAAGGGTGCAAAAAATCAAATTCAAAAGTTAAGAATTGAAAGTCACTTGCATTGAAATCCAATCACAATATATATATATATATATATATATATATATATATAGAGAGAGAGCGTTAGAGAGGAAAAAGCTAGCATTATGTGTATGGGGACATGTTCATATGGTTAGATAGTAGGCGTGGGTGTACGTGAATATACATGAAAGTGTAGATGAGGATTTGGATTTCAAAACAACGGCTATCAAGTTACACTAATCATGGCATATTGGTTAAACAATCTACAATACACAATTCATTTACTCCTAACATGCATGGCTTAACCATATACATACATATATATAAAGAGGTAGAGATTTAGTTATGTATCTATATACGTTATAACATATATGCATAAACTCTATATATATCCTTATAGATATATAATCATAACATAGAGGGGAAGGGTTAGGTTACATGACAGTGTATACTAAGTTAGGGTGTGTGTGTCCTTGTACAGGGTCATAGCTTAGTATTGAAGGGTTAAATCCAGTTTTAGTTCAGCATTTGCATACAAAATCTGAAAATAAGCTAGCATTTAAAGCAGTGTAATATGAACATAATGCAATTTCAAAAATTTAGGAGTTTGAAACATCACAACTAATCTCAATGCTCCAAATACGTCCTAACATGATAGAAATGAAACCCTAACATACTATCAATACATTTATCTACGCATACAGTTCAATGTTACATGTTAAATCTGAATTTGAACTAAACATTTGAAATCAATGTGAAAATGTTAACATGTATTCAATTTTCAGAATTTTGGTAAAATTCAACATCAAAACCAACTCAATGTTTATCACAAACTAACATGTAAGAATATGAAACCTAAATCTATATCCCTACTTCCCACAAGGTATATAGCTCAAAATGTTGCATTTAAGAAAATAAACAGCAATTTGAACTAAACATTTGGAATTCAACATTAAGGGTTAATATGCATACAGTCTCAGACTGGACAAATTCAAACACAAAACTCAACCAATTTTTTTTTGAATTGAAACCCTATGTATAACATACATGTGCAGTGATATAAATAAAACTATTATCATAAAATTTTATATTTTAATTACGAGTTAAGCTAGAAAAAGCAGAGAATCAGAAATATTGGGGTTTCAAAAATTTAACATCAACAACATATTAATAGGTATTCAGATAGGTGGAAATCAAAGGGTAGCATGCATACGTGTCAGGCAAGTGTCCACTATATATATATACTCATATATTCTCATGTCCCAAAAAATTAATTCTACGTTAAGACTAACATTTAGATTCCTACCAAAATTGCAAGCAGGTGATTGACGAAATCAAGACAGTTTTATTATCATTATTATTATTTAATACTAGAATAATAGTAAAGAGGAAATAACAATGAAATCTGTTTTGCTTATCTGTTTAAGGAAGGATCCATTTTGAAATTCAGAGTTAAAATATCAAATCCAAGATAAAGTCTAACAAAATCATAGATTCATTGTATTAAGAAGAAATTCATGGTAAGAAGTTTCACAAGGTTTATAAAAACAGCTAAACCTATTCCTAAGTTAAATAATTAGAAACTAAACAAAACAAACCAATTAATAATTCCTTTTTTTTGAAGGACTGCAACAAAAGTAAAGAAAACATGCTCGAAAATATTTAAGGTACAATCTGATAATCATATGCATCTATCCAAAATTATGGTACTCTAAATCCTCGTCATACTAGTGAACAAGGCTACGATAATCACAGAGCCCTTGACTTATGCACATACCTCTAGAATCATGGTATTTAACATTTTCGCGGTGCCGCTAGCTTGGATGCGAAAACCTTAAATTTCCACACCCGGGAAATATATCCAAAGTCAGACTATATGTCCTCACCATGCTGGCTAATGTGACTATAGAAGATTAGATTTCGATAATTTAGATGACCTAGCCCATATAATTTCATCTTTTCAAAAATTAAATTAAATCAACAATGAATACCTATAAATCAAATCAAATTTATCAACGAACTTCAAAATTCAAAATGAACAAAAATTCATCAAAATACAAACTCGGATGCAACAGCTATCACCAAGATTCAAAATTCGACAATCATCCATCAAAATCAATAAATACAACTCAATTCAACAATATTCCATCAAATCAAATTCAACAACAGAAAGTAAAGATAAATCAAATCAAGGAAAAAAAAGAGTTTTCAAATCGAAGTTAAAATAAGATTCTCAAGGGTCGTCCCAGGAATCTCTCAAGGGGTCCTAATTGTGATTGAGTACCTTCAAAATATACATCCTATTCCTACTGCAGGCTGTAGTGGTACTCTAGTTCGAATACCACTACATAAACTCGACCTGTATGGGCCACCACTAAAAATGTGTCACGACCCGCACCCTAGAGTAAGGGCACGAGAACGTAACAACGCCCAGCCTACGCCGCAGTGTCGGCGGTAGAACGCTGTCCTAGGTCACATCATCTAACAAAATAATGCTAAGCAGTTTATACTCCCCGAATGGGGTGACATAGCAGATACAGTCTCAATCACATCTAAGGTAGAGCATGATAATGATAGATAAAACATGAAATCCAAAAGAGATACAGGAGATAGAAGTCTAAGCGTCTAAGATACATAAACCCAGAAATATATCTCAAAACTCAAATACAGTAATCCACAAGTAAATACAACTCCAGACAAAATGAAATAACTATCCAAACAACCTCTACTGTGTCTCCTCTAGGCTAGCAGGCAATCCCAGGCCATCTGTAAAATTTATCAACAGGTCCAGTCAGGACAGTAGCGAGCATATTTCATCTCAACAGTTCATAGCAGGTTAGAAAATATAATCATGTAGTAAAGTCAGATACAGGTACTGAAAGAAATGCAATATGTAAACAGAGAGAGAAAGCTGTAATAGAAATATCTACTATAAAGAGAGAACTAATATGTGGCTAGTGAGTCAGAGTACAACATGGACATGTAAATGGCATGGGATGATTCTGATAAGACACTACGGAATGATTCTGATAAGATACTACTGGTGTATTATTCACATGTCCACTTCTACTCCCCCGTACCCCCAATCAATACACAAGGATCCAACCAGGTTATGTTATGATTCTATGTAACAGCCCCCCGAAGGGTGGTAAGCCCCTGAAGGGTGATAAGCCCCCGAAGGGTGGTAAGCCCCCGAAGGGTGATACATAGTAGACCCATAAATGGGATAAGGATTCCAAGAAGACTCTGCGATCATAAGAGTATATGTCACAAGTGATCGAAGAACCAACGAAGCATAGTGATACGCCATGTAAGTGAAACGCACAGAACATAGAGTACCCGATGCTCCCTAAGGATAACATCTCAAGAAGGGATCCATATAGTACCAATCCGTGTGACCAACGTGACAGTACAAGTAAAGTAATCTAATGCAGGAAATAATTCTAAGCAGGATATGAAATAATCAGAGAATGTACTCGCCTGATAACCTGAACAGCTGATAAGTATAGGGGGTCCAACTGAAGCCACATAGTCCTATTTAAAGCAACACATGTTACAAGGTGTTCAAGTTGTAATAAAAGAATCTCTAGAAACAATCTATTTTATCCTAGGTTCTTCTAAGTCAAATTAATTCTAGGTCAACTCCGGTCAATAATTTAGTCAAACTAGGTCAAGTGTTGACTTACCGTTGACTTTTAGTTAACTGGTCAACTCTGGTCAAACAGGGTGAATTCTAGTCTAATTATTAAAGATATAAAGTGTACTTCGTTATTCGTACGTCGAAACTTATGACACGCAATTCGAGATAAGAATATCAATGGTAAGGTTGATAATCTTATTATAGTGATCCACGTGTCCATCTTGTCAATTTCAGCGATGTGAGATCACTGGAATTGACTGAGCTCAGTTTCGTTGTACTAATCCCGAAATACGAACATTATAAGAATTAATTATTAATTATTTATAAAAAGGTTAAACTCAGAGAAACTATCAACAAAAATTGTCGGACGATAAAATAAACATCGCCAATGTGTCCAGAATGGTCAAATTAGCTAGGATAGCCTACCCATCGGTCCAATTTGGACACAAGGGCAAAAAGGTAATTTCGTGTCAAAACGGTGTTCGTGTCGGAGCCGTTTTGCACCGAAAAACGTGCAAGAAAACAAGTCTATAAAATATAATAATTATATGTCCACGAAACCAGAATGACGATACGAACCCAACGGTATCTCCAGAATTGGATTCCGTTGACCCGACCTCAATTTGGTCCGTTGACCAGAACTTAGAATTCCGGTTTGCACGGAAATACGTGCCGGAGCCAAAGTTCTCAAAACTCAGCAAACTACCTGTCAACGAGTCCAGAATGATGATACGAACTCAACGGTATCTCCAGAATTGGATTCCGGTGAGCCGATCTCAAAATGACTTGTTGACCCGGATATTGGTATCCGACTTGCACCGAAATGTATGCCAGATCCAATGTCCACCAAAACCTAGCAAATTATATGTCAACGAGTCTAGAATGACGATACGAACTCAACGGTATATCCGGAATTGGATTCCGATGAGTCAGCGTCAAAAAGTCCCGTTGACCCAAAATGTGGGATCCGCTTTGCACCGAATTGCGTGCCAGGGCCCACGTTCTCCAAATCTAACAAATTTTATATGAAAACATGCCAGAACGATGCCACGAGTCTAATGGTGGTGACAGAAATGAAATCTGGAGTCCCATGTTCAAAAATAGAATTTCACAAGTTGGAAATTATGAATTCGGACGGCCAACTTTGGCGTCGAATTCAACCAATCAAACAAGCTCACAATGAAATAAAACTGGAGGGGTAGTAAGAGGGTTATACCAGCTTCGTACAGGAACTGGTCGCACACCAAACGGAGCTGCGGTGGAGGAGATACAAGTTGACGAAGTTGGCCCCGCAAAACTATCCAAATTTAATACAATTTAAACGGTCAATTTGGTGGCCGGTTTTGATGTATCAAACGATAAAATTAACGGACGAAAATTGACGGGGATGAAGGTGGATATACCAAGATTATGACGGAGTGAAGAAATTGCCGATCCAATGGTCGGATTTCTGGGAAAATGTGCGCGAAGTTGCTGCGATGGGGCACGATTTCAGTCTCGTTCCCGAGCTCGTCACGACGGGACGTCGTGCAAAACGCACGAATCGCCTCCGATACACGTCGGGGAGAGGGACGATGGCCATAGGGCCTGTCCTGGGGATGCACCCGGCCAACGGGGGGTTGGCCACGTCGACCACGGCGGCCACGCCCGCACGCGCGCATAGCGCCGTTCCCGGTCGCGCATAGCATGACGCTGCTGCTGCAGTGCCGGCGGCGCTCGCGTTGGCCTGCTACGATGCTCAACGGCGGGGGCTGCGTGGCCATGTGTGGCGGGGCGGCGCCGCATGGCTACGACGGCTGTGGTGGTGGTTAAGTTGTTGGTGGTGGTTACGGTTAGGTGGAGAAGAAGGAGGAGGAGATGGAGGAGAAGATGTGGCGCGGGCTCGGCCAGGGTGGCCGGAGCCACGGCGGGGGGGGGGGGGGGGGTGGTCGATCCAGTGGGAGGAGAGGGAGGTCGGGTTTGATTGGAGGTGGTGGTCGGGTGTTTGTAGCTGCTGGTGTTGTTGGAGTTGTTGTTGTTGTATGGAAAAATTAGAAAGAAGAGAGAGAAAGGAGATGAGTTCATTAATGAAAGAGAGAGAAATGAATTTTGGGAGTTAGGGCCGGCCATACATGGGGTGTTAGGGGAAAAAGTTTACATGTAGGATTGAATGGATGAGATTCGTTTGGGGAATCAAATGGCTAGGAATTAAATGTAGAAAAAGGCCATTCTTATGGGAATTTGAATAAATAGAAAATTCTAATAAATATTGAAATAGGTAACAGGGTATTAAATATTATTTTGGACACAGAAAATGAGGGTGTCCCGATGGAGGGTAACACAAAACTGGACTGGTCTCGGTGGAGCCGGATTGGGTCAAAACCGGACTTTGTGCAAAAATCGAATTAAAATTAGGCGTTGATGATCATGAGTAAATAAGTAGCACATGGGGATTCCAATAAATGGGACACAAGTGGCAGGCGGGTAGTAGGCTCAATGTGGGCCATGTCCATAGTTAGGGCTGACAGGTTTTGGTCGACAGGGGACCCACAAATCAAGTTGTAAGATAAATGTGACACCGTGGGGTGAAATAAAATCGGATCACGTGTCGAAAAAGTTGTGCGAAGCAAATAGAGCACAAAAAGACGTGTCTGAATGGGACACGAAGGTCATGGGTGACGAGCGTCTCGAGTAGATCTTGCATGAGAAGTTGGTTTCAAGAAACTGACTGGTCTTGTGCTCCTAAATTAAAAGTCACTGTAACGTGCTAATAATGATCAAGAAAAAGAGTGGGAAAGATAATTAATAATCAACTGGCCTAATTTGACCCGAAGTTCAGCGAAGCAAAAAGAGCACAAGGGAACAAGTTTGAGTGGGACACTATATACCATCATGAAGGTAATCCTGTCCACCCCAAAACTCGTGAAGAAGGTTTCCAGAGTTGAACATCCCTGACACTCCAAATATCAAAGGCACGGAAAAGTACACTTAAGAAAAAATAACAGAATGAAATATTTATCGAAACCAATAATTCAGAAAATAAAATAAAATAAGAAAAATCAACCCGAAATTCAGGGTGCTCACAGATAACTCTCAGTTTTGAGTTTACATCCCTGTTTTCAAACAGTAAACAGTTTGGGGTTTCAGTTCTTCCCTTGTTTTTTTGTTTAGTTTTCATTGTACTTGAACATGGTTGTTGCGTTTCAGTTGTGGCATTAGTTTCTTTCCATTTTCCCCTTCTCAGATCGATCTTCCCAGTTTTGTCCACTGTGGCATGGTGATTTGGTTTCCATTTCAGCCCTTGCATTTTCAGGTTTTGATTGAGAGAGAGTTCTCAAGTTTGTATTGATTCTTCAGAGTCTAACTCAGGTTGTCACTGAGTTGGTCTCAGTTAGAACACTGAGATTGGGTTTTGGCTTTACTTGTTCAAATTCAGTTTGTATGGATTTCATTCAGGTTTTGGTTTTACTTTTACCTTCCATTTTTCAGTTGAGATTCATAGGTAAAATTGATATTCCTGACATTGTTTCTTGTATGAGTTATGGATATATGGGTTCAATGGTTACATAGCCACTGATTTGTGTACACTTTGACACTCACTGTTTCCATCTATACTCTAAAATTGAATCTGAGAATGAGTTTGACACTCACGCACACCTGAAATCTGGAAATCCCCTATATGTACACTGTACACAGATAACACACCATGCACTGTGACACTAATTTCAGTTTTATACACACACATTTCATTGACCCATTTTCCTGTATGCACACATTGAACACACATGTGACACTCCTCATTTTACTGAGACTATGCACACTAATTCCTGAGATCTATGTACACTATTTTCCCCTTCCACACACATACATATGTATTTAACTAAGGACACTTTGGCACTACCCTACAAAACTGAGATATACTGCTACCTATATTCACACTGTGTTTCTGTTTTCTGAGAACTGAGAACATGATATCCCGATATATACACTGTCACCCACATTCCCCACTGGAAATCTGAGAATATTCACTCACCTAATGCCATGTTAGACTAACTGTCTTTGACACATCACCCTCACCTATCTACACACCTAGTTACATTGCACACCATATTAACCCTTAACTGAACACTGTTTCCTAAAAATCTGAGAACAAGCCCACATGATACACACATCCTGTACACATTACGTTGATATTGACATATTGCATCACTGACTTCAGATTTCAAACACACACTTAACACATTGACATATAGCTATGTACACATCTAATACACACACATTTCAACCCATGTAAACACAAACCTTGTCATGCACACATACACCCTATAACTATCATTGCCACACACTCTAACCTAGTTCACCATATCCCCAACACTGTTCCTATTGAGACACCACACACATACATAACTTTACATGTTAATTCTCTCTAAATCTCTCTCTATATAATATTGTTGTATATACAATTTTGAATATATGCATGAATGTGAATGTACCCTTGATGTGTGGCTTGATGTGTTTGGCTCGTATAGCTTTGGTTGGTGTGTGCTTGCTAGGATAGACTGGTTAGGCTTAGTGAGACTTGATTGGGTTAGGAGTGGCCTAGTTGACCTAGTTTGACTAGTGTGGTTGACTAGAGTTGACCAAGTGTTGACTCTAGCCTAGTTTGACCTAGATAGCATGCAGATGCATTGTAGATTACATTTATCATTCCCTGTGTACATCTTGACTTGTGTTGCTCTAACTAGGAGTCAGGTACCTCATCTCGGACAGTACATTTACTACAGCTATTCAGATACCAGGCGAGTATATTCTCTAATCAGTTCATAACTTGCTTAGAATTATATTCCTGCTCTAGTTTACCTTATTTAATGCTGTCACAATATTATCACGGATTGGTACTATATGGATCCCTACATTGAGATGTTATCCTCCTCGGGAGCATCGGATACATCATGTCGTGTGTTTCATGTATATCGTGTATTCCTCACTCTCATGTTATTCATGTTTCTCATGTGCTTCATGCTTGTTCATGCTCGCTTGTGTACTCTCATGTGCTATCATGTTCGGTCATATTTCTCGTGTATTTCATGTATAACCTATACTTTATGTGTACCCTTCATGGGCCTTCATGTGGAATTCATGTGCACTCAGTTTTTGAGCCCTCATGTATACTTCATGTACACCCATCTATGGGCTTTCATGTGAAATTCATGTACGGAACATAACTTGTCTGGATCCTTGTGTATTGATTACGGTATGGGGGAGTATAAATAGTCATGTGAACAATTCCAAAGTAGTATATTCATGTGCGCCTCTTTAGTATATTCATGTACAAATCCAACCGTTCACATGTCGACTTTGTACTCTAAATCACTAGTCACTGGTAGCTCTCTACTTATAGTAGATTTTTCTATTACAGTTCTCTCTCTATTTATATCATGTACATTCTTTCAGTTTCATGTATCGTACTCTCTTGCATGTTTATATTTTCTAACCTGTTATGATCTGCGTGAGATGTATTGTGCTCGCTCCCATCCTGACTGGACCTGTAGAAAATTTTATAGAGGATGATGAGGAACCCTGCACCCCTTACTATGGAGCTTACCTAGATGACACTTGCGACCTGGACCCCTGGGGAGGTTCAGGCAGCTGCTGAGGATGATACCCATGCTTAGTATAGATAGTCTAGACTGTTCCATATTTTTTTTATTAGTAGTTGTCTGGATTCAGAGTTGTATTATTATGGAGACTGGTAGTTGTTGAGACTTATGTTATTTCATTTATGTTGTACCTTAGGTGAGGATTTCTTTATCTATTCCATCGTGCTATATTCTACCTTAGATTGTGATTGAGTTGTACCTCTGTGATTGGCCTCCAGTTGGAGAGTATTCATATTGTGTAGTTATAGTTCATGACCTAGAACAACGTTCTACCGTCGATACTGCGGCGTAGGCTGGACGCTGTTACGTACTCGTACCCTCACGGTGGGTGCGGGTCGTGACAGTTGGCATAGGACTACTTGATTTCATGGTTTGCAATTTCATGCATTCACTTAAAAGGCTGCTATAGTCTTCATCCTTTCGTCTTCCTTATCTTTTATTTTCATATCGATAGTTGTCTTCCTATTAATCTTTTAAACCAATTTTTTTATTCCTTCCTTTAGATTCATAATCATACCTCGATCATGATTCTATGATCGTGTCTACATAATTGATCGAGCTAAAACAATTTCGGTTTGGGTTATCTTTAACAACTTTTGATCGCAACTAAACTATTTTGATTATATTTTGATCGGGTCATTTCGCATATTTTCTAAATTTTGACTCTGTAAATCGTACATAACGACGTTGGTTAATCCTATTTCAATTATATCCAATCTTGACCATTATGACTAGGCCTATTTGACTATACTCTAATCGTGCCACATGATATCTCTTCTTAAAGTTTAATTCTATTTGCGATCTAACTCATTTGATCATTGATCAAAACATTTTCTTGATCAATATTGTTACCTAATCGTGTCCTTTGAAATTTCGAGGACAAATTTTTTCTAAGTTGGGTAGATTTGTAACCCCTCTTTCCGACTTTCTAAAAAGATATCTTATTGTTTGTTGACTTTCCAAAGCTGTTTTAAAAATCATGGTTTAATGGTACTAATTTACTTTAATAATTTTTGTATTTTATTCTTTAAATTATAAATGTTTTGATCATTATCCCCGTGCTTCCAATAAAAACTAACTAAATTTGTGGTGCGATTACCATTTACTTTTTGTAGTGATAATTACTATTAGTATTAAAAAAAATACCCGATAGTAACTATTGGGCTTTCAAATAATTATTATTGGACTTCGTTATGAATTTCACAACTTTTTTGTTATTAATTTTGGGCTTCTAAATATCGGCTTCGAAAATGTTTTGGGAGAATACTTAGATAAAATCCTAGCAACAAAAGATTTGGTTAAATTCTATTTAAAAGGAAATTTTGGATTATATAAATACCTATTAGATTATTTATTGATTTCATTTGAGAATATGTGAGTCAAATTATTTATGTCGATCACCTATTTAATTTGAATTTGAATTCACGCAATTTAAATTATTTGATAATGTGGAATAATATTTATATTATTTTGGCGATTAGTTTTATTTGCATTCAAATCCTATTTGAGTTTATATGAAGAATTATCTATTTGAATTTATTTCAACTTGAATAGATATCGAATTTGATTTAAATTAATATATATATATATATATATATATATATATAAAATAAAAAAATTGATGGGTTCCCTCCGGACCGATCCCTCTCCTCCCCCCTCTTCCCCTCTTGGCCCGCTCCGCCGTCCGACGTCCCCGCCCTCCCGCCCTCCAGCCAGCCGACACTGACGCCCTCACTCAACGCTCACCGACGACGTCGAGGTCGCCACCGCCGCGTGTCTCCGTACCCCGCCGCCTCTCCTGCCAAGGCGGGCGGCCTCCATCGTCCGTCCGGCTGGACCCCGACCGGCCGCTCCCGCTTCGGGCTGCGGCGCCGGCCCCCCCGCTCCTCCCTCCCCTCGATTCTGGGATCTCCTTCTCCTCGGAGTTCCCCCTCGTCACCTGCCGCCTTGCCCGCCAGAGTCGGAGGGGCTCCTCTGCTCGCCTCCTCTTCTAGCCGGGCTGTCCCGGTCGCGCCGTGCCCCGCCGTCTCGGAGTCGTATGGCGTGGGTCTGTACGTATCGGGAGGTGGAGATGGTCAGACCCCCGCCGTTATCGATCCTGCCTGTCGGCGCCTCCCCTCCCCTTCCCCTCCATCGGTTTCCACTCCCTTCTTCCTCCTCGCGCTCGCTGGTCGCAGGAGCTCGTCGCCCTGGTCGACCGCTCCGCGGAGTTGCTCCGGCAAACCCACACCGCGGTGGCGCCCCCGCTGTGCTGGCCCCCCTGGGTCGAGACTCTCCGCCATCCTCTGTTATCCCGGGTACAACGCTCCTTGCCTCGCCGTCGGCCGCACCTCCTCTGCGGTGGCCTCATCTCCCCGCACCCGGCGTCCGTCGACCAATCGACGTGCTCTCGGCAGGCACGCCCTCGGTTCCCTCCGGTGGCGTGTTCGGAGCCGCTGGCGTCCCATCCGTCTTGTCATTCCTCATGGGCCTGTATCCTCGGAGGGAGCGCGCCTCGAGTTTCGAGCATTGACGCTCCCACTGTTGCTTCCTCGGATGGCACGCCAGAGCACTCACGCGCGCTCTTTGATATCCCGTTGCTTTGCGCAGGGATTTCTAATCCCCCCTCTGTGGGCCCCTGCCCTGTGGAGCAGCACGTGGATCCCCCCTTGCGCTGGTTCATGAAGCGCTTCTTTGCGCAGGACTTCCTGAGCATTCCCTTGCGCTGCACGTGGGCCCCTCCCATGTGGCAGCCTCCTCTAACCTTCCTTATGCGCAGTTGGTTCAACACAGGTTGGCCCCCCCTCTCGTGGGACCCACGACTCCCCATTCTGCCTCCTCAAACCTTCCTCCTACGCAGTTGGCTCAGCACAGGTTGGCCCCCCCTCCCGGGGGACCCCCGGCTCCCCAAGCTGCCTCTGCACTCCTGATGGGTCTATCCCCCTCCGTGGGCTCACAACTTCCCGCACCTCTCCCTTCGCGCCTGACGGACCCCATCCCCGCCACCCCATCCTTGTAGACGCTTGAGCGCCCTCCCGTTGGTGCGTCTCGCGGTTCCCTCTCAGGCAGCCCCCTGCTGGGTCAGGCACCGGTTCCCCAGGCTATCGCCTGCGAGGTTGTCCCCCCCACAGGCCTTTGCCTGCTCGGGTTCTTCCTTGGCGCAAGCCTCCTTTCCCCCGGCAGTTGCCGATGTGGGCATTCAGGCCGGCGACCGCCTCTTTCCTCCGCCATCCAGCGGTGCTCTCCCGAGCTCCCAGGAAGATTTCCTCTCACTCCAGGCCCTTTTCGATGTTGCCCCCTCCTCGAGACGCGGATCGCCCTCGCCCTATGGCCTGGACCCTTCAACATCCAGAACCCTCCCCAGCTCCCTCTCCTTCGCGGATGCCCTGCGGCCTGATCGGATTCGGTCTGGCCCTGTTTCGGCCGCAGAAGTAGTCCTACCGGACGTCACTCTGACGCTACCGCCGGACGGATACCCTATCCGGGTCCCCTTCTCCTACGAGGAGATCCGCTCCCTCTCTTCCCCCTTCATCAGGACTTTGGTACTCAAGTTCGGATCCTGATGCCCTAAAATTTCTATCGTTCGGGAGGCGATCACCAGATGGAGACTCTCGGCGACATTCCGGATTGCTCCTCTCGACCCCAAACACCTGTTTCTTTATCTTTCCTCCGACCAGGACTACAGTAAAGTGTGGGTGAAAGGCACGACCAAAATTAACACTCAGTTTGTCAAAATTGTCAAATGGTCACCGAACTTTAATCCCAAGATCGATTAGACCATCATCACCTCCTGGATCACCCTTCCCAATCTCCCTCTAGTGTGCTTTCCTGCTGCAGCCCTTAAGAGGATCGCCAGCTCTTTCGGAGTCCTTGTGGCCATCGCCGAAGAAACGAGAACCTCTCTAAATATAACTACGCAAAGATTTGCGTAGAGCTGGACCTCGCAAACGAGCCACCCAAACTGATCGAGATTGAACTCGAAGATCAGTCATTCAGTTAAGCGCTGGTTTACGACAACAACATAATTTTCTGTCAACACTGCCAGATGTACGGCCACTCTCTACAATACTGCTTCCGCGCACACCCAGAACTCATAAAACCTGTCCCCAAGAAAGCGCGCGATACTGGCGCGGCACCCCCATCCCGCCCCACAACGCAGATCCCCTCCAACCCCCCATCTTCCACTCGGAGTTCCCCCATCCATACCGTTTTTGTCTCCGCACCACCCCTTCTCTCGCCATCACTCTCCATAATTCCTTTGGAGCGCTATACTCGGACCCAGCTGATGGCGCTCCAGAGACGCCGGTATCCGATTGTCTCCCTAACCCCCTATCCCCTTCACTTGCCATCACTCTCCATAATTCCTTCGGAGCACTAGACTTTGATCCGGATGATTGCTCTCTAGAGACGCCTATCTCCGGTGGCCTCCCTAATCCCCCATCCTCTCCCACTACTGGCCTCGCACTCGTTCCCCTCCAAATCCCCCCATCACCCCTACCTTCCCCGCTGCTTCCCCAAGCCTCCTCCTTCGAACTAGTGATTCCCAGTGTTCAGTCTTCGGCCAGTCTCAGATCGTACTACAACGGTGCGGTAGCCGGGGCTCCGTCCTCTGCCGATCCACCTCCCCCCATGCCCGGCCATGGTTCCTCCTCGCCCGCTCACTGACATATTTTGGCAGGCTCAGAAAGTGGGTTTCTTTGATCGAGACAATCCTCTTTGCGCACTGGCGGAGTGTGAAGACTCTGCGACTTCCCCTTCGGCAGTCGCAGTCATTTACTCGAGTTCAGATAGGGCTCTAGTACCGGTCAGTACCAGCCTCGAAAACAACAATCTCAAGAAAAAGAAGAAATCCAAGAAACAAAGGCAGCATACGGCGATGACCATGAGATCCGCCGCAAAGCTGCAAAACACCCCTGCCTCCTCCCTTAATGCCTAGCATTCTTTCTTGGAATGTTCGAGGCATTGGGAATAAACAGACTTTGAATCGGATCATCAGCCTTACCAAATCCAATCAGATTGATTTACTTGTCATTATTGAACCCAAGATTCCCAAAAAAGAATGAAAGAAATTCAACTCAAGTTGGGATTCCATTCCGCGATCTCCGGATGTCATGACATTTGGATCTTCTTCGCCGCTGATTTTCGCTTTGGCATTACTAACGACTCTCCTCAGGCCCTCTCCTGTTGGGTAGAGCATCCCGCCTTCAAGTCCCGCATCCTTCTTTCAGCCATCTACGGTAGCTGCAGCATCCTGGAGCGTAGAGTTCTTTGGGAGCTTCTGTTGGGGCCCTTCCTTCTCCACAATGATATGTCGTGGCTTTGCATCGGAGATTTTAATACATTATCTTGCAGAGAGGAAAAATTCGGAGGTCGTGGCCCCCCTCATTCGGCCATGGAGGACTTCAACAAATTTGCCTTAACCGCCCACCTTTCCGCTATCCCCTTCCACGACAACCAGTTCACTTGGTGCAACATGCAAGATGGATCGCGTAGGCAGTACTCCCGCCTTGATCGTGCTATGGTGAATGACTGTTGGTCGGATTTGGGATTGATCAGTAATCTGTCGCACCTGAACTCCACCGAATCTGACCATTCCCCCCTTTTTCTCGAGATTAACAACACCCATAACCACATCAATAAATCCTTCCGCTTCCTTGACTTCTGGCGCTTCCACCCCCAGTTCATGCACATCGTGGAAGAGGCTTGGGCTTCTGTCACTCACCCGGATCCTCTGGTAAGAATTGCTACCAAACTCAAAGCTGCTAGAAAAGCCCTTTCGGCCTGGAGCAAAATTGCGTTCGGAGACATTTTTCAAGCCATTAAGGATGCCGAAGATGATGTCACCCATGTGGAGATCGATTTCGCCGTCTTCAGTTTCTAGGAGAATCGCGCCTCTCTCAACCTCGCCAAGGCAATCCTTAAATCTAGAATCAGGGTTGAAACAGAATTCTGGAGACAAAAGGCTAGATTAACCTGGGACACGGAAGGGGACAAGAACTCTGGCTTCTTTCACAAATGCGTCAAAGGACGCAGAAGCTCTCTTAAGATCCATCGCATCCGCGACAAAAATGGCCAACTTCTGGACGATCAGAAGAACATTCAGACGGCAGCCACGAACTATTTCTCCAATATGTTTGCTAAAGAGGCCGTGGTTAAAGATAACAGATTCCTGTCCGAGATTCCCTCCCTAATTTGTGACAGGGATAACGAAAGCCTCCGCGCTCCCCCCTCTGTCGATGAGGTTAAGACCGCTGTGTGGTCCATTAATGCTAACAGCGCACCGGGTCCGGACGGGTTCAACGGGGTGTTTTTCCGAACATGCTGGGACATCATTCGGTCCGACCTCTGGGATGCCACAACCGTATTTTTTCAAGGAGCCACGTATCCGAAATCTATATCCTCCGCCCACATCATCCTCATTCCCAAGAAAGACAATCCGGAGACCTTTAAAGACTTCAGACCGATCAGCCTCTGCACTTTCACCAACAAAATTATTTCTAAAATCATCGCCTCCATAATGTCGAACCTCCTCCCCAGAATCATCTCCGAAGAGCAAAGTAGCTTCGTCAAAGGTCGTAATATCACCGATAATATCCTTCTGGCACAAGAAATGATCACTTGCATGAAATTCCCGTCCAGGGAGGGAACGTCGCCATCAAACTGGACATGGAAAAAGCATACGACCATCTTGACTGGCAGTTCATGATCTGGGTGTTCAGAGCCTTTGGTTTCTCGGAACATGTTATCAACATCATCTTTAGATCCATCAACAACTCCTGGTTTTCCACCGTCATCAACGGCCAACCTCAGGGTTTCTTCAAAGCTACTTGCGGAGTCAGACAGGGAGACCCCCTCTCCTCCACCATTTTCATCATCACGGCCGAAGCCCTGAGCAGAAACCTCAAAATCATGTCGCAATCTCCTGGATTCCAGCACTTTCACACAACGACCGGTTGCCCTCTCATAATTCATCTTGTGTACGCGGACGACATCCTCATTTTCTCTGCTGGCGCTATTGGAGCCATTGAGGTGGTGATTAGAACTCTTGGTAACTACACTCGATGCTCTGGCCAGAAAATCAACAAAAGCAAGAGCGTGATCTATACTCATCACAAAGCCGATAGAACTCACTAGGCTGTGCTGTCCACCATGACCTCCTTCTCCACATCTTACCCCCCTTTCCTGTACTTAGGCTGCCCGTTGGTGTACGGTAGAGCGAACTCTGGCATTTTTGACCACATGGTGGGCAAGATTCGTCAGAAAATTGCAGGCTGGCACAATGCCACCCTTTCCCCGGGGGAAGTTAATCCTCATAAAGCACGTCCTATCCTCCATTCCCCTATACACCCTAGCTGTGTGCTCGCCCCCCATCAAAGTGCTCCATTCTATTGAATCCATCCTCGCCAATTTCTTTTGGGGTCATCTCGAGGGAAAGAACAAGCATCACTGGGCCAGTTGGGCTACCATGGCCAAACCTACTGAAGAGGGTGGTCTGGGATTCTGCAGACTTGCCCACATGGTCGATGCCCACTCGGCGAAATTGTGGTAGAAAATTCGCTCCGAAAACTCGATCTGGACCAGGTTCATGAGAGCGAGATACTCCAGATTCTGTCACTTAACAGAGGCGTCTGCCAACAGCAGATCCTCTGCGTCGTGGCGGCGCATCATCCGCGGCCGAAACCTTGCGGAACCGCACTTACGCTTGACACTGGACAATGGTCATTCGCTGGCATGCAAGGAACGCTGGTTGGGGGACGAGATCCTCAGGCCCAACGCTTTTACTCTGCCGTTGTGCGAGATCCGAGATTTATGGGATGATGACGCGTCAAGGTGGAATTGGGATAGAGTTCGTGATTGGCTTGGCCCGGCGGCCATGGCGAGCCTGGGTACTTCTCATCTGTCGATCAATGGTGCTCATGACGTGCTCAGATGGTCCCCCAACCTGGGTGGCGTCTTCACCCTAGCTTCGGCCAGAGCCATTATCAGAGACACCCAAGTAACGACCTCCCATTCCGCCAAGTTTTGGCACTCGTGTATTCCAGCAAAATGGTCCATTCTCCTCTAACGTGCCCCGCGTCGGAAACTACCCACGGACGATGCCGTCAAATCCTTCGGCTTTAGTCTGGCGTCCAGATGCCACTGCTGTGTTGATCACCAACCAGAATCCGTCGATCACGTTCTTCTTGCTAGTGAATCTGCCTCCCACATTTGGTCGTACCTTTACTACAGGTGCAAATTGGTCCCCACAACCGGGGGCATCAACGATCTGCTAGCCAGCTGGAACGCGTATCACGGGCATCAGATCGTCGCTGCCGCCGCATTTTGGGTATTATGGAAAAACAGAAACAAATACATATTCGAGGGCCGTCAATTACCGCCTCCTCAATTGTACAGAGAGGTGGTGCGGCAAATCTTCAAAAGAAAGAGACGTTGCACTCACACCTTGAACCAGTTTTGGGCCGCCCTGGACTACTGACAGGGGCAGGGGTGCTCTTTCCTTGGGCACTAGCTTCGACCGCCTAACCTTCTGATGCTCGGTCCAGTTACCATTTTCTGGGCAACACTTCCTGTTTCTTTCTTTGTTTTGGGTCGTTCTTCGTACGAGGCGCGCTTACTTGTATAGGCTTCGGCATTTTGCGCCTATCATTCAATAAAGGTTTTGTTTCCCAATATATATATATATATATATATTTTTTTCCCAATATATATATATATATATATATATATATATATGTTTTAAAAACTTATGGTAATAAATTAGTTAGACTAAGCAGTGTTAAAACTAATCTATTCTCATCCTTGACTAATAAGAGATTTGTAGTTATTTATAAATAAATAAAATTTATATGATTTAGATTTATTTGTGATAATAGTAAATAGTTCTTATTAATCCTATCCATCTTATGCGTCAAAATCTCCCTGATCTATGAAACCATATTAAGATTTCCACTCATATGTATTAGAGAGCCAACTACAAACCCATCCCTCTGCCTTCACCCGCACTCCCAGCCAAGCCATTCAGATTCCATCAAATCTCTTCTCCTCATCTCAATAGGATTTAATGAGAGTATACATATATATGTATAGATATAAAGCAGTAAAACTCTCGGCCCTCATCTACTGTATCATAAATTCTTGCTGCGGTTTCTCCTTCCTTTCGGCCAGCGCCATCCCTCTCCCCGGAGACTCCTCGCCATCAACAGTAGAACACCACCATCATCATAATAAACAACATGAACATCCCGTTTCAACCACCAGCTACCAACGTAGTGTTGGTCCAATGATTGTATCATGTTTTTGAATATGGTTAATATGTTTAGTTTAGCATTTCTTTATCACTAATCTTTATACTATCACTATAGCATTTCTACTTATACTTATACCTTTGGTGATATATGCCTATTGGTTTACATATTAGTGATATGAGTTTTCTATCTTAAATTTAATCGAGTTGCCAAAATCAAAACTATGTTTTTGATTGTGGTTATTCAATTAAGTTTAATCATTATGATATCACTAACATTTATGCTATCACCTTAGCACTTATACTTAAACTCAACATTGTCCTAATGTGCATTAAACTTATCACACTTGCTACTATGTATATTGCTTTGTTCGTCTAACATGTACATGCAGAAAAGCAATAAACAAGATCAATGTCGACATATGCAATGAAGAAATCATGGTGGGCCAAAGACGACGGATCCCACAAGATTTCTCTGAACCACCCGACGACATCTCCGGAGACACGCACTCGGGGGTTCCGCTGCCGCCAAGAGAAAAAGCCAGCACCTATCAAAAAAAGAAGCCAAGCCATGCCATCATTATTTTATGACTCTAAAGAAGCCTGCACCTGCTACAGTATATCTGGAGTCTGTAATGAGTCTTAGGAATAATTGTAAACACAAGAAATGGATGACAAAATCGAAAGCTAGGGTAGAAACTAGACCAGGATCATTTTCGGCTGAAAACCGGCATAACGACGGTATACCGGTGTATACCGACGGTATACCGATTTTGTTCACAGAAAGTTTCTGTCTACAAAATCGGCATACCGACGGTATACCGGATCATACCGACGGTATACCGATTCCATAACGTTGAAAGTCCAACGGTCGGATTTTCAGCATTAAATGATCCCAACGGCTATATTTCGAGCCGTTGCAATCCCAGACCGGTATATCGACGGTATGCCAACTCATACCGACGGTATGCCGGTCGTTGACTGAAAAGTTACCTTTGGCTCTTTTTAATACTTTGGTTATAAATAGCCTTGAACCCCTTCATTCAAGGTTGATGCTTTGAGCCTAAAAATTTCTAAACCACCAAAGCCTATCCACAAACAACTCTACAAAGCTTTCATTTGCCATCCAAAAATTGTGTTAGAGTTATTGAGTTGAAAAGTGAGATCTTGATCTTATTGTATAAGGAGATCAAAACCTATTGTGAAAGGTTGAAGTTGGGGAGTCTTCGTATCCAAACTCTCGGTTGAAGTTGGAGAGTCTTCGTATCCAAACTCTCGGTTGAAGTCGGAGAGGCCTTCGGATTAAAGCTCTCGTGTAAGAAGTTGGCGAGTTCTTCGGATCCAAACTCGTGTGTAACTATTTACTCAAATAGTAGATTAAAATCGGAGAGAGTTCCGGGACTGGAGTGCCTCTTGGGAGGATACTAGGATATATCGTTTGTCGGTATTGTTATTGCTTCTTCTCTTGTACTTATATTTTTAAATTGCCCACTAGCTTGTGCTAAGTGCTTGATTAGTTAGCTTGACCCTATTCACCCCCCCTCTAGGGTTCCTTCAATTGGTATCAGAGCGAGGACTCTATTGTTAGGCTTAACATCCTTAGAGTAGATCCTTGTTATTTTTCTATGGTATCGTATTCCTCCTACTCCTCCTCCGATAAAAAGGATTTTACTTTTAGTAGCATAGACAATCATGTTTCTTCTAAATGCAAAAAATGCTCTAAGTGGAAAGCCATGGCTAAACAATCCTTAGAGATTCTTGACAACCTTCATTCTACAAATGAAGAACTTTCTGAAAAGGTTATTCATTTAGAAGAAGCAAATGAGTTTTTGAGAAATGAAAACAATATTTTATTATCTAGACTTGATTCTCAAAACTCATCTTGTGTTTCTTTAAAGAGTTTGAATGAGGCTTTAATTTTGAAAATCAAGTCTCTTTCCTCATCAATAGAAGATCTTAAGAGGCAAACTCATGAGCTAAATCATTTGCATGATTCTTCTATTGACTCTTTAAAGAAATAAAATAATAATTTTATTTCTAGAATTATTTTATTTGAAAAAGAGAATAATGCTTTAAATGTTAAATTTGATTCTCTTACTTGTATGCATGATGATTTGATATTAGAACATGATATTCTTAAGACCAAATCCATGCATGCTCACTCTAGAGACATTCATCATTCTAGTATATCACATGTTCATAACCATGCTCATTCAGATACATGTGCACACACTAGCATTAGATGCTTCTATTGCTCTCGCATTGGACATATGAGCTTTACATGCCCTATTCGTAGGACCTTCACTACCAATGCTAGAGTAAGTGCTATATGGGTCCCTAAAGCTAATAAATGTGGATCCAAGTTTATTTGGATACCAAAGTCTTCATCTAATATTGTAGGTGAAGCTTCTTGTATCGGGACATAGCACCGAGGAGCGTGTTGGTGGTTGCAAAGCTCAAAGGTCATCTTCTAAGCAATTGCACCAACACAAGTGTGGCCACTAGAGCCACTTTGGTAACATTCTAATCGTTTCTCTTTAAATTGTTTATATTTGTAGAATCTAGCATGTTTCTCTTGATGTCTTGCTACTAGCTCACATTGATATCCTTCAGTTGCCTTCCATATAAATCAATATGAGATACAATACTAGCATGCTTAGTTAATTTTCTTATTAATTCTTTTATCTAGCATGACTAGTTACTCGACTTCAATGATTAGTTCACTATGTAGTTTATCACTCATTTTCTATTAAGTGTGACACATTTGATTTATGCATGCTTGTTATTCTTAATCTCTATATTATGAAGCATGCATATCACTCTAGTCCATAGGAGCTTGATTTTGATTTGAGTTAATATGATTTTAACTCTCCGTCTTTAAAGTTTTTGAAATAGTTACTTCTTACCGATTTCTCCTTAATATGTAATATTTACTTTAAATCGGTATTTGTGAATATATATGTTTAGCACATGCTTCTTATCACTTGACAAGTATACACTTATACTTCCATTTTAACCTTGTGCTTACATAATATATTCATTATTGATTCTCATATTTTACTTTGACTAAACCTCTTATGAATCAATTATATTTTTGCCTAATAAAGCTTATTTATATGTGTTTTGAATTTGTGATAGTTTTTCAAACATTCATTACGGATACATGACTATATTCATTAAAATTTCCACTTACATGTAGATCATGTATTTCTTATGTTGATATTTTTTTAGTATAAATATCTTTATTTGGGCATATGAGTTAAGCGAAAGTTTTATATTGACTTGAAGAGTATTTAAATATACTTGTTACCTTCAAACTTGTGCTTATCTCATACCTTAGCTATTGATTCCTTTGACCAAATTTGTTCTTCTTGAATCAATTAGCTTCTTTCTTAAAGTCTTCTTTTGATGATATCTTCTTGACTTTTTGGTTGGCATTATGGATACATGTTCTCAATTGATTTTTGATCTTTTTATGTATGCCTATTCGTAATATATATAGTTTCATATATATAAATGATTCCTAACTTTTGATATTTATTTGTTTTATACCTTTAAGTTAGGATGTTGAGAGGAAATGTTTATTAATGTCTTGCTCATGACTAATTATGGAAGTTCTTTTAAGAATCACATGGTTTTGTGCTTTGTCTTGTTTTTATATTTACCTCTGTTTTTAGTGCATATTTTCAAATCTATATCTTTTATATACTCCTATTGTGCACTATGAAAGCATTTTCGTAAAATATGATTCTTGATATCTTTAGCTCATTTATAGCTTTCTTGATCTTAATGATCTTTCCTTGCTCATTCCTTGGATTTATCCTTCTTTTGAATTATTATTGCCCAATGATTTTTGTAGCACATGAGAATAAATGTAATTGATACATCATATTTCTTATGACTTTAGCTACTATGGTTTGAGCTTTTGTGTGGAGATTTTTTATTTCTAGAGAATACACTTATTTCATAATGGCTATAATATCTTGCATTCTCTAGATCGATATATTATTTCATTATCTTGGACCAATCTCAATACTTGGCAAAGAGATTTATTTTATTATATTTTTATGAGTATCTCTTTTGGTCTATACTTGATAAGAGATAAATTCAATTTTTTGTTATCTTATACTCTTATCCTTGCTTAATAAAGAGTCTACAAATCATTTTGACCATTCAAAATGTATTTTATTTATTAAGAACTCTTTGCTTAAGCAAGTATTTTTAGTGTTAGTGACTTAAGATTTAAGGAGCATATTTATCTTGTTAATGGCTTCCCTCATTAATCTTATTTGGATTATATAGTTTGCTTATTTGTGATATATTATTAAGCTATATAATTTTGGCTCACTTTCACACATCTAACTATATCCCTATACTTCAATCTATATATGTTATGCTAGTTTACAAAAATAAGATTTGTGATATGCTTGATCTCTAAAACTAGTTTTACAAATTCTTTATTAGATCTTGTTTTCTCTTAGAGGTTTGTGATTCCTTGTTTTAACTTTCTTCCGTACTAGTCATTAGCAAGTCTCTCTTAAATTTCTCTCACTTTTTGAGTCATGGTTTTATCGTATTATCATTACATCTCTTTAGATTGAATGTGTGATCATTTTGAGATTGACTATTTTTCATATTTTTCATTGATCTGTAAGATTCTTTATAAATATGGATTTTGAATTTTCTCTTGATGAGATTTATCATTGGATCATGTTTATTCATCTGTTTTCTTTATGAATGATCCTAATGATTAAGTAGTCTTAAATTATCTAGTTATGAGATTATCAAGTTAATTTATTACTCTACTTTAACTACTCATGGTTTATCACATATGACCTTTGCTATTTGAACTTTATGGGTTATTAATTTACCATTAGAAAGGTTTGGATTTATCCGTTGTTGGATAAATATATGGTACAACATACCTAGTCCATGCAAAGTAATAAATTGGTTGATTCTTTCTTGATTAGATAATCATGGACATGATATTTGAGGTTTATCTTTATTTTATTTTTGAGCAATATTTTGACTCTCATTATGATTGATTTAACTGTCCTTATTCTTTTTCATGATGACATCTTTTGATTACATGTGCTAAATTGGAATAATCTTTTGATTTCTCATCTTTACCAAGTATTAATTGGATATCTCTTCTTGACTAAAGATGACATTATTCATTTTATGATGATTTTATAGCCTTATATGCATTGAGCAAGGGGGAGAAATCCATAGTTGATTTACCCCTAGATTTTGATGCTATAAGTGCTTTGAAACTAGTTACGCATATTTTGAGGGGGAGCAAATTAATTATTTTAATTCATCTATACCCTCTAATATGTCGTATACATAGTTTATCATGGACCCATATTTTCTTCATTTTCATATCTTATTGATTGAGGTCATGATATTTTTATTTTGAAGGGTTGAGAGTGTATGTGATTGTCCTTATTAACTTATCTCTCTCTTTCATATGGGTTAAATATGTCATCTTGCTAATATTAACTTTCAGATCTATTCTTGATGAATATTATGCTTTCATTAATTTGGCTTTTCTTTCATGCTTAATTGATTTGGCTTTCCTTGTTGAGGACTTATCCAAAATCCATGATTTTTATCACCTTTGGTAGTACTTTGAGGGGGAGCATTCAAGTCGACTGAATTTCTCTTTCTCAAGTATTTTTCTCCTTTACCTTCATGTTTATCTAAAGGGTATTCATATAGCATGATAAGGTAAATTGAGTTCAAATGCATGAACTTGGATAAGCATATAGATTTTGCAAATAATGAGATTACTTTATATCAATTGCAATATTTTACATTGATCATTCTTTTATTTTGTTCCACTATTTATTTGTGGACAATTATGATTATTAATGGTTTCCTTGATCAATGTTTCAAGTTTACATCTTTTTAATTGGTATCAAGTTTATTTTATGTCATATCTCAATTGGTATCTATTAGTTGCAATTATCTATTCCTCATGGCTTTTGTTTAAAATCCTTTATTTCATAGTTCTCTTCCAAAACTAGAGCAATATTTCATATCCTATTGTGTTTTGAATTTATTCCTTGGATTTCAAGTTGGTAAACTACTTATTTCTTGTTTTTCAAATTCATTTAGTTTTACCAACGATATTGTGTTTTGACAAGCAATCTTCTATTTAGTACTCTACATTTGGTATGTAGTTTTATACACTTGTCTTTACACACTTCTCCTATTGTTCCTCAATTAGTATATCTTGATCATGATTGTCTATGCCTTCCTCATGCTCTGATTTATGTACTTAAGATTGATTTCTTATCTATTAGTACGGGGGAGCCTATTTTTGATCATGTCAAAAGGGAAGAAGTACGTTTAAGTATATTTTTATAAGTAATCTAAGTAGTATGCTTTCAGTGATATTGCTTATGTCTTTTGTATATTAGTGATACATGCATATGTTCTGTCCATACTAAACTTAACTGATTTGCCATAATCAAAAAGGGGAAGATTGTTGGCCCAATGATTGTATCATATTTTTGAATATGGTTAATATGTTTAGTTTAGCATTTCATTATCACTAATCTTTCGAAGAATATGGTTAATATGTTTAGTTTAGCATTATCACAAAAAGGGAAAAAGCCAGCACCTATCAAAGAAAGAAGCCAAGCCATACCATCATCATTTCAAGACTCTGAAGAAGCCTGCACCTGCTACAGTATATCTGGAGTCTGTAATAAGTCTTAAGAATAATTGTAAACACAAGAAATGGATGGCAAAATCGAAAGCTAGGGTAGAAACTAGCCCAGGATCATTTTCGGCTGAAAATCGGCATACCGACGGTATACCGGTGCATACCGACGGTATACCGATTTTGTTCACAGAAAGTTTCTGTCTACAAAATCGACATACCGACGGTATACCGGATCATAACAACGGTATACCGATTCCGTAACGTTGAAAATCCAACGGTCGGATTTTCAACATTAAATGATCCCAACGGCTATATTTTGAGCCGTTGCAATCCCAGACTGGTATACCGACGGTATGCCGACTCATACCGGCGGTATGCCGGTCATTGACTGAAAAGTTGCCTTTGGCTCTTTTCAATGCTTTGGTTATAAATAGCTTTGAACCCCTTCATTCAAGGTTGATGTTTTGAGCCTAAAAATTTCTAAACCACCAAAGCCTATCCACAAACAACTCTAAAAAGCTTTCATTTGCCATCCAAAAATTGTGTTAGAGTTATTGAGTTGAAAAGTGAGATCTTGATCTTATTGTATAAGGAGATCAAAACCTATTGTGACAGGTTGAAGTTGGGGAGTCTTCGTATCCAAACTCTCGGTTGAAGTTGGAGAGTCTTCGTATCCAAACTCTCGGTTGAAGTCGGAGAGGCCTTCGGATTAAAGCTCTCGTGTAAGAAGTTGGCGATTTCTTCGGATCCAAACTCGTGTGTAACTATTTACTCAAATAGTAGAATAAAACCGGAGAGAGTTCCGGGACTGGAGTGCCTCTTGGGAGGATACCAGGATATATCGTTTGTCGGTATTGTTATTGCTTCTTCTCTTGTACTTATATTTTTAAATTGCCTATTAGCTTGTTCTAAGTGCTTGATTAGTTAGCTTGACCCTATTCACCCCCTCTCTAGGGTTCCTACACGTAGTTCCGCTGCGTTGCACCCGAGGTCACTACGATCCACCTATGACTACCAAAACATCAGTACCAAACAACCATCCTCCATAACTTCCGTACCATACATCACACTACCGCCAAGCCGCCAACATCATAAGTCGCCAAAACCACAACCACCAGAGAGAGCGTGAATGAGAACCTTACCGTTCTCTTCGACGCCATACTCCGACCACCACCAGATCACCATCCGTCATCGACCCGCTGTCGTCATTTCTGGAGAAGCCATCACCTTCACTGCCAGAACCGTTAACCTCGGAACTGAACCGTTCGCCGTGCCACACGCAGCGCCGCATCTCGCCGGAGACACGGTGCTCAGATCCATCGTGCTGGACCTTCACCAAGCCCTGACGAGACCCGCTCTCTGTGGCTGACCGCTCCGGCCGCGCGGGCACAAGCCTCCGCCTCTCGCCGCATCGTGACTGCCGCGCAGGACCTCAGAGCTCCGCCCAGTCTTCTTAGCCACCGCGACAATGAGTGAACACCGGTTGCCGTCCCTCCGACGCCGACTTCTCGTGCACCCGCGTCTCCTGCCAACAACTCGACCCCGCCGACGAGGAAGCCAGCCGCCGCGATCTCACGCACGAGCCACCGCAGCCGAACCCGGACGTCCCTCTCTCCATCGTTCGAAGTCCGCCACCGGATCCGCTGCTACGCCGCCTCGTGCGCCGGGTCATCGTCCTCCTCCCGTGAACCGAGCGGCGACGACGACCCCATGGGCACTGCCGGATTCTCCTTTATGAGTCCCTCTCTCCCTATATTCCTCCCTTTCCCTAATGTCTCTCTCCCTCTTTGATTTCCTTTTGTTTATTTTGTTTGAATTTGGGATACTCGCTGTACTGTGAGGATTGGTTCTCGAAAATGAAAAGAAAGAAAGGATTTATTTATAATTCATTAACTACATTATTATTTTACTAATATTATGGTTTTAAGCCAATGTTTACTGTTATAATGATAGCTATTAGAAAAATATAAGTATTTCAAACAATATCTATATACATAAATACTTGAAGTTACTTAACATATATACAGTAGGGTACTATTATATTTCTGAGTTATTTTTATCTCATTTGACTTAATAAATTTAATGTTAAATTTATTATTAGTGTATATACATATAATAAAATGCTATTAATCATTAATACTTTATTAGTTATTTTGAGAAAATATAATTAGTATTTCTAAACTACTTATTATAAATAGTTGGACAATATGTATATGTTTGGACCTTAGTAATGGGCTAAAGCCCAGATGAGTATTTTAAATATGGGTTGTGAGTAATACAAAAAATAGTTTCATAAAATTGTAATCTAAAAGTCTATATATTTGGCTTCTTTACGAATATTATATATTTGAGCTTATTGATTAGGTTTCTAATCCTAAAACGATTTCCTAGATTTTCATGTTTTAACTAAATATCATTTTTAACTAATAAATATAGTTTTCAATGTACTATAAAATACTTTCTAAAATATTCTAATGGATAGATTCTAATGGTTATAAATACTTTCCTAAATTTTTTCTAGAAAGATTAAAATAGCCATTATCTTTCTTAAAAGAAAATTTTCTCTTAGGTTAGAATTTGAGCAAGACCAACGTAATTGTATTCTTACTTTTCTAGCAAAATCTGAAACCCTCCATATCGATCGTAGGCTAACCGGATTATACTGGACTCAACAGAATTTTCGGTTTTACCAGCTAAGGACCCCAGGCAAGTGTACTTTATGATTGCTTTCGATTCAGAGTAGTTTTTTATTTTATATTTATACATATGCTCTCTTGCTTGATGACACGTTGTCACACGGATTAATATCATGGATTTGTTTATACTTCGTGACTGTCTTTTACATGATTACCATGATTGCGAGTGGATTCCATGAGTACTAGCTGGGCGGGGAAATATCTTAGTAGACATGTGGACTACCCAGAAACATCCCCAAAATGTCTATTCTTGTCAGATAGCAATCGCAGAATTCACGTACGGCGTGCCGGATTTAGCCCTTAGCCATTCACATGTCGAACAAAATATTTTAAAACACATAGTTAGTTGTCTTTTACTCGTTTTCCCTTTTTTTTACCACTTGCCAGGTCATCCTAGTTACATGTTATTTTTCTAGCTGATATATCATGTTGTAGAGTTTTCTACTTTCTTTCATGATTTGCCATGATATCGGTCATATTTTTAGATCATCTCACATATGTTATTTTCATGTCTTGTGAATTCTATTGTGTTTTCGCATTGCCGTCGGTTTGTGGGCTTATTCCATTCCTGACTGGAAACCTGTTAGAGTTATATACTAAAAGCATCACTTTTGTAGTAACCTTATTTCCTTAAATTTTGAATGAGAATCATATGGGCAAATGTTTGCATATTGTATTTGTTGCAAGTGTTAATGCAAATGTCTGATATTCTATATTGTAGATAATATGGTGTGTGGTATCACACAGAAGATCATATTATCATTTTCCTATGGAGTATATAAATAGTTCACAACCTAGATGGACTTGGACAATCTATTGGAAAGGTTATAGTGTAATCTGGTATTAGTCTATCTTGACTATAGGTTTACACTAGTACACTTTGTGTGTATTGAACAGGACCACTTGAGGTTGTTCTCTTTGTACTGACTACATAAGAGAACAAACACCTCTGTTATTATAGATGCTTGTGCTCTTAATCCGGATATAATAACGGACATGTATATGTAGTGTGCATTACTTTGACTCATAAAAGAGTGAGATTCATTATGGATCAACAACCTCTATGAATTGGGTAATAACATTGTATATATGATGGACTGTTGATTATAAATGGAATCCATGTCCCGATACATCGGGTTGATGATGTTCTCTTAAGGAGCTCATAAGGATTGTCATGTAAACCCTGCAGGTGGATTATATCCGACATGACAAATAAAGTTGAGCGGTACTACTTAAGGATAAAAGATGTCGAATCAATATAGTTATCAGTAACTTAATTTGATCGACAGACATACGATATCTTAACATGGGGAGCCAAACGAGCATATAATAAAAGGAGCCCACAAACATAATTTGGGATTAGGGAGGTAGTGCAACAATAGCTCATTAGTAGACCGAGCTATTGTTAATGGGCCTGGATTGTGTGTTCGGGCTGAACACGGGATATCCAGATCCGTTAGGACGCCTAACCCTAATTTTTCCTCATGGTCCCTGCCGTAGCCTATATATATCCTCTTTTCTCTGGCCGCCAGATTACTGATCAAAAATCTGAAATTTTCTCCAAATTCGTGATTCACGTAAGGAGAGAAAGAGAGGGCTGCCAAGGAGAAGAAAAGGTTGGGAGATCGTCGCCCACACGACGTCCAACTCGAGGAAGGAATACGTGCAGAAGATCTTGGGGTCATCCGCTCGAGATTGCCAGGAATTACTTGTCTCCTTTCTGCCGCAGGTATAATTCGTGAACCCTAGTTTCCGCCTATGAAGGGTTAGAACACGTATTAGATCTGTTTAACTTTCTATCGATCAATACGTACACCAAAGGAAGGGTCCTGGGAATCCCCAGTTCCATCAATTGGTATCAGAGCCACTTTGGATCTACGATTGATTGATACATCCATGTTGCCCAATAAAACCTGCGCTGTGTAATAGTCGGTAGATGTAGATCTGTTTTAACTCGATTTTGCAAGCATCTTAGATCCAACTATTATGGTCCAATGCATGTTTTTTGATTGTGTTGTTTAAACCACGGACATGTCGTGGATGTTGTTGTTAATGTGGATGTAATTAAAATCACGAGGGTTGATCGTGCTTATTATTTTAATTTTTCAATCTAGATTATGTGTGAACTCCTTCGGGAGGCATAGGATTGATGTAATTTTAATTATTTTTGATCAATCGTGATGGCGTTGGTGGCTATTTCTGACGCCGAACGAGATGCTGGTTTTAAGCAGTCCAGGGGCAGACAGATGATTTTCGATGAAAGAATCGACAGCCAAAACCTTAAAAAAAAATTCGAGGCGCTGCCCCGAACCCCGCGACCTTACCCAGCAGGTCGAACCCCGAATAGATCTGCGCAGCGCCAGATTTTGGATTCAGATAGTTGAAGACGAAGCAGCAAAGATGACCATAAATAGTTGGATATTTTCTCTTATTTTTGTCATTTTGCTTTTTTTGATTATGCATATTTATTATTGAGTGGTTGTTTTTCTGAAAAACCAAGCCTACATTAATAATGGACAACATGGACATAATATCAACTAGTAGAAAAACCCTCATTGTTAAATAACTAAGTGGGAGAGGATTTTTATTTAGTATAAATCTTATGGTCTCCATTACTGGTTTGTAGGTGATGTAATTATACTTGCGTGTTGGCTTTAGTGCTTTCCTCCATATCGGATGAGTATAATTATGGATCACCAGTACAAACTTTCTTAGGGATAATTGTAGAAAGTTACCTAGTATGTGTTCACTTCTCCATCTGAAGGAACTCATTACAAGGTAATGGACTTAGTATTAAGTAATGGTATACACTTAGATACAAATAATGGTATCCTCCCCATCGGAGTCACTGCTATTAGTTGTATGACCTGAGCAAGACCAGCATTTTAATTTTATTTGTCATAAAGTTATGTTGACATGATAGTAAAATTAATAAGAAAAATCTATTTGAACAAAGTTGAATTTGTATACGTCCACACTATCGTGGCATGCTAAATTCATGGTGTTCAAGGTGTTGGTGAATTTCTTATTATTGTTTTGAGGGAATCAATATTTAGTTAATTCAAAAAGTTTTTTTTGCCCTACATAATATTATTTATGTGATTCTCAAGCTTTCAAAAATGGGTTCTTTCAGTCCACTTATGATGATTCTTAAAGAAAATAAACTTACTGGACCTAATTATATTGACTGGAAACGTAATTTGGACATTGTTCTGACTGCTGAGGAGTACAAATATGTACTTGTTGAGGAATGCCCACCTAAGCCTGATGCTAACTCTGATGAAGAGGTCAAAGAGGCTTATAAGAAGTGGAAAAAGGAAGATGAGATGGCGCGGTGTTATATTCTGGCATCTATGTCAAATGTACTGCAACATCAGCTTCAGGCCATGGCCACAGCTTATGACATGATGTATAACCTCAAGGAACTCTTCGGACATCAGAGTAGAGCAGCTAGGCAGTTTGCTATAAAATGTTTGATGAATACAAAAATGGCTGAGGGTACACCAGTAAGCGATCATGTTCTCAAGATGATGGGTCATCTGAATGAGATGGAGATCCTTGGAGCTGAAATCGATGGAGAATCCTAGGTTGATATCATTCTCGGGACTCTGCCTAAAAGTTTTGACAATTTCTGCCTTAATTACAACATGAACAAAAGGTTGTATAGTTTGGCAGAACTTACAAAAGAGCTACAGGATGCTGAATCTCCCTTTAGGCAGAGTGGTCATGTTTTTGTTTCTGAAATGGCTTCTACTTCTAAGCCAAAAGGCGGTAAGAAGATGAATAACATTCAGAAACAAGCAAACTCAGCAAAGAAGGGCATGGGACCTCAAGGCACAGTGAAAAAGCCGAAAGGCAAATGTTTCAAGTGCAAAGAGTCAGGTCATTGGAAGACTGATTGTCCACTTCTCAAACAAGGGAACAAATAAGGTATATCTCATTTACTAGTAGTTGAAACATGTTTAGCGGTGTTATCTACCGGCACCTGGTGTGTAGATACAGGAGCCACTAATCATGTCTGCAATACATTACAGGGGTTCCAGGAAACCAGACGGCTCAGTGATGGAGAGATATGCTTGTTCATGGGTGATGCTACAAAAGTATCGATCGTTGCATTAGGAGATGTTACTTTATCTTTTGGTAGAAATAAGTCTTTGACATTGAGAGAATGTCTTTATGCACCTTCACTTAGAAGGAATTTAGTTTCTGTTTCTATGTTAGTTAAGGATGGATATTCAGTTTATTTTAATAACAATATTGTTATTAGAAAGAATAAACATTTTATCTGTTCTGGTGCATTGGTTGATAATTTGTATGTCATTAATCCTATTTCGCCCATAATGCAACTTATGAAAATGAATAATATGTCATCTAACTTAAATAAGAGAAAAAAAACCTTCTTGTATGAACCAAACATATCTTTGGCACTTGCGATTTGGGCATATTAACCTAAGAAGGATTCAAAGACTGGTTGAAGATGGACCTTTGAGTTCATTGGAAGTGGAGGCACTACCAGTCTGTGAATCCTGCTTGGTAGGTAAAATGACCAAAAGGCCTTTTACGGCAAAGGGGTATAGGTCCAAAGATGTGTTGGAATTGGTTCATTCTGATTTGTGTGGACCCATGACTATCCAAGCTAGAGTTGGCTTTGAATATTTTGTCACATTTATTGACGATTATTCAAGGTATGGATACATTTATTTGATGTGCGCCGTAAGTCTGAGTGCTTTGAGAAATTCAAAGAGTACAAGGCTGAAACGAAGAAACGTCATGGAAAATGTATCAAGTCACTACGATTAGATCATGGTGGCGAGTACCTTTTTGGAGAGTTTAGGGATTATTTATCAGAGGCTGGGATTGCATCCCAATTGACTGCACCTGGAACGCCCCAACAGAATGGTGTAGCCGAAAGAAGGAATAGAACACTTATGGAGATGGTTAGATCAATGATGAGTTATTCGGATTTGCCAGATTCGTTTTGGGGATATGCCTTAGAGACTGCAGCTTATATTTTGAACTTGGTTCCTTCTAAGTTAGTACCTCTTACTCCCACAGAACTGTGGATTGGGCGCAAGCCTAGTCTGAAACATGTTCACATTTGGGGTAGTCCAGCACATATGCTGAATGGAAAAACAGATAAGTTGGAATCTCGTACAGAAGTACGCTTGTTTGTAGGCTATCCAAGAGGAACGAAAGGAGGTTTAATTTATAGTCCTAAGGATCAGAAGGTCATTGTTAGCACCAATGCCCGATTCTTAGCGGAAGACTATGTGATGAACCATAAACCCACAAGTAGAGTTGTTCTAGAAGAACTGAGACGTGAGACACCAAGTAGTTCATTACCAACATTACAAGAGGATGAACCACAAATAACTGCACAACGTGTCACAAATGTTACACCACAACCGATAGTGCCTCGTCGTAGTGGGAGGGTTGTGATACAACCTGATAAATGTATGTTCTTGGAAGAGTTGTCAGACTTCGTCCCTGAGGAACAAGATTATGATCCCTGTACCTACAATGAAGCACTCCAAGATAAAGATGCAGAGTCTTTGCAAAAAACAATGATATCTGAAATAGAATCTATGGATTCTAATCAGGTCTGGGAGCATGTAGAACCACCCGTTGGTATAAAAGCCATTAGATGCAAGTGGGTCTATAAGAGAAAAAGAGGATCAGACGGTAAGGTTGAAACCTTTAATGCTCGGCTTGTAGTAAAAGGTTTTACTTAAAGAGAGGGTATCGATTATGAGGAAACCTTTTCTCCTGTAGCCATGCTTAAGTCTATTCGGATTCTTTTATCTATTGTAGCTCATCTCGATTATGAGATTTAGCAAATGGATGTCAAGATAGCTCTCTTTAATGGAAGTCTTGAGGAAGACATCTATATGAAGCAACCAGACGGGTTCATTGAAAAGGGCCAGGAGCATCTTGTTTGTAAGCTCAAGAAGTCCATTTATGGACTGAAGCAAGCTTCCAGATCTTGGAACATATATTTTGATCATGTGATAAAATCCTATAGATTTGATCAATATCAGGATGAATCATGTGTATACAGAAAGGGTGACGGAAACGTGGTGGTGTTCCTAGTACTTTATGTGGATGACATCTTGCTCATTGGAAACAATATGAAGGTATTATGTGATGTAAGGGTATGGTTATCCAAACAGTTTGATATAAAGGACTTGGGAGAAGTAGGTCATATCCTTGGGATCAAAGTTCTACGAGATCGCAAGAAAAGGATGTTGGGCTTATCCCAATCTTCCTATATCGATACTGTACTAATTCGTTTTAGTATGCAAAATTCTAAGAAAGGTTTCTTACCTTTTAGACATGAAATTGCTCTATCAAAGGAGCAGTGTCCGAGGACACCTAAAGAGATAGAGAACATGAAGGCAGTTACTTATGCTTTAGCAGTAGGAAGCTTAATGTATGCAATGCTATATACGAGACCAGACATCTGCTTTGTCGTAGGCATGGTCAGCAGATATCAGTCTAACCCAGGACAAGAGCACTGGACTGTCGTAAAGCATATTTTGAAGTACCTGAAAAGGACTAAAGAGTATATGCTAGTTTACCAGGCAGATAGTTTAGTTCCCTTGGGGTATACAGACTCAGATTTTTAGTCAGATAGGGATTCCAGGAAATCTACCTCAGGTTATGTGTTTACTTTGGGAGGTGGAGCCATTGTGTGGAGGAGTATCAAGCAAAAATGTATTGCTGATTCCACCATGGAAGCCGAGTACGTGGCAGCCTCTGAGGCAGCCAAAGAAGCGGTTTGGCTCAGAAACTTTCTGTTGGACTTGGATGTGGTACCTAGTTTGCCTAAGTCTATTACACTTTATTGTGATAATAGTGGTGCAGTTGCAAACTCGAAGGAACCACGAGCCCATAAGACAGGCAAACACATTGAGCGCAAGTACCACCTGATACGAGATTTCATAAAGAAAGGAAAAGTTACTGTGATCAAGATAGCATCAGCCGACAACCTAGCTGATCCCTTTACAAAGAGCTTACCAGCTAAGGCTTTTGACAGTCATGTTGAGGGAATGGGAGTCAGATGTGTAGCAGCATAGCTTTAAGTATAAGTGGGAGATTTGTAACAATATACTGAAAAGTAATGCTTTGAGTATAAGTGGAAGATTGTTAGGGTTATATACTAAAAATATCACTTTTGTAGTAACCTTATTTCCTTAAATTTTGAATGAGAATCATATGGGCAAATGTTTGCATATTGTATTTGTTGCAAGTGTTAATGCAAATGTCTGATATTCTATATTGTTGACAATATGGTGTGTGGTGTCACACAGAAGATCATATTATCATTTTCCTATGGAGTATATAAATAGTTCACAACCTAGATGGACTTGGACAATCTATTGGAAAGGTTGTAGTATAATCTGGAATTAGTCTATCTTGACTATAGGTTTACACGAGTACACTTTGTGTGTATTAAACAGGACCACTTGAGGTTGTTCTCTTTGTACTGACTACATAAGAGAACAAACACCTCTGTTATTATAGATGCTTGTGCTCTTAATCCAGATATAATAACGGACATGTATATGCAGTGTGCATTACTTTGACTCATAAAAGAGTGAGATTCATTATGGATCAACAACCGCTATGAATTGGGTAATAATATTGTATGTATGATTGGCTGTTGATTATAAATGGAATCCATGTCCCGATACATCGGGTTGATGGTGTCCTCTTAAGGAGCTCATAAGGATTGTCATGTAAACCCTGCAGGTGGATTATATCTGACATGACAAATAAAGTTGAGCGGTACTACTTAAGGATAAAAGATGTCGAATCAATATAGTTGTCAGTAACTTAATTTGATCGACGGACATACGATATCTTAACATGGGGAGCCAAACGAGCATATAATAAAAGGAGCCCACAAACATAATTTGGGATTAGGGAGGTAGTGCAACAATAGCTCATTAGTGGACCGAGCTATTGTTAATGGGCCTGGATTGTGTGTTCGGGCTGAACACGGGATATCCAGATCCGTTAGGAGGCCTAACCCTAATTTCTCTTCATGGTCCCTACCGTAGCCTATATATATCCTCTATTCTCTGCCCGCCAGATTATTGATCAGAAATCTGAAATTTTCTCTAAATTCGTGATTCACGTAAGGAGAGAAAGAGAGGGCTGCCAAGGAGAAGAAAAGGTTGGGAGATCGTCGCCCACATGACGTCTAACTCGATGAAGGAATACGTGCTGAAGATCTTGGGGTCGTCCGCTCGAGATTGCCATGAATTACCTGTCTCCTTTCTGCTGCAGATATAATTCGTGAACCCTAGTTTCCTCCTATGAAGGGTTAGGACACGTATTAGATCTGTTTAACTTTTTATCGATCAATACGCACACCAAAGGAAGGGTCCTGGGAATCCCCAGTTCCATCAAAACCAACATTTTTCAGGTCAGCTGTGGCTTCACATAGCATTAGGAGATACGGGTGTACTAGCAGGCAGAAACCTAGAAATTAAATATATGTGGTATCATTTACATTAATTGTAAGAACCTTGTACTTCCTTTAAATATAAATGTTGTAATCAATTTAGAAATGTGAATGAGCAATAAAGTTTATTTTGAGCATTTATTTATTACGGGCTTGACAGTGTTCTACTGCCGACTCTGCGACGTAGGCTGGCTTGGACATGCACTCGTATCCCGAAAAGCGGGTACAGGTCGTGACATTGGGTCCAGATGGTCTCTCTAGTCTAGTTAACTCTTCATCTAAGATAACCTCATAACCAAAAACCATTACCTACTCTAAGATACCTATATCATGTATAACCCCACCTTATGTCAATTATCCATAATACCTATGTATCTAACATATCAAAACACATCCCCATATATAATATATCACATATATACAATATATCTTACTTGATATATATACAATATATCACAACTATACACTATCGTCATAGGTTATAATTTCACCTAGGGAACACTAAGCTATGGTAAACCCTCAATCTATAAAATATAACATAATAAAGTCACTAACCTATAACCCATATCCACATCATATACACAATATATGATGGCTAACCAAACAAATGGGGAAAGAACAAATTAGGCTAACCATTACATTCACACACACACATATATATATATAGACAGACTCAAACACAAAGATAACCTAACAAAAGGAATGGACCAAAGCATAGGGCTGAACATGCTAGCTACGTTCTGTACAAGTGAGTACCACACAGAAAATGCAGTGGGTTAAATGAGATTATAGTGAATTAGTGGCTATACTGTCACGCCCCAGAACCAGAATATTGGAGAGCGGGGGACAGACACAGCCAGCTACGTACATTGAGGTAGAATCTACCTCGATATACAGTCACGGCTGTCTAGATACATGAGGGTTTAACTACAAGCCATCAGTCTCTTATAGTCATGAACAAGCCTATTGTCTCAATCTCAAGCAAGTAATAGCAGTTACAAGATGTCAGAGCACCAAATATACAATAGTAAGGCGTCCATACATTACATATTTGGATGATCATAAAGCTAGTCCTACAAAATATGAAGACTAGAAAGAGTTTCAGTCATACATGATCAACCCTAGGATTTGTCAATCATGTTACAGCCCGTAGGCAGACAGTAAGTAAAGTTGCAGAGCTAACACTTGTTCGGCGGCTAAACACCTCAAAAGAATAATTTTACAATGGAGTGGGAGAGCCAAAACAAAACTCACTCGTTGCCAGGGTTACGCCTGGTGGTCACCATCTGACTGCAAGGTTGGGAGATCCTCTGGAGCTGCTCCGGTATCTGGCCATCCAAAACCAGCTGGGTCAGATCCCAGGAAGAGCAACTGCCACAAAGTAGCCTTCACTTAAGAACTAAAACCAGCATTTAGCACAAAAATATAATTATATAATAAAAGACTAGAAATATGGAAAATCATGATGATATACGATAAGATAACCATGGGACTATTCAGATAACCAAGTTACAACCCTTAAACCAAACAAGGACCAGGGTTGTAACCCTTCGTCTGAACGGAACTTGGTTCCCACTATTTATCGATAAACTAAAAGCATAAGCGTTCAGGTCATGTAACAATCTTGTACAGGATCAGGACAAGAATAGACTCGGTTAGACTCCATCCAATCAATCACGGCCAAGCAGTAAGTACGGCTTGATACTTTAACTAACTAGGGTTATCACAGGCCTAGTTACTAGCAAGATGCAATGAGATTGTTCCACAGCCACAAGCCCTACAGACCATCCAGGTTATCCGGATGCAAATTAGGGGTTGAGTTCAGGCGGGTACATCGTCCAGGAACACATGTACCCTTAAGTAGCTTGAAGGGTGCAACACATGACAGTGTGCTGGAAATGTGCCCTACTCGACGGCATGCTACAGATCCCAGGTGGGGCGCCCAGATAACGGGATTGCCTGTTGCTGGGAAATCTCTTCATGACTACTGAATTATTCTAGTTATTAGCCTTAGTCAATTTCAGTAGGTACCCCTGACCGTGGTACTCAGGGGTCCCTGTCCTATACATAATGCGAGACAGTACTGGTTTATTTGTACAAACACAATCGCCCACGGTGTCCAGGCCATTCATTCTTGTCATGTCATGCTAGCCGTCGCAACAACATTCAATAGTTCCCATCATGCTGCTAGTCATGTCTAATCATGTTATGTCAGTTAATTGTCATACCATGCCATGTACAGCCATCTGTTCAGTCACATCAATCAATTCGTGATTATCAAGTCCATGAAAATATAAGAACATAGAAAGACAATCGGTCCGCCAAAGGGGCTCAAACTCTACGCTAGTGAACCTCTACGCTAGGCCAAGGGGGGCCCCAAGCGTAAAGTGGCTTTACGCAGGCAAGACACGGGAAGAGACAGCTCTACACGAGCGGGAGGGCACGCGAGCGAGACTCTATGCTAGCAAGCATTCTACGCGAGCGAGCACTCGAGCGAGACTCTACGCTAGTGAACCTCAACGCATGCGAGAATTCCACACGAGCAGAACTCTACGCGCGCGAGCACTCGAGCGAGACTCTACACACGCGAGAGTAGCCCCTGTGTAGAGCTCGAATGAGCTTGGCGTAGAACGGATTACACTGGCACGCAATGTGTGGGCGTAAAAAGGAAACACTACTACGCTAGCACGTTAAAACGTGTGCGTAAAATAGGAAATACTACGCAGGCACGTTAAAACATGTGCGTAAAAGGCTCATCTTCTTCCAAGGCCGAGACTTGCAGCCGTGGAGACTCAAGAACTCAAGGAACCCCATCTCGGCCAAGACTTGGTGAAATCCAGCCATTCAAAAGCCAATCTTGCGTAAAATCGAAATTCTCACCACATGGAACTCTCCATTTTCGAAACAACCCAGTTAAGAAGATCAAAACCATGAATATCAAAATACTAGAAACCTAGATCTACGAAAATCCATGCATCAAAATGAGAATCTTCAAGTTCAAAAGTGATTAAGAATTATGCTAAGAAGCCATTGGAACCATCAAAATGGTTTCTCGAGTGAAAGCAAGTTGCACTTGCCTACTTGGGTGATCGGTGGAGAAATGAAGAAGAAGAAGAGAGTAGTAAAGAGAAATGAATGAGGAGAGAGAAGGGGTTATTGGGTTAATAAATGGGGGATGGTGGTAGGTAGGGGTTTTCATACCAACCCAAACCAAACCGAACCCAACCGAACCCGATGCATGCCCAAGCCAGAATAGACCACCTGAGCCAAGAAATGCCAACTAACTCATACCAATACAAAACCCAAGACTGGCAAGCCAGGACAAGTCAAAATACGGGTCCGAGATACGTACATGTATACCAAAATACCTATAACAAAAATCGAGGGTGACAACTCTACCCACCTTAAAAGAATTTCGTCCTCGAAATTTAATCAAGAGGCTAGAGATGTCGAGCAAGTTACACTAATAACAGGCAAGATATAATTAAGCAATCAATCATGCAAGCAAGGAATCGAAGGCATGAGGCATAAGGAAGACATTATACCTTACGAGTCAAACAGGTCGGGATATCGCAATCTTATGTCATCCTCACGCTCCTATGTTGACTCACCCAAAGAGTGATGACCCTAAGCAACACGGACTAACTTGATAGTATTGTTCTTGAGTATCTTCTCTCTTCGGTCCAATATGGATACGGGTCTCTTCTCATACGAAAGTTTGGTACCAACAACCAATTTCGAATGATCAAGGACATGACTCTGATCTGGTATATACTATCACAATTGGGATACATAGAAGATATCATGCACCTCACGTAACGATGGCGGGAGAGCAAGACGATAGGACACATCTCCTACTCGCTCTAGAATGTCGAATGGCCCGATATACCTAGGACTAAGCTTTCCCATACGCCGAAACGAATAACGCCACGGGTAGGCGAGATCCTGAGGAATACATGGTCGTCGACGAAAAATTCAAGGGGACGCCGATGAGAATCGGCCCAATGACGCTGGCGATCTTGTGCAACTCGAAGATGATCTCTGACTTGCCTGACCACCTCAACAGTCCGGGTTACCATCTCGGGACCAAGCATTTGCCTCTCACCGATATCATCCCAGGCTAAAGGAGATCTGCACTTTCTGTCGTACAAGGCCTCATAGGGTGCCATCTGGATACTGGCCTGGAAACTGTTATTGTATGAGAACTCCACTAGATGTAAGCGATCTTCCCACGAACCACCGAAGTCGAGTGTGCATGACCGCAACATATCTTCAAGAGTCTGGATCGTGCGTTCTGACTGACCATCTGTCTGCGGATGATAAGTTGAACTAAACTTGAGACGAGTCCCCAAACTTTTCTGAAGACTCTGCCAAAAGTACGATATGAATCTGAAATCTCTGTCGGATATAATACTGACTGGTACTCTATGCAGCCTGACTATCTGCAGGAGGTACATCTCTGTAAGCTGATCCGTCGACTGACCGACCCTAAAAGAAAGAAAATGAGCTATCTTGGTGAGTCTATCGACTATAACCCAGATAACATCTCTCATAGCTAGGGATCGAGGTAATCCCGTTACAAAATCTATGGTAATGTGCTCCCATTTCCATTCTGGGGTTGGTAAAGATTGAAGAAGTTCAGCCGGTCTCTGATGTTCAGCTTTAACTTGTTGGCAAACTAAACAACGAAAGACAAACCAGGCTATCTCCCTCTTCATGCTATTCCACCAAAAATGTTGCCGGATATCACGATACATCTTTGTACCGTCCGGATGAATCGAATACTGAGAACTGTGAGCTTCTGCAATGATCTCCTATCTGATATCACCACTGGACACACAAAGACGCCTCCCATGTCAAAGTGTACCGTCCTTATGGACACATAACTCTGGTCTTCGTTCTGCTACACATTCCGCCCTAAGCCGCTGAAGCTTAGAATCTGATGACTGAGCTAACTTGATCCTCTCAACTATACTGGTCTGAACTTGTATACTGGCCATCAATGCTATACTGGTAGGAAGGACAACTTCTATACCCATCTTCTGAAGATCTGCTAACAACTCTGGTTGTGCGGTTAGAAAGTAAACTCTGGCTCTTCTGCTCAATGCATCTGCAACAACGTTGGCCTTCCCAGGATGATACTGCAGGTTGATGTAATAATCTACAAGTAGCTCTAGCCATCTTCTCCGACGCATATTAAGATCCTTCTGGGTGAACACATACTTCAAGCTCTTGTGGTCAGTAAAAATCTCCACCCTATCTCCATACAAATAATGCCTCCACAACTAAAGTGCAAACACTACTGCTGTCAGCTCCAAGTCATGGGTCGGGTAATTCCTCTTATGATCACAAAGTTGACATGACGCATAAGCTATTACCTTCCCATGCTGCATCAAAACACATTCTAAACCTCTGCCAGAAGCATCACAATACACTGAAAATCCTCCAGTCCCATCTGGAAGAGTGGGAATGGGTGCCGTCATCAATCTTCGCTTCATCTTCTCAAATGAATCCTGACATTCTGCCGTCCAAGCAAACTGCACATCCTTGCGGGTCAACTGGGTCATAGGTGCTGAAATCCGAACAAAGTCTGAAACAAATCGCCGGTAGTAGCCGACCAAGCCAAGAAAACTGCGAACTTCTGTAATTGTGCTGGGTACCGGCCACGTCTCAATGGTCACGATCTTCTGGAGATCCACTTCCACTCCACCTCTGGTGATGATATGACCCAAGTATGAAATACGATCGAGCCAGAACTCGCATTTACTGAACTTCACATACAACTGGTGCTATCTGAGAATCTGAAGAACTACAAGAAGATGCTGTTCATGCTCCGCTTCACTCTTGCTGTAGACCAGGATGTCATCTATGAATACAATCACGAACTGATCCAAATAAGGCATGAAAATACGATTCATGAGGTCCATGAATACAGTCGATGCATTGGTTGCTCCAAAGGGCATCACAAGGAACTCCCAATGCCCATACCTGGATATAAAAGCCGTCTTCGGGATGTCCTGCTCTCTGACTCTGATCTGGCGGTATCCTAACCGCAAATCAATCTTCGAAAGTACGGACGCCACTTTGAGCTGATCAAACAAGTCATCTATCCTCGAAAGAGGATATCTGTTCTTAATTGTCACTGAGTTCAAGGTACGATAGTCAACACATAATCTGGACGTACCATCCTTCTTTTTCATAAAAAGCATAGGGGCTCCCCAAGGCGATCCACTAGCACGGATGAATCCCTTGGTCCTGAGTTTTTCAATCATCTTATACAAGATCTTCAATTCTGACGGCGCCATCCGGTAGACACTCTCTGACACTGGTGCTGATCCGGGGATCAAGTCTATGATGAACTCGATCTCTCTCTCTGGTGGCATACCTGGAAGCTCTTCGGGGAAAACATCGGGAAACTCTTCTACAACTCTAGAAAATCGAACTGTCGCTGCTACTGCCATCCGAAATACTGGAGGAGAAGGTTCTATTCTGTCTCGAAAAAATGAAAATTCTGGCTCACCAGGAATACTAAAAATAATCTTGCCGATATGGCAATATATTCTAGTATACTGGTCCCTCAACCAATGCATCCCAAAGACCACATCATAATCGGCCATCGGGAATTCTATCAACCTAGCGGGAAACTCCATACCGCTAACTATGATCCGACACGAGAAAAACACTTTATCTACTCCCACAAGTACGTTACCATTAAGTATATTGAGCCTTACTGATAACGACTCGGGCTCCAGTCCTATCCATGTCTCAAATCGTACAGACATAAATGAATGCGAAGCACCAGAATCAAACAATACTGATGCTGGGAAGGAGTTGACGAGAATAGTACCTACCACTACCTCACCTGATGCAATCTCCTCCTCCACGGTCAAAGCCATCACTTGACCTTGCCCTCGGGGTGCTGGTCCCCTCTGCTGGAAACGTCTCTGGCGATTCTGGATCTGAGTTTGGACTTGTGCATACTGCTGGGGGTTCTGTAGCTGAAATACCTGGGTCTGAGGCGACAAGGGCCTCGGAAATGGGTACTGCTGCTGCTGCTGAAATGATGCTGGGGCTAGCCCCGTAACCGAAGGACTAGAAAAGGTTGATGAAGAGGAACTTCCCCTATTCGGGCAGTTTCCAACCTTGTGGTCCGGCGCCCCACAAGCCAAGCACAAACCCTGTGCTCTGCGATATTCTGATACCACGTGCCCTGGCTTCTCACAATGAGTGCAACCTATTACGAAAGACTGCTTCTGCTGCTACTGCTGGGGATATGTCGGGGTCGAATGCTGAATCGACGCAACGGAAGCCGCCCGCCTCGAAGCTCCAATGGTCAAAGCCCTAGCTGTTGGGGCTAGCGCTGAAGACTGGTTCATCTGGCCGTGAGACCGCTTCCGACTCCCGGTCTGGTCCACAATCCTCTGGGAGGTATACTCATGCCTCCTAGCTGCTCTCAATACTGCATCGAAGGTCTGATGCTCAAATTACTCCACCGCCAGTAAAATCTCCAGGTGCAGTCCTTGCTGGAACCGCTGAGCTCTGTCGAACTCGGTCGCCACCAAGGTGGGAGAAAACCGACTAAGCCTGGAGAACTCGGTCGAATATCCATCGACCGTCTTGCCTAGCTACTTCAAGTTGGTGAACCTCGTCTGTAGATCATACCGAGATACAACATCAAAATACTTGGTCTAGAATCTCTTACGAAATACCGTCCATGCAATAGGTGCCACCAATCCAACGGCCTGCGCCGCCCACCAGCTGCGGGCTAGATCCAATAACTACAGGCACACCACGGCTACCTTCTCGTCTTCTGGAGTCCTGGCTGCTTCTAGAATAACCTCAGTATCCTGCAGCCAAGCACTGCAGCAATAGCATCTTCGCTACCATCGAAGAAGGGAGGGTTCAAGTGCTTGAAGCTGTTGGCTGCACTGTTACCTGGATGACCACCTCTGCTCAAATCATCTTGTACTGTCTAGTGCAATGCATCACCTCGACGATTATGTGATGCAAGCAACTCCCTGATGAGTCCAACCAAGACTCCATCATCCTGCCTTGTAGGCTGGGCTGGCTATACTGGGGGTTCTGGACCTCCGGGAAGCATGACTCGGGAAGCTGCTCCTGAGTGCTGAGCTTGATCCTTTTGTTGCGGGAGTACTCGTTGAGCTCCTTTCGGCTGATTGGCAGGTCCAGGAACAGTGCCGCTGAAGAAGACGACACAGGGAACAATAAGGAAGGACTAGGACAGATCAAAGATACAAGCATGTGATCAGGTCAAGATTTCAGGAATTTAGAGGATACGAGCAGAGATCAAGGACGAGTGCTGATTGAGACATCTATTCGGTAAACCCTCACATATCTTGATCCACAAGACCTGCATGGGCCACCACTTAAACCGTGTCACGCCCCAGAACCAGAATACTGGAGAGTGGGGGACAGGCACAGCCAGCTACGTACATTGAGGAAGAATCTACCTCGATATACGGTCACGACTTTCTAGATACATGAGGGTTTAACTACAAGCCATCAGTCTCTTATGGTCATGAACAAGCCTATCGTCTCAATCTTAATCAAGTAATAGCAGTTACAAGATGTCAGAGCAACAAATATACAATAGTAAGGTGTCCCATATATTACATATTTGGATGCTCATGAAGCTAGTCCTACCAAATATGAAGAATAGCAAGAGTTTCAGTCATACATGATCAACCCTAGGATTTGTCAATTATGTTACAGCCCGTAGGCAGACAGTAAGTAAAGTTGCAAACGAACTAACACTTGCTCGGCGGCTAAACGCCTCAAAAGAATAATTTTACAATGGAGTGAGAGAGCCAAAATAAAACCCACTCGTTGCCATGGTTACGCCTGGTGGTCACCATCTGACTGGAAGGTAGGAAGATCCTCTGGAGCTGCTCCGGTATCTGGCCATACAAAACTAGCTGGGTCAGATCCCAGGAAGAGCAAGTGCCACAAAGGAGGCTTCACTTTAGAACTAAAACCAGCATTTAGCACAAAAACATAATTATATAATAAAAGACTAGAAATATGGAAAATTATGATGATATACGATAAGATAACCATGAGACTATTCAGATAACCAAGTTACAACCCTTAAACCAAACAAGGACCGGGGTTGTAACCCTTCGTCTGAACGGAACTTGGTTCCCACCATTTATCGATAAGGTAAAAGCATAAGCTTTCAGGTCATGTAACAATCTTGTACAGGATCAGGACAAGACTAGACTGGGTTAGACTCCATCCAATCAATCACTACCAAGCAATAAGTACGGCTTGATACTTTAACTAACTAGGGTTATCACAGGCCTAGTTACTAGCAAGATGCAATGAGACTATTCCACAGCCACAAGCCCTGCAGACCATCCAGGTTATCCGGACGCAAATTAGGGGTTGAGTTCAGGTGGGTACATCGTCCAAGAACGCATGTACCCTTAAGTAGCTTGAAGGGTACAACACATGACAGTGTGCTGGAAATGTGCCCTACTCGACGGCAGGCTACAGATCCCAGGTGGGGCGCACAGATAACGGGATTACCTATATCTGGGAAATCTCTTCATGACTACTTGATTATTCTAGTTATTACCCTTAGTCAATTTCAGTAGGTACCCCTGACCGTGTTACTCAGGGATCCTTGCCCTAGACATGATGCGAGACAAAACTGGTTCATTTGTACAAACACAATAGCCCACGGTGTCCAGGCCATTCATTATTGTCATGGCATGCTAGCCGTCGCAACAACATTTAATAGTTCCCATCATGCTACTAGTCATGTCTTATCATGTCATGCCCTGTCATGTCAGTTACTTGTCATACCATGCCATGTACAGCCATCTGTTCAGTCACGTCAATCAATTCGTGATTATCAAGTCCATGAAAAGTACAAGAACATAGAAAGACAATCGGTCCGCCAAAGGGGCTCAAACTCTACGCTAGTGAACCTCTACGCTAGGCCAGGGGGGCCCCAAGCGTAAAGTGGCTTTACGCAGGCAAGACATGGGGAAAGGCAGCTCTACGCGAGCGAGAGTGCACGCGAGCGAGACTCTACGCTAGCAAGCATTCTACGCGAGCGAGCACTCTAGCAAGACTCTACGCTAGTGAACCTCTACGCACGCGAGAATTCCACGCGAGCAGAACTCTACGCGCGCGCGCACTCGAGTGAGACTCTACGCACACGAGACTCTACGCACGCTAGAGTAGCCCCTGCGTAGAGCTCGAATGAGCTCGGCGTAGAATGGATTACGCTGGCACGCAATGCGTGGGCGTAAAAATGAAACACTACTACGCTAGCACGTTAAAACGTGTGCGTAAAATGGAAAACACTATGCAAGCACGTTAAAACGTGTGCGTAAAAGGCTCATCTTCTCCCCAAGGCTGAGACTTGCAGCCATGGAGACTCAAGAACTCAAGGAACCCCATCTCGGCCAAGACTTGGTGAAATCCAGCCATTCAAAAGCCAATCTTGCGTAAAATCAAAATTTCCACCACATGGAACTCTCTATTTTTGAAAACAACCCAGTTAAGAAGATCAAAACCATGAAGATCAAATTACTAGAAACCTAGATCTACGAAAATTCATGCATCAAAATGAGAATCTTCGAGTTCTAAAGTGATTAAGAATTATGCTAAGAAGCCATTAGAACCATCAAAATGGGTTCTCAAGTGAAAGCAAGTTGCACTTGCCTACTGCGGTGATCGGTAGAGAAATGAAGAAGAAGAAGAGAGTAGTAAAGAGAAATGAATACGGAGAGAGAAGGGGTTGCTAGGTTAATAAATGGGGGATGGTGGTAGGTAGGGGTTTTCATACCAACATAAACCAAACCGAACCCAACCGAACCCGATGCATGCCCAAGCCAGAATAGACCACTTTAGCCAAGAAATGCCAACTAACTCATACCAATACAAAACCCAAGACTGGCCAGCCAAGACAAGTCGAAATACGGTTCCAAGATACGTACACGTATACCAAAATACGTATAACAAAAACCGAGGGTGACATATATACTGCCCATGTATGGACAGGGTATTAGACGATTGAAGTGAATAAAGAGGTTTAGAAACTAATGTCAGTACAAAGAAACCAAGGAAGGAGGGCAACATATATAGGTACTAAGATATGAATCATTAGGCAAGGGTCAATTAATGAAACCAGTGTCTGAACTTAAGCTCCAGTACCTGGACTGGTTTGTCTCTGATACCTCAATGTGGTCCTTTGTGCAGGACAGAGTAGGATCAGACACTTAACTACAAAGGACCAAATATGAACCAAGGGTTATACAGGACACTACCTAAACCTGATACCAAGATTTGCCTGGACACATATGGTCTCAAGTCATCATCTAAAGCGAGAGGAAGTACAGCTACTACAGTGGTCTCCTTAGGATGCATCAGATACTCTAATGCCATCATCTATGCAGGTAATAAGAAGATGAACAGGACATGGAACAGGACAGGATAGATATGATTGCACATGCAGTGAAAACAAATATGAGGATTAGATGGGTCATTCAAAATGTAGGAACCTTCGTAGGATATTAACCAATCAACCATATACACACAACAACCTAAAGATTGACCAAGACAGGTGCATGACATTTATCTAGTACATGATATCATATTAGTGGGCTAATGATAATATGCAGGACTTGCTTGTAGCGGTGTTGCAGTTATGCATTACAGTGGTTATCAAGCAGTGAATGCATATAAGTGATGGCAGTTCAGAACATGCAAGGAAGTAGTTTGTGAATGCTAGGTAATATGTTTTCAATGGAAGGTGAATGTTTGTAGAGAACATACATGTTCTGATACTAAAGGCAGTGGATTTGGGATATGCAGGCTATGGAGTGAATACATATGGGTGCAGGACAGTTAAGTATGTGGTGAAAGATAAAGGGTGTAGGGAAATGCAGTAATAAAAATGTGTAGGGCATGCAGTGTATTGGTACATGGTTATTTACTCGAAGTGCAGGGCATGCAAGTGGGTTGACATGTGGAGTTAATGTGAAGGGATACTTGGTATGTTAAACAGAGGGATAGACGCTATTGAGTTGAAACAACATATGATACTAAGCCTAATTATGTTTGAACATAAATGGCTCATCAAGGTGGACTAATCTAATGTAATATCTGAACAAAAGGACATGACAAAAGGATGTTAAGGATATGACAGATATCAAGAGATACAAGTCTGATCACTAAATAGGATGTCTGAACTAACATGAAGGATGATGGACTGAACCAAACAGTGGAATGAGGATGCAGGACATATGTAAGTGATGTATACAATATATGTGAATATATGCAGGATGTTAAACTCAAAGTCCAAAGTTAGTGCAGAATACAACCTATCTGTTATTATCCATACTCGATCCCCCCTCCAATCCACATTTTCTCTGATACACAAAGGGAAGCAAATATATGGGGGACAAATATGAAATGCTAATCCTATAGGGAATGGGACTGGACAAGGGTGAAACTCAAGACCCTCATATGTAGTATACAGGACAAGTTAATTAGGATGCAGTGGTGGTTTAATGGAGAGTGCAGTGGTTAAATGGATGGCTTGACTGAACAATGTGAAGTATAGGAGTAACGTGGCAAGCAGTATATGATAGGATATGGTATCTAGAATGTTTTAGGATATGAAGGAACTGATACTAACCCATCCTAAAGTCTGCACATGACCTTGCTCATAGTCAGAACAACACAGGAACAGAACAGGGTCAAACAGTGGAAAAACCATCATGAACCCGAGCTCCCTATGACTAATTTGGTCAACCAAACAATCTGAAATCACAGCCAACAACCTACAATGCTAACACATCCTATAACCAATGTAAACATCAAATCAAAATTGAAATTAAATATTTAAAAGCTCTGTGAGTCATTTTATCGAATACTTGATGTGCGTATCCTATACGGAGTGATATGCCCATGATACTCACCTCAAATGGACTCAAACTAGATTCAAATTATTCCTAGAGCAAGGGGGATCCTAAATGAATGCATCTACATTAAAGAAATATGAAATTAAAAGGTTTAGAGGGCTCTTACCAATTGGGAGTTAGAATCCTAATGCAAACTTCCTAGATCTAGATTCTTACCAAGCTCTAATGGTCAAATTGCTCCAAATTCTTTCTAGCTAGCCAATAAAGCCTTCCTCCCTTCAAGAGAAAGAGATTGCAAGTGGTTTGGTGGAATTTGGACTTAATTTGGGAGATGGAGGAATTTGGAAAAGAACACCAAAGTTAGAATTAGGGTTTCAACGAAGGGGGGAAGAAGGGGGCTAATGTTGACTATATATAGCAAGAGGGGGCTGCTCTAGGCTGCTATGGCCGGCCACCTTGGTTGGGCTAGGGTTTGGATGGCTACAATGGCTAAAGGTCTCTTGTAATGTGTCATTTCAAGCCTTTTAAGGAAAGGCCCTAAGGTGGCTTGATGTCTAAGTCGAATAATGGTCTCTATATGATATTCTAGAATTATTAGAGCCTAGCTAACAAGTCTAAGTCCACAAGCTACGTCTCTATGATCATGATTAGCCTCTAGTCAAATTTGTTCTAAGGTTTCACTAACTAATGACACTAACACATTGCACTAATTGAAATAATATTAAAATAATAAAAAATTCTCTAATTTATTTCACTAACGTTATTTTGTCAATAAAAATAATAACCAAAATAATCTATTTTGGAAAAGTTCAAAAATACCCTCATTTTAGAAAAGTGGTAGTTACAATCCTTCCCCCTTAGAAAAATAATGACCTCGAAATTTAAGTTGGTCGTACTCTTCTTAAGGTTATGCCCCCAACAATCATGGTCTAGGAAAACTTTATCTAAATCATACAATATTGAAGAATAACATACAGGGTCATGACATGCAATATCAGTTGAAGGTCTCATCTAGCTACACTAACCATACTATATCACGAGGGAATTCATAAGGTATCAAAACACACAAGCAAGCGTAGGGTGCATCAAATCATCTCAAAAGACATGCTAGGGTCTAGGTCAAGTACTCACCTCCCACTAGGTCTGGTGGCTGGAACTCTCTCCTGAAGGCGGGGTCTCGACTAGGGCAGGTGCAGTAGGACAGTCTCGCATCACATGTGCAGCTGACCCACAGAATAGGCACAACTTTCCCCTCTTCCTACAGTCGTCCCATACATGCCTAAGCTCCTTACAGTAAGCACATGTAGGAACTCGCTTAACTGGCCTCTGCTGGACAGGAATCTGAACTGGAAAGGATGGCCTAGGCTGAAGGTCTAGGTACTCTTGAGTCTCTGGGTGGACATTGCTCCTCACTCTCTTAGAACTAGTCTCTCCTACTTGGGAAATCACAAGGTCCCACAGCTGTTGGATCCTCTGGCTCTGCTCCTTCAGGATCTCTGTCTGAACTCTGTGTGTCACTAACATATCCCGGAGATGTCCAAGTATTTGAGCTCCATCAGGGATCAAACCTTCCGAGAATATGGTATAGGGTACCACTCTAGGAGGCAGAGGAAGGGTCTTTCTCTCCTGAATGATAGGAGATGGAGAAAAACTCTCTGGTGAGGCTACTACCACCTCCTCAATGGTAGAAGGTGCCACTACTCTCTGGTCAGTCGGAGAGGTCACTATCTCCTGAGCAACAGGAGGTGGAAGCACGCTATCAGTCATATTCGGAGCTGCAGCTGCTCTTAGACGATGGGCTCTGGTCATAGGTGCCATACTGGAAGGGTAGATGGAAAACAAGAAGTCATCAAAGGTTATAAGGCCGGTAATCATCCTACATATTATGAAATCTAGTAGATATTATAAATAAGAAAGGAATTAACTATAATGGGTCACTATTCTAATACCAATGCTAACTATCATCTCAAGGATACTGACACTCTACAAGTCATGAAGCCATCACACTATGAAGGTACTATATATGAAGTAAGCTTTACAAAGACCTGGACTAAAATAACTGAAATTATCCCTACTCCTAAGTTAATTGATGATGAAATATAATTCTACAATAATAGAAGTGAATGATAGAGATGATATGTTTAAGAACCTTCTGAAGATACAATCTAATAATCATACGCGTCTGTCCAAAATCATGTTACTCAAGATCCTCGCCATGCCAGTAAGCAAGGCTGCGATAATCGGTACGTTCCATAACTAGGATATGCACCTCTATAATCATATCGTCTGGAATCCTCGCTACGCTGACTAGTATGGCTGCAAGTAATTCCAAATCTCGTAACCAAGATAAATACATCCGAAGTCAGATCTCTACGTTTCTGCCACGTTGGCTAATATGGCTATAATAAATTCCAGGTTCCATAACCAAGTAGACGTTTTACCTTCCCTGTGATCATCGTAAATATATGTTATCAGAAGATACCGTAACTCAGGTCATAAAATTCATCTCGATATGAAAATCAAACTCAATAACGATCCATCAAAATAAAATTCAACATCAAGGAGCAAGGGTGAATAGAAACAAGAGGAAAGGATTTCAAATGAAAGTTCAAAATAAGATTCTCAAGGGTCGTCCCAGTAATCTCTCAAGAAATTCTAACTGTAATTGAGTATCCTCTCATTCTAACACCTTACTACCTATATTTTATCGCAGGCTTGCAGTAGTACAACTAAGTCGTTGTGCAACCATGATATCGCACTAATGCGAATATCGACCTGCATGGGCCACCACTAAAAATGTGTCACGACCCGTACCCAATGAAAGGGCACGAGACCGTAGGTACGTCCAGCCTATGCCGTAGTGTCAGCGGTAGAACGTTGTCCTAGATCTCAACAAACATCTAACAATAAATAATGAGCCTGTCTATTATAGATAGGCTCTCCCAACGGAGGACAATCTCAGAAGGATACAAATCAATTACAAAATAGCTAAGATGGATAGCATCACGAAAATAAAGTAGATAGAAACGGTCACAAAGTTTAAGTACAGAATCAGAATTGAAAGAGTCTAAGTGTTATCAACACCAAACATAGTACAACTCAAATACATAACACAAAACTAAAGACAAAACCCAACAGTCCTAGCTGTATACTCCAAGCACTACTGGTGTCTCCTCTAAGCCAGCTGGATCCTCTAAGTTCTCTGTAAAATTTTCAACGTTATCCAGTCAGGATGGAAACGAGCACATATCTCTGAAAGCAGTTCCAAAACATGGTAGGAAATATAGAGCTAACAAATAAAATATATGATGTGCTGTAAGGAAATACATGAATACATGAGATATGGATAAGTAAACTGAGATCATGAAATATAATAAAGAATATATGAACTATAATAAATATAAGTATTTTAGAGCACAAGATGGTTATGTGATTGGTTTGGGTTTGCACATAGTTATTTTATGGTAACTCCATTATACGTGAGGGTATAACAGACATGTACATGATTACAATACTGGAATTTAATCATATAACCACTTCTACTCCCCTCTACCCCAATCAATACACAAGGATCTGGTCAAGCTCAAGTTACGTTACGTACATGATTCTTAGTTATACATGAAGCATATGTGAGAATATGAGAGTACATGAGAGGACATGTGTGTACATAAGAAATACGAGTACAAGGAGTACATGATGCACATGATAAAGTACATGAACATAAAATATCCGATGCACCCGATGAGGGGATAATATCTCATGAAAAGATCCATATAGTACCAATCCGTGTTAACAATGTGTCAGCATCAAGTAAAGTAGTCTAAAGTAGGCAATATAGATACTATCATAAATAAAAACTAACAGAGAATGTACTCGCCTAATACCCTGAGCAACTGATGTATATAGATGTCTGAACTGGAGTCACAGAGTCCTATTTAGAGCAATACAGGTTAAAATGTGTTCAATTTTGAATAATTGAATTATACAATGCATTCTACATGATACTAGGTCTCTCTAGGTCAAAGTCAACTCTTGGTCAACTCTTTTAGTCAACTAAGTCATACTTAGACTATGAGGTCAATCTTGGTTAAGGGTCAACTATGCTATTGGGTCCACATGGTCTCTCTAGTCTAGGCAACTCTTCATCTAAGCTAATCTCATAACCAAAAACCATTACCTACTCTAAGATACCTATATCATGTACAACCCCACCTTATGTCAATTATCCATAATACCTATATATCTAACATATCAAAACACATCCCCATATAAAATATATCACATATATATATAATCTATCTTACATGATATATATATACAATATTTCACAACTATACACTATAGTCATAGGTTATGATTTCACCAAGGGAACACTAAGCTAAGGTAAATCCTCAATCTATATAATATAACATAATAAAGTCACTAACCTATAACCCATATCCACATCATATACACAATGTATGATGGCTGACCAAACAAATGGGGAAAAGAATAAATTAGGCTAACCATTACATTCACACACACACACACACACACACACACACACACACACACACACACACACACATACACACATATATATATATATATATATATATATATATATATATATATATATATATATATATATATATATGTATATATATATATATATATATATATATATATATATATATATATAGAAACTCAAACACTAAGAAAACCTAACAAAAGGAAAACTGGACCAAAGCATAGGGCTGAACAAGCTAGGCACATTCTACACAAGTGAGTACCATACAGAAAATGCAGTGGGTTAAATGAGATTATAGAATTAGTGGCTATACACTGTCCATGTATGGACATGGTATTAGATGATTGAAGTGAATAAAGAGGTTTGGAAAACTAATGTCAGTACAATACAACCAAGGAAGGAGGGCGGCATATATAGGTACTAAGATATGAATCAGTAGGCAAGGGTCAATTAATGAAACCAGTATTTGAACTTAAACTCCAGTACCTAGACTGGTTTAAGTCTCAGATACCTCAATGTGGTCCTATGTGCAGGATAGAGTAGGATCGGGCACTTAACTACACAGGACCAGAAATGAACCAAGGGTTATACAGAACACTACCTAAACCTGATACCAAGATTTGCATGGACACATACTGGTCTCAAGTCATCATCTAAAGCTGAGAGGAAATATAGCTACTGCAGTGGTCTCCTCAGGATATATCTGATACTCTAATGCCATCATCTATGCAGGTAACAAGAAGATGAGCAGGACACAGAATAGGACATGATAGATGTGAGTGCACATGTAGTGAATATAAAGATGAGGATTAGATGGGTCATTCAAAATGCAGGAACCTTCGTAGGATATTAACCAATCAACTATACACACAACAACCTAAAGACTGACCAAGACAGGTAGGAATGTATCTAGTGCAGGATATAAGATCAGTGGGCTAATGATAATGTGCAGGACTTGCTTGTAGGGGTGTTGCAGTCATACATTGTAGTGGTTATCAAGCAGTAAATGCATATAGGGTGATGGCAGTTCAGAACATGCAAGGCAGTGGTATGTGAATGCTAGGTAATATTTGTTTAATGGAAGGGGAATGTTTGTAGAGAACATACATGTTCTGATACTAAAGGCAGTTGATTTAGGATATACGGGCCATGGAGTGAATACAGGTGGGTGCAGGATAGTTAAGTATGTGGTGAATGATAAAGGGTGTAGGGAAATACAGTAATAAAAATGTGTAGGGCATGCAGTACATTGGTACATAATGATTTACTCGAAGTACAGGGCATGCAAGTGGGTTGACATGTGGAGTTAATGTGAAGGGATACTTGGTATGTTAAACAGAAGGATAGATCGTATTGAGTTGAAACAACATCTGATACTAAGCCTAATTATGTCTGAACAAAAATGGCTCATCAAGGTGGACTAAACTAATATAATATCTGAACAAAAGGACAGGTCAAAATGATGTTAAGGTCAGGACTGATAACAAGAGACACAAGTCTGATCACTAAATGGGACGTCTGAACTAACATGAAGGATGAGGGACTGAACAAAATAGTAGAATGAGGATACATGACATATGTAAGTGATGTATGCAGTGTATGTGAATGAATGCAGGATGTTGAACTCAAAGTCCAAAGTCAGGGCAGAATACAACCTATCTGTTATTATCCATACACGATCCCCCTTCAATCCTAATTATCGCTGATACACAAAGGGAAGCAAATGTATGGGGGACAGATACAAAATGCTAATCCTATAGGGAATAGGACTGGACAAGGGTGAAACTCAAGACCCTCATATGCAATATGCAGGACAAGTTAATTAGGATGCAGTGGTGGTTTAATGAAAAGTACAGTAGTTAAATAGATGGCTCGACTGAATAATGTAAAGTATAGGAGTAATGTGGCAAGCAATATATGGTAGGATATGGTATCTAGGATGTTTTAGGATCTGAAGGAACTGACACTAACCCATCCTAAAGTTTGCACATAACCTTGCTCATAGTCAGAACAACACAAGAACAGAAAAGGTTTAAACAGTGGAAAAACCATCATGAACCCGAGCTCCCCCTGACTAATTTGGTCAACCAAACAATCTCAAATCATAGCCAACAACCTAAAATGCTAACACATCCTATAACCGATGTAAACATCAACTCAATACTAAAATTACATATTCAAAAGCTCTATGAGTCATTTCATCGAACACTTGATGTTTGTATCCTATACGAAGCGATACGCCCATGATACTGACCTCAAATGGACTCAAACTAGACTCAAATCATTCCTAGAGCAAAGGGAATCCTAAATGAATGCATCTATATTAAAGAAATCTGAAATTAAAAGGTTTAGAGTGCTCTTACCAATTGGGAGTTGGAATCCCGATAAAAACTTCCTAGATCTAGATTTCCACCAAGCTCTAGTGGTCAAATTGCTCCAAATCCTTCCTAGCTAGTCAATAGAGGCTTCCTTCCTTCAAGAGTAAGAGATTGCAAGTGGTTTGGTAGAATTTGGACTTAATTTGGGAGATGGAGGAATTTGGGGAAGAACACCAAAGTTAGAGTTAGGTTTTCAATGAAAGGAGGAAAAAAGGGGCTTATGATGACTATATATAGCAAGAGGAAGCTGCTCTAGGCTGCTATGGCCGGCCACCTTGGTTGGGCTAGGGTTTGGTTGGCTACAATGGCTAAAGGTCTCTTCTAATGTATCATTTCAAGCCTTTTAAGGAAAGGACCAAAGGTGGCTTGATGTCTAAGTCAAATAATAGTCTCTACATGATATTCTAGAATGATTAGAGCCTAGCTAACTAGTCTAAGTCCACTAGCTAGGTCTCTATGATCATGGTTAGCCTCTAGTCAAAGTTGTTCTAAGGTTTCACTAACTAATGACACTAACACAATGCACTAATTAAAATAATATTAAAATAATCAAAAATTCCCTAATTTATATCACTAACATTATTTAGTCAATAAAAATAATAACCAAAATAATCTGTTTTAGAAAAGTTCAAAATACCCTCATTTTAGAAAAGTGGTAATTACAATCCTTCCTCCTAGAAAAATTTTGTCCTCGAAATTTAAGTTGGTCGTACTCTTCTTAAGGTTATGCCCCCAACAATCATGGTCTAAGAAAACTTTATCTAAATCGTACAATATTGAAGAATAACATACGGGGTCATGACATACAATATCAGTTGAAGGTCTCATTTAGCTACGCTAACCATACTATATCACAAGGGAATTTATAAGGTATCAAAACACACAAGCAAGGGTAGGGTGCATCAAATCATCTCAAAAGACATGCTAGGGTCTAGGTCAAATACTTATCTCCGACAAGGTCTGGTGGCTGGAACTCTTTCCTCAAGGTGGGGTCTCGACTAAGGCAGGTGCAGTAGGACAGTCTCGCATCACATGTGTAGCTGACCCACAGAATAGGCACAACTTTCTCCTCTTCATACAGTCGTCCCATACATGCCGAAGCTTCATACAGTAAGCACAGGTAGGCACTCACTTACCTGGCCTCTGCTGGACTTGAATCTGAAATGGAAATGATGGCCTAGGCTGAAGGTCTGGTTACTCCCGAGGCTTTGGGTGGATATTGCTCCTTACTCTCTTGGAACTAGGCTCTCCTACTTGGGCATTCTCTAGGTCCCACAGCTGTTGGATGCTCTGGCTCTGCTCCCTCAGGATCTCAGTCTGAACTCTCTGTGCCCCTAACATATCCCGGAGAAGTCCAAGTATCTGAACTCTATCAGGGATCAAAGCACCCGAGAATATGGTATGGGGTACTACTCCAAGAGGCAGATGAAGGCTCTCGGTCTCAGATAAAACTGCTGCTCTCTCCTGAATGACATGTGATGTAGAAAAACTCTCTGGTGAGGCTGCTACCACCTCCTCAATGGCAGGAGGTGCCACTACTCTCTGGTCAGTCGGAGAGGTCACTACCTCCTGAGCAACAGGAGGTGGAAGCACGCTCTCAGTCATATTCGGAGCTGCAGCTGCTCTCAGACGATGGGCTCTGGTCATGGATACCATACTGGAAGGGTAGATGGAAAACAAGAAGTCATCAAAGGCTGTAAGGCCGATAATCATCCTACATATTATGAAATCTGGTAGATATTATAAATAAGAAAGGAATTAACTACAATGGATCACTATTCTAATACCAATGCTAACTATCTTCTCAAGGATACTGACACTCTACAAGTCATGAAGCCATCACACTATGAAGGTACTATATATGAAGTAAGCTTTACAAAGAACTAGACTAAAATAACTGAAATTATCCCTACTCCTAAGTTAATTGATGATGGAATACAATTCTACAATAACAGAAGTGAATGATAGAGATGATATGTTTAAGAACCTTCTCAAGATACGATCTGAAAATCATACGTGTCTGTCCAAAATTATGGTACTCTAGATCCTCGCCATGCCAGTAAGCAAGGCTGCGATAATCGTTACGTTCCATAACTGAGATATGCACCTCTATAATCATGTAATCTGGAATCCTCGCTATGCCGACTAGTATAGCTGCGAGTAATTCCAAATCTCGTAACCAAGATATATACATTCGAAGTCAGGTCTCTACGTTTTCACCAAATCTGATAACCAAGATATATACATCTGCGTTAAATGGTAGATTCCATAACTGGGTATGAACCCTTAAGAAAACTCTTCTTATTTTTTATTGTTAAATTATTTGGATTATAGGGTTAGAAAACTCATATTTAATTCACCATAATCCGAAGATCATTTGAACCATTGGTCATAAGCTAATATTCTGAATAAAACATTGAATTTGAGCCTTCAGCCCCAATGCAGTATGCCACTAGTATACCGTAGAATGATTCTAGAACAAGAACAATATCAACGATATAATTCATTATCCCGGAAAAATATTCTGGAACGAAATAATAGTTAGCTGCATACCGGCGGTGTCCGCCAGCTCTAATACTGCTATGCACAAGCTTTGATACGAGCTTGAATCAAGAGACCCTTTTTGCCATCGACTCCCCAAGCTTCTTCGATAAACAAATGACTCTCATAGAACTCCAGCGTATTCTTCATATATGTTAGGAAGCCCACCCAACACCAACAAATCTCCTCCTTCCTAACTAGGTCAAGGAGATCATTGTTCCGATGATCCTCCTGCAAAACTCAAATTATTCCTTTCATAGAACCTTTATGAGCATATCCGCTCCATTATCCTTTGTATGGAGTTTTTTACGCGCCATATCCTTTGCCTCTAGTACATCTTATATCAATGATATCGAGTTGCAACGTGTGTGGACCGACTATTAAATGTTGGGTTCTTTCCAAGGTGAGTCACACTTTTGCTATCGCTGAGTAAAGTGTGATGCTCTTGCTTTAGCCCTATCTCCTGTAAGAAGTTCTTCATCCATAACAACTGCTTACAAGACTATGTCATTGTAATGAATTCTATCTCTATTGTAGGCAAGGTCATACACTATTGCAACCTCGATTACCACGATACTATCCCATCAACAAACATCATCACATAGCTCGAAGTCGATCTCCTGGTATCCAAATCCCCAGCCATATTAAAATTAGTTTAACCAACCAGCTTTCGCTCGTCACTCCCGAATGAAAGATGAGACTTGACTATATGTCGTTGTTGAACCTAATTCTTGCACCAAGATGAGACTTATGGAGTATAAAAAAAAAAATAGAATAGATGTTGACCTCATAAGCATTTCAGATTGAGGATAGAAGAATGGTTAGTCAAAATCTAATGTTGAAAAATATTCCGAGGTTATATTTTCAATTAAGAAAACCTGAATTTGGGCCAAGATACTCCATCGGAATTTGGAGGGTTTAATGAAATAAGTTTAAGAAATAAATGGAAGAATAACATATGAATTCGAAGAAACAAAATAGAGGTCTCATAAATCAGTCTAAGGATGATATCATAGAACGTATAAATGATGAATTTGACCCATAAAAAAAATTAAGAGGATGATATTGTGGACTTGTGAAATAGAAAAATAAAGAAAAAATTTATACGATTTTTGAGAAAAATGTTAATTGACTTTATCCTATTTAAAAAACTAAAATGATGGCTCAATATGAGATATGATTATTTTACAAGAACAGGGAACTTTGAAAGAAAAAAGAATAATTAAGACAAAGGTAGTAGAAGGAATTAGAAGAATAAAGAATATGATTAATGACTTAAATTTTGGATTATAAATAATTTGAGGTTGCAGCTTGTCTGTGGATTTGGTAAAACTAATAGCAGCATAGGAGATTAGGATCAAATGTTGACATTCGAGATTTTAAAGATGGATTAGAAATAAAATTATGATTTCTAGATGGATACTAGCAAAGTGGTTTAAATAATGAATGATATTGAAGGTTGTAGTTTTTTTTAATAATAATAAAGGATGATTTTGAAACTGATGGCCTTGCGATCTAATTTTTTTTTGTTTTTCGAGGATAAGAGAACTAAAGTGAAATAGAAAAATTTTGGTACTAAGGACCTCACAATTCAAGATGGTTGGATACATGTATGAAAGTAATGGAGTTAAAAAACTCACATTGAGTAGAAATTTATTAGGTGGACAATCGATAAACATATAAGAATAAGAGTATCGGATATCAAAACAAAAGTAAACATCTCGGTGGTTAGAATTGTAGGATTTTGTTGACTATTGTCATACGCAAGAAAATGGTAAGACAACAACTTCATTACGATCAAGTGAGTAAGTGTAAGATTTATATTCTTTGAAATCATTTTTCTTTTTTCTGATATCCTTGTTTTACTTAATCCATCAATTTTGCTTATATATAGAAATCTGTTACTCTAGCATAATAAATAACTAAAATTTTGTGTTTCGTTGAATCTTGTTATCCTTTTTACCTTTTGAAATGGTCGAGTCTCTGGAATAAGGAATTGATTATCAAGTGGTGATGATATATCTTTAATTTTGTAATGGAATCTTAGACGTTGAGATAAATTTGATGAAAGAAAAACAGAACGAAGGTTGAAAGAATAATAAAGGAAATAGTAACATCATTGAATTTTTAAAAATGGTTATATTTAAAGAATTATTTTGAGCATGAATTATTTTTATATAGAAAGAAAATGTGAGAATTTCAAGAAAGACCTAGAGAAAAATAATGATGGAATCGCACATTAAGAGTTTGAGAAATTATAAATGTTTTGAGATTATAAATTCCTGGGATTGATGGAAGTATTTGAATGATGATTTAAAAAACGAGATTAAGGTACTAACTAGAATATAAGAAATGGAGGTTATCAAATTATGCGATGATAATATATAACTGAAGAAAGAATTGGTAATAGTAAACAATGAATGACAAAGAGATGGTAGAACACTAAATTTTTGGGTTTGGGAGTACATATTTAAGAATCAAGATTATGTATTTTGGAGTTTTAAAAAAAAATTCAAGGAAAAATACATGTTTGTGGAAAAAAAATATAATGCTTGATGGTTATGTTGAGGTTAATTTTTTTTTAATTTAGTAACATTTACTACTAACAGAGGAAACAAAATTTGATCCTAACGGTGATATTAGATTTGAAGAGGAATAAATTGAAGTATACTTCAAGATTAAGATGAAGAAGCTTGAATTTAAACCATGGTCAAGGATTATATGGAAATAAATTTTGACTCAAAGAATTTCGATCTAGTTAAAAACAAAGGTTGTGAAAATTAAAACTTTTATTGGTAACTGAGTTCAATAATAGATCACGAGATCAGGAAAAGTAAATGGAATGATATTTATAATTAATAGATAGTATGGAAGCATTGCCTTCATATGGTAGTGTAATCCAGAGATTGAGGCTACGTAAGTATTCACGAGATGGATATCCCATCATACATATCAAATATTGGTTTACGTACATATTCTCTTTTTCAAATCTTATTAACATTTGATATTTCTTTTATTTTTGATATTTTTTCAAAACATGATTTTGTAGAAGAACTATTTCAAATTCTCTATAAACTAGCACGCCTTTAGTAAGTTCGAACTCTATTTGAATTGCAATAAATTTTGAACCTTTCCGATAATCATCCAAGTTTTCTCTACTTTCTTTTCCTCCTTTTCTTGTGGCCATTTGAATGAGCATATTAATAGTTGTGCTTTTCATCCATAACTTATCCTTTTGTACCTGGACTGATTGTCAAAAGTCGTGTCCTTGTCATATCACTGGTAATTTTTTCTACCCTTTTTATAGTAAATAAGTTATAATTCTAGAAGGCTCCATATATTGTAGTACTTAGTGTTCTTCTTCCTAATACTTGAAATAGAGATGATTATATACTTTTTGTATCCGAGAAAATGCATGTCAAACTCCTCCTAAAACTATCTCATTTGATCATATTTTTCTTTTATCTATAATTTTTCCCCTTCATGGCATGAAGGATTTTCTTGATTTTATTACATTGGAAAGGTAACGTGCAATATCCTATTTATTTGTTCACCTTCTAGTGTCGTTCCTACCTTGAATTTTGTAAAGAATGCAAAGTCAAATCTATGAATGTTACAAGTTATTCCTGTCTTTTCACTTGACGAACCTAGTCTATCTATCCCTGCCATTCTTAAATTTCGAGGACAAATTTTTTTAAGGGGGATGGATTTGTAACTTTCGTTTTTCAATAAATCAAATCATTTTATCTAGTTAGTAGTTAGTGTAACAAGAACATAAATTTGTGTTATATGTATATATATATATGTTGTGTGACCTATGTTAGGCTTGGAATAGGTGATGACATGTTGAGTTAAGGTCAACCTAGTGTAATGAGCTAGTGGGTTAGTTTAGGTTAGCAAAACCTATTTAAATCAATCCCAATTGAACACAAACTTGAACCTTATATACTTGGGTGTATGTGAACTTAAACTAAGTGAGAGACATGTATTTATCACCTAAACTAGGGGATTTCAGTAGCTTGTACAACCCTTAGAGCCAACCTAGTAGGGGAAAAAAGTGCAAATGTGGGTGTTTATTGAAACCACCCACTTACCCTTTCTTTAGGCGGTCAAACCCATGATCTTTCCTCTCATTTTCTCAACCAAACTTCAGCAACAAACTTCTCTTTCCATCATTCTATCGTTTCTCTACTCAATCTCTCTTGGCCAGAAATCTCAAGAAGCTTGGGGTTGTGTACAATTGAGATTTGGGTGATTTACTTTCAAAGGTAAACTATTTTCCTCCAACTTTAAACTAGTATACTTTTTGTATTTGTAATATTTTGAAATTCCAAAAGTTTGTATGCAATATTGGTTATGTTTTCTATAAATTTTATGTTGAAGTCATGTTCAAAATATTTTGTTTGATTGGTGTAAATTAGGCTCAAACTTGACCTCATGAACTATGAATCATGAAACTCTATTTTTTTTTCCGCCAACTTTGAAGTAGTGTAACTTTTTGCCACGACCCGCACCCTAGAGTAAGGGCACGAGAAGTGGGTACGTCCAGCCTATGCCGCAGTGTCGGCGGTAGAACGCTGTCCTAGGTCACAACATCTAACAATATAATGCTAAACAGTTTATACTCCCCGAATGAGGGTGACATAGCAGAAAGTAAACTCAATCACAACTAAGGCAGAAAGATAAGATAGAAAGATAGATAGATAATACTGCTGAAAGGAAAAAAAATCCACAAGTACAAACAGAGAGTCTAAGATAAGTACATATCCAAAATCCCAAGTATCAAATATGTACAGTCATTCAGAGAGTAATGTAAATGAAAACATCCTAGTCTAGAGGTGTGTCATCCACTGCTAGTAGGACCTGCTGCTGGTCCAGGTCCAAGCACTCATCTAAGGTAGCACCGTAATAGGTATCCACACAGGCCTCCACCTCGTCCTCTGTAATATTTTCAACAGATCCAGTCATGACAGGAGCGAGCATAATACATCTTAACAGTTTATAGCAGGTTAGAAAATATAATCATGCAGTAAAGTAAGATACAGGAACTGAAAGAAGTACAGGATGTAAACAGAGAAAGCTGTAATGGAAATATATATACTGTAAATAGAGAACTATCAGTAGCTAGTGAGTCAGAGTACAACATAAAAATGTGAATGGCATAGAAGATTCTGGGAACTATACTATAGAGTGATTCTGGGAACTACACTACTTGGATATTATTCACATGTCTACTTCTACTCTCCCGTGCCCCCAATCAATACACAAGGATCCAGCCAGGTTATGTTATGATTCTATGCAATGGCCCACAAGGGGTGATACATGATAAGCCCATAAATGGGTGATTTTGGGAATGCCCATAAATGGGGTGATTCAAGGAAGACTCTGTGATCATGAGAGTACATGTCACAAGTGATCAATGAACCGTGAAGCATAGTAATACACCATGTAAGTGAAACGCACAAAACATGTAGTATACGATGCTCCCTGAGGGGATAACATCTCAAGAAGGGATCCATATAGTACTAATCCGTGTGACCAACGTGACAGTATCAAGTAAAGTAATTTAAAGCAGGAAAAGAATTCTAAACAGGATATGAAATGATTAGAGAATGTACTCGCCTGCTATCTGAGTGTCCAACTGAAATGTACTGTCCGAGGAGAGGTGTCTGGCTCCTAATCAGAACAGCACAAGTCACAACAAGTCCAGAATGGTAAAGATAAGCACTACAATGTATTCTACTTGATTCTAGGTCAATTTAGTCGAAAGTCAACTCTTGGTCAACCTTGGTCAACCCTAGAAGTCAAACTAGGTCAACTATGGTCAAACTAGGTCTAACAAGTCTAAAATAGTCTAACTAGTTCATTCTAGGCCTGATCAAGACTAAACAAGCCTAACTAAGCTCTCACTAGTCTAACAGACACACCATAGACCAATACCACATATAGAATATATGTATATATATATATATATATATATATATATATATATATATATATATATATATATATATATTTTTACCTACATATACAAATAAGATATGCATAGCACATTAGCTATTACACATATAGAAATATGTAAATCCCATATGGCTTTACATTACACATTGAAGTTTCCAATACTAGCTACATGTATCACACCACAGGCTATTGGCCTTCCTACCCAGGCCATGAGCCATATGTACAAGGCCAATGAAATATGATTTCAAATACCCCTCTCTTTACACTACCAACCCACATTCACATTAGATTAGGCCCTAGGCACACACTATAGACATACATATATATGAACATGTATACATAGAGAGAGCTATGAAGATAAGGCAATGTGTGTGAACATGTTCATGTGTGTGTGTGCATATATATGGTTGGGGGTATGACAAGAAGGTGTAAAACAGTGTATATATAATGTGAACTGTGTGTGTAAGTGAACCTGAAATTCCAGTGTGTCAAACAGTTGTGTGTGTCAACATATAAAACAGTGTTATACATTGAAGGGAAATCATAGCCATCTATAAACATATGTGTGTGTGCAAATCAGGAGCCTATGACAGTGTGTGTCCAGGACCCTGTGAACCTTGGTGATAGTGTCCAGGTTAAGTCAGTGTTAGAGAGTAGGCAATGTGTGTGTGTATTCAGTCCTACCAAACAGTGTGTGTGTGTGATGTATCAATGTGTGCAGGAATCTCATGCAATGGACTGAAACATGCATGTGGGTCTGTGTGTTAGCAGGACATTAGAGTGTTAGAGTGTATGGGAGTGCACAAGGGTGTCTAATGTGTTCACAGATGTTGGAAGAGTACTCAGGTGACAGTGAACATGTCCCTGTGTGTGTTAAGAGGAAGAATCTGTGTGTTCAACATTTGTGTGTGCTCATAGGAACATAGGATGTGTGCCCCATCAGGAATTACATAAAAAGGACTGAACATGTGTGCACAGGAATTAATCAACAGTGAAAACATTGACAGGTATATAAATAACATGCAATAAACCAACCTTGAATCAATTAACCAATTCCCATTAATCAAGACCTATCCTAGCATGTATAATGAACTAACAGGGATTTATAGACATGTTAGGACATAATTTAGCATCTAAATATAACTAAACCATAATGTAATCATTAACAATAGGAATTAAAACAGTGATACTCTCCCTGGTATCAGTCAACTGAGAATAACCCAAACCCACATTCGATTTCCCAATCCAAACTCGATTTTCCATTCTAATAAGTAAATTACACTAACAGAGATTAGGGGATGTGTAGGATATGATTTAACATACATGAAATTACTAATAACAGAATATAACAGAAAGGAAGAACAGTGTATCACTGATACACTAATGTATCAGTCGAAACGTATACCCAAACCACATTCGCTTTTTCCTAATTTGTTTATAACAATTCATGAAGAATATAAGGTAGATAATAGTTAGGGTATATCAATAGGTGATACTCAAACAAAATGGTGACCTAAAATAGGACACACGAGTGTCCATAACAATACACACGCACGCACGAGTCTGCACGAGCTCGCGTGACCAGTGCACGTGTCCGTACGCACCCGACACGCATTCTTAGGACACGAAACCTCGGGGATGACACGACAGTCACTGTCCCTTGCTTTACGTCCAACCACACGTGTGCACGTGCTCTGTGCACTGAGCACGAGCACGCTGGTAGCAGGGGAAGGCTACCCGCGCGCGCGCGTGGTGCACCGCGTGTGCATGTGTCCAAATCGACACGACACGACACAAAAAATACCTCAGTCCACCAAAAACGTATAAGCGACATCAAAACACAACTTCCTATTCAAAAACCTATCCAAATATCGATCGAAATGCCCACTGTGGCATTTCGTCAAACACCTGTGCACAACATTGATACGTGTCCTAGGGCATTTCGTCAAACACCTGCGCACAACATTGATACGTGTCCTAGGACACGTATAGGACACAAAATTGGACAAACTCTATTCCTACAGAACCAGGACACCTAGGGCTAAGTGTTTATGCAAAGAAATCCTAATTTTAATGGTGGAATAGAAATATACCTATATGTGTTCTTCAACACAAAAACTTCTTCAAAGGGGATCTCCAAAAGCTACCCAACTTCTTCAAATTGGTTCATTCCTGTGATTTGACTCCACAAATAGTAGGAGAACAGTGATTAGAATATTATGGAAGAAATTCCAATGAAAATAGAGCTCTATTGATTAATCTATGGAGAAAAGAAGTGTAGGCTCACCTTGTTCTTAGGGAAAAATGATAGAATAATGGAAAGAGGCACTAATTTCTAAAGAGATATTATATAGGCAAAGGGGGGGGTCTTGGCTGGCCACTTTAGCTAGGGTTAGGGTTTTTAGGTTGCATCTAAGGACTAGCAATAAATCAAGGCTAATGAGTGGCCTAAAATCTAGGGCTCTTTCCTAGTTAAGTTGCAAACCACCCACTTAGCTAAAAATGACTTAAACCTATTTAACCAATACTACTAAACTCAATGTGGCTAACTAGGCTAGCTATGACTAATCTAGGTTAGGTCCAATCTAGGTTAGGCTAACCAAAACCATATGGCAATAAATAAACTAGTATTTAAATCACACCATTCAAATAAATCATTTTAAATTCCTAATAAAATATATTAAATTCAAATAATTCAAAAATGACAAAAATACCCTAAAACTAAAAATGATAAATGAAATACCCTAATCACATGGCTAGGCTCTAGGTCACTATCTCTAGGATTACACTAGCAAAACACCAATTCACAAGTCATGATTTTAAATAGTTTAAAAATAATTGAAAATCACCAAAAAAATAATAATATGAAATAAATATCAATAAATAATAATTATAATTACAAAATTTTAAAATTACCCTCATCTGGAAAACTGGGTGTTACACTTTTCATATATGTTATATTTTTCAACTCCAAAAGCTTATATAAAATCTTGGTTATTTGTTCTACAAATCTCATGTTAGGGCCATGTCCAAAATACTTCATTTAATTGGTTCAAATAAGACTCAAAATTGACCTCATGAACACAGAATTATGAAATTGTGGTTTCCTTCAACTTTGAGCATGCATCACTTTCTGTGTAGTGATTATTTTCCAGATCCAATTGTTGGATTGACATCTATAATATTTGTCTATCAACTTTGTAATTAAGTCATGTCAAGAATAATTCGTTTCACTAGTGTAAAATGAGATCAAAGTTGGCATCATGAGCAGTTTTCTGCACACTGAAATAATTTAGTCTAGAATTATTCTTAACCAACTTTGGATGTGCATTGTTTTCTTTGTATACCATATTCATATAATATAGTGCTATGCATGTATTCTTGGTTAAGTTATGAATCATTTAATATAGGTTTCATGACATAACATGTTTTAGGTTATATAAATTGAAGGAAAAGTGAGCTCCAAAAATAATATTTTAGCATTTATGTCTGAAACTGTTTTTGGAGGTCACTTTGAGCTCAGTTTTTCGAAAATTAAACCGTTGGATTTTTGTGTTGTTTTACCTTAGTAACTTTTAATTAAATCTATATCAGATCCTGGAATTTAAATCACAAATAACATTGTTTGTTTACTCATATGTTGCCTCCAAAACTGTAGAAATTATAAATTATGCACTCAAATTATTTCTAAGTCTGAAATCAGTTTTTCTTGCAACTTTGTGCTTCGCTTCTGGAAAATCCAACCGTTGGATTGGTCTATGTTTTTTTTTTCTACTATTAGACACAACTTTATGCTTCTGAATTCTTAAGTTTGACTCGTTCATCGTTATTTATGACCACTCGTTCACTAGCCAAGTCAAGATAAAGTGAAGTTATGAAAACTTCTCTTTGGGTAAAAGACAAACTAGAAATTGTAGAAATGTGTACCCTCTACACATACCAACTTGACCTTAATGTTATATGGGTTACATAACATGATTGTATAGTTTAGTTTTCATAGATTAATGATGTGTATTCATAATATAGGTCTTGGATACGATACAGACTTGATTGTTATTTTCAGCTCAGGATCACAGGCGAATACATTGTTTGTTAGTTTTTCAGTATTGATAGTTTCTATAATGCATGATAGTGATGTTTTACTTGTTTTTGACATGATTTATTACACAGATTAGTATCATATCGATTCCTAGTCGTGGGATATTGTTTTCATGTTATTATATATTCCTTGTTCATTGTTCTCCTATTAGACCTTGTATCGTGATTCATGTGTCAATATGTCGTGACTTGAATCCATTGAATTAGTCTGAGAGGAAAAGTGCTAATTAGATATATGAACATACCCTATTAGACCTTATGAATGGTCAATCATACACTTCACGTATGATTCTGCCATTATCTTATTTAGACCTTGTGGTAGTTTTCCAAAGCCGTTCACATATTATAATTAGTACTTCAAATCACTTAAGTTGTTTTAAATAGGGCTGGGCATACGGTTCCAGGACCCACGGTTCCGACCCAGCCCGAACCGTATATTGGTCAAATGGGTCAGGTCCTAAATTTTGTAATTAAAACGGGGCGGGGCGTGACGGGTCGGGTCATATAAACGGTTCGGGGCGGGTCAAATCTAAAAACAAACGGGGCCTCGGCCCGGCCCGTTTGTAGGGATAAATTAGAAAATTTATTAAAATTCCTAAAATCAAAAGTAAAAACCTAACAAAGTTACTGCTACCAAACCCAAAATTTACTTAAAATTCATATAACACTACAGTCTACAGATACATGTGGTTTTTTATATAGTTTTTTTGTCTTTTTTGTATAATTTTTGAATTTTGTACGGTATAAGACCCGTTTGGACCCGCGGGTTTTGGTGGATTGGATCTGTTTCAAATGGGTCTGGTTGGGTCTGGTTCTAAAAAAAATTGACCCGTCCCGTCCCGCCCCGCCAAAGAACGGATCCTGTTCGGGTCCACAAAAATTGGTCCCGGCCTGACCCGTGCCCAGCCCTAGTTTTAAATCCATTTTGTTCCAATTTACATTATACATATTTATTGTTACCATGACTACTGTTTATACTACTCACCCTGCCATGATTTTAGTTCCATGTTAGTTATCATGTATTACATTCACTATATTCATGTTTATAGTCTCTACCATATGGAATTGCTTGCATTGATTGTACTTTGTTCCAATTCTGACGTGATAACCACATTTTTAGGAGACATTGTGCTCACGTTCTTAGACTTTAGATGGGTGCTATAGCTGAGACTATTCTTACACTTTGGACCAAGAGGGTAGTACCATTTAGGCAACTCTAGAGGGGGGTGAATAGAGTACAGCAGAAATATCTATCCAATAAAAATATTCTAAGTGAAGGCAGAGTACAACCAACAGAATTATATTGTGTGCGTGTAAGACAAATATTAAAAGCAGCAGAGTTTAGAGAGCAAACACGAACACCGAGATTTTATCCTGGTTTTCCTCTAAGAGGACTAGTCCAAGCCCTAGAACTCTTGCTCAGAGTTGAATCTACTATAGTCATAATAGTGAAACACAAGCTTTGGATCCGAAGTGCTTGCATCTCCTTACACCTTGTGCTTTTATTCGAAGGCACAATGACTTCAACCACGATCATTTATCCGAAGGGCTCGTCGGCTTCAGAACAAAATAGAAGCTGACCAAGCTTTTACAATTCTTTTCAGACTGGTAACTGATATCGCACTTGGAACTAGAAGGCTGAGGGAGTTGATCTTGGAGATACGAAGGTTAAATCTCAGAGATCACTCTATAGGATATGAAAGACGAGAAGAGATGAGTGAGTAAGAATGGGGAAATCCATGTCTATTTATAGGATTTTTGTGGGCAGAGTTCGGACAAAATTCTTGTGTATATTTGAATTTTTTTCGAAAGTTAGAACCACAATATCATGGATTGCATAGCTGTCTGGAGTATCCAAAATTGGCCAGACCGAGTTCGGGGCGAGCTGGGTCCGAATTCAGTTCCAGAATAGGAATGGATCTTTTGGCTATTTTGGAATAATTTTGGTTTGAATGAGTTGGGATTTTGTAGATGGGCTTGTAGGCTATTTGAGAGGACTTGTTGGATATATATGAGTGGACTTCTGGTATCAAGTGCGACTCGATGTACATAGGTCCTACACTCAATAAAATAAAAAATTACATGATTGACCATAAGTATAACTTTTAAGCAACGCAGAATTGTTGAATCTCTATGTGAGTCATATTGCATTATATCGAGACATGATTTAATGAATTATAAAAATCAAGTTGACTGAGACCGAATGGGCCAACAATCTCCCATATTTTGATAATTGACAAACTATGAATGATATGAAAATCTTCTTTGAATAACATGACTAGAAAAGCTCCCCGTAATTTGTGGAGTGATAACAATGTAATGAGCGATCAAATTTGCATACATTTTCTCCACTTTGTCATTTGACGAAAATGGCGCGCTCCCCCCCCTAAGTGGAGTCATATGTTTGACAAGTAAACAAGAGAGTGAAATAACACAAATAAAAATGACAGTAAGCGCAAAAGAAATAAATGACATTGCTTTTATTTATCCATCTACTAAGTTCAAAACCCAAAATACAATAATAAATAAGTTCAGTGAAATAAAGAGAAGTAGCCATCTAGACAATTCTTATCGAGCAGTAAGATCGATCAGTCATCATCTTCATCAGCAAGATTAATAACTCGATTAGGATCATAGAAAGCATTAATGGAATCCATATATTGTTGGACGTAGTCATCATCAATACGATAGCTAGGACGAGTCGGATCACTGACAATTAGAAATGGTCCGACAGGATGCTGAGATAGTGTACTGAATGTCAACCAAAGTGTTACCAATAGCTTGTGTCTGGAGAGTCTGACGAAAGTCAAAAGCTTTGAAACGATCACCTTATCAAAGTGATCATGCAGTAGGCTAAGGATGGAGTCCACAGTCAGAGGTGCTTCAGAAGAAGAGGGTGGAGATCTAACAGCATGAGTATTAGAGTTGGAGGATGAATTATAAGGTAGAAGTAAGGTTGGCTCATTTCGTCGAATGCGATTTAGAGAGATATGTTCATCAGTGAATGGACAACTATCATAAGCTACGTAAAAAAATTAAATATGAGCGATAAATACATGACGTAGAGTAGTGAACGCCCTTTCTTGCGATAAGTTACCATTTGAGACATGATTGTTTGTGGAAGAATGAATGGTATGGAGTAATACAAGTGATATAAAGCTAACATTTCTAGATAAGAGATGTCATCAAAGTCAGATCTCTTAGGTAGAAAGGAAGAAAATATGATACGATGCACTTCATACAAATAGGAATTAAGATAATGAGCATGAAACATTCTAGGTGGACAATTGTGTGGGGGCACAAAGGAGGTTTTTAAAAGATTTCAATGTTATATTGTCGGTAAATTGAACTTGTGTAATACTAACTAAGGGTTCAACTTCAGCAGGAATGCATAGGATGTCGCCCAAGTCAGTTGCATCAAATTTAATATTAATGCCACGTATCCTTGAGGAAATTTTGCCATTTTCAAAAAAACAAGTTGCACTAAAACATGTGTATAACATTGATGAAAATATGAGTGTGAGTTGCAACTAGTTATTCAAGTTGAAGATTTTGAAAGAGAGATAAGAAATCATTGCATTTTAGAAAATCAATGTGGTGGCCGGAGTAAATTTGTTCATGAAAGAAGTCATTGAACCATTCATTAGAATACTCAAGAGATCGAAATAAAAATCCTTCAAATTCACTGATGTTGGGTGTCATAGGAGAGAAAAGATGATCAAAAGATAGTTTTCTCTTGGAAGCCATTTGGGTTACCTTGAGATGGAAGAAGATGTAAGAGAATAGAGATTTCTTTAAAGTAGGCACACCACCAAATTAGGGCTTTGACAAAAACTTGGATTTTTGAAAGATAGGTTGGAGGATTTTCGTGGATCTGTTTGAGATTCACAAAAATACATGAATATATAGCAGCAAAACCCCTAAGATTGTGTGGAGTCGACCAAATCTCAAAAGATGTAGTAATATGCACAACCAAGTTCAGTCCGAGATAGGCTATGAACCGAGTTCGGCCCGAGGTTCGTTGGTATATGAAGAATAAGTTCTAATGTCAACTTTATTCGATGCACTCATTTTCTAGGTTTAGACAAATATATGAGCTATAAGTACCAAATGGGCTTTATCAAGTCATAAGGTACTGTGAGTTCAGATAATTTTGGAGTAGATGTAGGGGCCAGATTCCAACTAGCGGTAGTCCGAAGACAAATGACACCGTGTCGCTTAGGTTGTTACGCCTTTGTGATTGAAGGGCTCTTTCGGCTTGTATCCAAAATAGTCATAACTTTTAGCAACTTAGATTGATCTAAGAATTTAAAGCACTTTATAGTCTTACATTGTATCTGAATCAAGAAGGCGTAATTCTCGACGGATAAAGTTAAAACGATCTTCAGCCGTAGGTTTAGTAAAAATGTCTGCTAACTGATAGTCTGTGTCAACAAATCGTAAACATATGTCCCCGTGTTGTTGATGATCCATTAAGAAATGATGCCTAATTTCTATGTGCTTAGTGCATGAGTGGCATATTTTATTCTTTATGAGATTAATGGTGCTTGTGTTATCACAAAATATAGGAATATTCTTGTAGTGCAGATCAAACTCTTTTAGGATTTATTCATCCACAAAATTTGTGCACAACAACGTGCTGCAGTAATGTATTCAGTGTCTATTGTTGAAAGTACGACATAATTTTGCTTCTTACTAAACCAAGAGACTAGAGACTTTCCTAAGAAATGACAAGTGCCACTAGTACTTTTTCGATCGACCTTGTATCCAGCAAAATCAGCATCCGAAAAACCAATAAGATCAAAGGATGTGGTTTTGGGATACCATAGACCTATCGTTAAAGTATCTTTAAGGTATTGAAGGATACGCTTAACTGCCCATAGATGTGATTCCTTAGGATTAGCCAGATATCTAGCACATAAACATACATAAAATATAATATCTGGACGACTAGCAGTTAGGTATAACAAACTATCAATCATACCTCAATACTTATGTATATCTGTAGGTTTGCCACTTTCGTCCAAGTCAAGCTTTGTTGATGTAGCAATCAGAGTTCTGATTGGTTTGGCATTATCCATGTCAAACTTCTTAAGTAACTCCTTTGTGTACTTAGCTTGATTAATGAATGTTCCTTGTGACATTTGCTTTATTTATAAGCCGAAAAAAAGTTGAGTTCTCCATCATACTTATTTCAAATTCTTGTTGAATACACTTAACAAACTCGTTACATACATCTCATTAGTAGATCCAAATATGATATCATCAACATACTAAAAGCATAGAATTAGTAGAAGTTTTTTATAAAAGGGTAGTATTAACTTTTCCTTTTGAAAAATCATTTTCAAGTAAAACAAGACTTAGGCACTCGTACCAAGCACATGGAGCTTGTTTGAGTCCATATAGTGCCTTTTTTAGTTTGAATACGTGGTCAGGATGTCTGAAATCTTCAAAACCTGGGGGTTGCTTGACAAAAACTTCTTCTTTGATAAATCTATTTTGAAAAACACTTTTCACATCCATTTAAAATAATTTAAAATTATAGAATCTAGCAAAAGCGCAACGTATTCGAATGGACTCTAGTCTAGCAACTGGAGCATATGTCTCATAGTAGTCAATACCTTCCTCTTGGTTATAGCATTGAGATACGAGATGTGCCTTGTTACGTATGACTGAACCATTCTCATCTAATTTATTTCGGAAAATCCATTTGGTACCAATGATCGGATAATAATTTAGTTTAGGAAAAGTTCCCAGACTTGATTATTATCAAATGGGTTGAGTTCCTCTTGCATAGCAGAAATCCAAAATTTATTATTAAAAGCCTCTCTTACATTCTTAGGTTCTATCTTAGAGATGAAAGCAACAATAGCAATATTATCTTTATTAGAAGAGCGTGTACTTACAGCTTTGGATATATCACTTACTACCAATTCCTTTGGATGATCTGAAGAGAATCTCAGACTCTTGGATAGACCATCTGGATAAGTTGTTGTGCTTGTATCCTTAGGTCTGTCATTTGCTTGAACTACATCATCATAATCACTTTCGTGTGGCAGTTACTGGCTGAGCTCATCAAATGTTACGTTGATTGATTCTTCAATGGTTAGCGATTACTTATTGAAAATCCGATAGCCTTTATTTTTGGTGGCATAACCTAGAAAAATACCTGCATCTGCCTTGGAGTCAAAATTTTCTAGATTGTCTTTAGTATTAAGATTAAAGCACTTGCAGCCAAAAACTTTAAAATAACTTATATTTGGAATTCTATCAAACCAAAGCTTATAAGGGTGTCTTCTTCGATATAGGTCGAATAAGAACCCTATTCAAAACATGACATGCTATATTTACAACTTCAGCCCAAAAGTATTTCGGAAGATTGTACTGATTTAATATGACTATAGCCATACCGCCAAGATTTCTATTCTTCTCCACAAAATCTTTTCTGGAAATTGCTGAAATACCCAATTTCGGGGTGAGAGTTTATGAAAAATCCATCCGTAGGGTAGGTTTTATGAAATACCCAAAATTATATATTTTCATGTTAAATATTCCAAGATTCCCTTTAGATGCTATGTATTTACAAAATTGCCATTTTGATAATACCATAACTACCCCTTCGCACAAATTTGGTCATATATATGTATCTGAATTCACAAACTCAGATTTGGATTGTGATTTTTGTCTTCTTCTTCTTTACGAGAGATCTGAATTCCATTGCTCTCATCTTCAGCAGAGATCGCAAAGATCGTTCGTAGTTCAATATGCTTTTATTCATTCGAACTCCGATCATCGCTCATCATCATCATCTTTGTGGAGAGATTTGAAGTTTTCTGGCGATTAGGTCAATTGTGGAGAGAAGATCTTCTTCTTCTTCTTCTTCTCCATAAAAGTTAGCATCATTTTAAAAGAAGAACGAAAAACTCTTGAATCTTTATTACTGCCAAAAAAATTTCTACAAAAAAAAACCAAAAAAAGGTTTCTATTAACTGTTATCCGTCATTTTAACACGGAGAATGGCCATTCCCCGTGATTTCAATACGGAAAATGACCGTTCTTCTGTATTTTAACACGAGGAATGGTCATTCTTCGTGATTTTAACAACGGAGAATGGTCATTCTTCGTGATTTTAACATGGAGAATGACCATTCTCCTGTATTTTAACACGGGAAAAGACCATTCTCCGCCATTTTAACACGGAGAATGACAATTCATCATGATTTTAACACGGAGAATGACCATTCTCCATGATTTTAACAACGGATAATGATCATTCTCCGTGATTTTAACACATAGAATGACCATTCTTTTGTATTTTAACACGGAAAGTGGCCATTCTCTGTCATTTTAACACGAAGAATGACCGTTCTTCGTGATTTGAACATGGGGAATGGTCATTCTTCGTGATTTTAACATAGGGAATAGTCATTTTCTGTGATTTTAACAATGGAGAATCGTCAATCTCCATGATTTTAACACGAAGAATGACCATTCTCCTGCATTTTAACATGGAAAGTAGCCATTCTTCGTTATTTTAACACGAAGAATGGCAATTTTTCGTGATTTTAACACGGAGAATGACCATTCTCCTGCATTTTAACAAGGATAATGATCATTCTCCGTTATTTTAACACGGAGAATGGCAATTGGCAATTCTCTGTTAATTTAACAAGAAGAATGGCATTCTCCGTGATATTAACACAGAGAATTGCTATTCTCCGTGATATTAACACGGAGAATTGCTATTCTTCGTGATATTAACACGGAGAATTGCCAATCTCTATGATATTACCATGGAGAATGGTCATTCTCCTATATTTTAACACGGAGAATGACTATTCTCCTGCATTTTAACACGAAAAAAGGCTAGTGAAACTTTGGAGGGCCATAACTTTTGACTGGAAGGTCGAAACGAGGTCCGATTTGTTGTAAAAGTAGCTTATTTTTGAGGAGCCTGAGATAAACCGTTTCACCGTTTGACGGGCTTTCAAAATTTTAGAATTGTAGAAAAAATAATGTTTGGACCTCCATTTTAACACGGGGATTGACCATTCTCCGATTTGTCGTAAAATGGCCATTCTTCTGTATTATAACACGGGGAATGTCCAGTTGATGCTGCTGATGATGATGAAGTAGGAACTGATGATGACGACATGGTGTGAAAATTGTGAATGAAGAGTCACTGACGAGTTTTTGAAGTAAAGTTTGAAGATTTTGGAGGAGAAAACCTAGATTCGAAAGTGAGCAGCGTATAAAACATTTTTTTTGAAGAGTAGGTTTCGGGAGTGTTTTCAATAAATCAGAAGGGCAAAAAGGTCATTCTGAACCCTTTTATATATTTTTTGCTAATTCTGGGCACGCGATAAAATATTATTTTGTGGTGGGTTTTTCATAAAACTTTAACGGTTTTTGGGCATTTCATAAATTTTCCCAAATATTTTTGCTGAGGAGTTATAGGATAGGAAAGTTCATGCGAAAAACTATTTTCTTTGTAAAAGCTTTTAAAATCACTATTTTCAAATTTGCCTCCATGATCACTTCGGATATGAGTAATCATGAAACCTTTTTCGTTTTAAACCTTTTTAATTACAAAATGAGACAAACTCAGAAAATGCTTCATTTTTGTTTGCAAGAAAGAAAATCCATGTGTATCTAGAAAAATCATCTACAAGACATTTGCATAAAGCTTACCATCAAGACTTGCGACCCTGTTATGTCCAAATAAGTCCATATGCAGAAGTTGAAGGGGTCTATAGGTGCTTACGATGTTTATTGACTTAAAGACGGATTTGGTAGCCTTGTTCTTCTCACAGTCAGAACATACCATAACCTTTTTAAAGAAAATATCCGGTAGGCCTCTTACCAGTTTCTTTATGGATAGTTTAGAGATGGTGTCCATATTCGCATGTCCTAGTCGCATGTGCCATAGCTAGCTATCATTTTTATTGGCATATAGACACCTTCCTGCATGGTTAGTATCTTTTGATAGATAAAAGATATAAATATTATCTTCTCTTATGCCTTCAAAAATGATATTGTTGGTAGTCCTTTCATATATGGAAAATTTGTCTTTTATGAAGTTAATGTCATAACCGTGATCGACAAGATGACTTATGCTGAGTAGATTACGTTTTAATTCTATAACTAGACGGACATCCTTGATGACATGATAGGGAGAAATATCTACATTACCGTTACCAATGATATAACCTTTAAGGTTGTTACCAAAAGAAACATATCCTTCCGTCTTCGTCGATATCATTGCAATTAAGTTGGCGTCACCGGTCATATGTCGTGAGCAGCCGCTATAGAGAATCCACTTGTTCCTAGCATGAGAAGGAGATTCCACCTACAAAACAAGTTGTAGATGTAACCTTTGGTACCCATTTTCTTGTGGGTTATGATGTGTTAGTTTTTGGTACCCATGCGTATACATTTGTATCTACCAATTTTCTAGTTCTACATAATCTATATGTCCTTTTCTTTTGTAGTAGTGACATATGGCAAGGTTATTGGTGCTAGGTGCAGGATGCTAGGTTTGCTTTTGTGAAGTTGTGCTTTGTGACTTGCGAGGATATCTATAGTAGAATTCACGATTATGTGGTACGGTGTATTGTGATTTACATGCATAGTTGTGAGATTTGGATTGGTGTGTTTTTTATGCATGATGATAAGATCTATTATCCTTTATTGTAGAAGTCTTATTGTGCGTGCTCACTTGCTTGGCTATGTGTCTCGTGTTAGGTTGAATAGTAGGTTGTTTAACCATTTCACCCAATATAGTCTCTAATATTTTAAAGGTAGCGCACATTTCATCATACTTAGTAGTCAAAGCATCTATTCTAAGAGTAGCTATATGATACTTCTTCTTTTTGGATTTGAGTTCCATCTTTAGTTTAGTAATCTCTTGAGATCTCTTGTTAGTGCAATCAAGAGCCTCACGAAGACTATGCATAAGTTTGGATATCTCGTGTTAATTATTACAAGAAGATGTATCCTTAACTTCTCCTAGTAGAGTGGTAAGTTTTTCAATCTCAGTCTGATAAGAATGAATATATTTCTTTTTAAACTTACTACTAAGCTTTTTTATTCCTTTAACAGATCACTAAAGGAATCACCTAATTCAACAAAAGTAAAATCATCATAATTGGTTTTATTTGATACATGATCAGTTAATGCCATGAAGCAGAGGTTTACTGAATCTCGAATCTTTTCTTCTTCTGCAGACTCACTTGCTTCGCTCTCATGTCAGATGCTTATGTTGGTATGTTTTCTTAATGAGGTTCTTTTGGATGGACGATCACTTCGGCTTTCTTTCGTTATAATCAGGCATTCCTCTTTATGTGGCCAGACTTCTTGCAGTTGTAGCACATTGGCTCTTAATCACTGTTGTCGTTAGACTCTTTCTTCTTTGACCTCTCAAATTTTAGAAATTTTTTAAAGTTTCTGGTGATTAGGGCAACATCGTCGTCTTGAGAGTCATCGTTGTCGAATTCATAATTGGAGATTTTCTTGTGATGATGTGCCTTGAGTGCAATCATCTTTTCCTTTGGTGCGAGTTATTCAAAATCCTTGAGATCCAGCTCGTGTGTCATCATCATTATTGTCAAATCATTTCCTTCGATGATTGTTGTGGCCTTGGGATTCCAATTCTTGGTGAGTCCTCTGAGTACTTTTTGAATCTTTTCGTGATTTCTGTACTCCTTGCCAAGAGAGGATAGAGGGTTGACGATGTCTAGGAACTATGTGAATATCTGAGTCACCGTCTCATTCTGCTTTATTTTGAATGCTTCATATTCTTGTGTTAGACGATTGATCTTTGATTTCTTTTACTTGCGTGGTTTCTTCAATAGTGACCTCAAGAAGCTTTCATACTTTGCGTGAAGTGGTGCAAGTAGAGACCCTATTAAATTCAGTTCTGTCTAAAGCATAAAATAATACGTTAATAGCTTTGGCATAAAGACTGGCGTGTTTCTTTTCTGTGTTTGTGTATTTATATGGGGTTTCTTAGTAAGGTTGCTATCTATGACTATTCTAGGTAGCTTGTGATATCCATCTATAACTACAGACCACATATTAAAATCAAAAGACTTCAAGTAAAAGCTCATACATGTCTTCCAGTAAGTGTAGTTGGTACCGTCAAATAGGAGTGGCCTATTTGTCGATTTTCCTTCACCAATGTTGGTGTGGATAGATCCAATAGTTGCTATAACTCTAGGATGTTAGTCCAATAGTAAGAAATCTAGCTCTAATACCAATTGTAGGACCGTTTTGGCAACTCTAAAGGGGATGAATAGAGTACAGTGGAAATATCTATCGAATAAAAATTATTCTAAGTGAAGGCGGAGTGCAACCAATAGAATTATATTCTGTATGTGTAAAACAAATATTAAAAGCAACAAAGTTTAGAGAGAAAATACAAACACTAAGATATTATCCTGGTTTTCCTTTGAGAGGACTAGTCCTGGCTTGAGAACTCTTGCTCGGAGTTGAATCCACTATAGTCACAATAGTGAAACACTAGCTTAGAATCCGAAGCGCTTGTAGCTCCTTACACGTTGTGCTTTTATCTGAAGTCACAACGACTTCAACCACGAGATTTTATTCGAAGGGCTTGTTGACTTCAGAACAAAAGAGAAGCTTTTATAGACCAAGCTTTTACAACTCTTTTCGGACTTCTAACCGAGATTGCACTTGGAACTAAAAGGCTGAGGGAGTTAATCTTGGAGATGGGAAGGATAATCTCAGAGATCACTCTATAGGTTTTGAAAGATGAAAATAGATGAGTGAGTACGAATTTGGAAATTTATGCCTATTTATAGGATTTTTTGTGGACAGAGTTTGGACAGAATTCGGGTGTATATTTGATTTTATTTTGAACGTTGGAAACCATAATACCAGGGATTGCATAGCTGTCTGGAGTATCCAAAATTAGATAGACCGAGTTCGGTTCGAGTCCGGGGCGAGCTCAGCTCGAGTTCGATTCCAGAATAGGAATGGATCTTTTGGCTATTTTGGAATGATTTTGGTTTGAATAGGTTAGGCATTTTGTAGATGGGCTTGTAGCCTATTTGAGTGGACTTCTGGTATCAAGTGCGACTCGATGTACACATGTCCTAGATTCAATAAAATAAAAAATTATATGATTGACCACAAGTACAACTTTCAAGAACCGCGGCATTATTGAGTCACTATGTGAGTCATATTATATCATATCAAGACATAGTTTAATGAATTATCAAAATCAAGTTGACTGAGACTGAATGGGCCAACAAAGAGGTGACCATGCATTTGGATATTATTATTCATGTCTACCTTTAGCATGCTGTGATTGAGTATATTTTGGTAGTTGTTGGACTAATATTGGTATTGGAGGTCTAGACAGCATTCTACCATCGATACTGCGACATAGGCTAGACATACCCACGACTCATGCCCAAATCTTTCGGGTGTGGATCGTGACAAATTTTACTCTAAATCACAATAGAGGAATTCCATCTTGACATTCATATTTTTAATATTCAAATCGAAGCTAGCTCCTAAGCCTAATACCATCCGGGTAGATAAAAACTCAACGACATGCAAAACAATCTTATCAAAATCAGTTCCCTTTTACTAACTTTAGCCCTTGAATACTAGCCTTGTCTTATGTCGAGGACGAGTAGCATCTTCAATTTGTTTCCCTTTGAACAACCATTATCAAGGATTTCTTGCCCTTTGACAATCGCACCAACTCATAAGGGAAATTGTCCTGCAAAGAACTTATTCCTCATGCATGCCCCATATGTTCATGTTTTATCACTTATGCAAAAATTTTAGGCCCTTCCCCGTCAGTCAGTAACAGACACTTCTCAAGCTAGTATACCTCGTAGATGGTCGACGCTCTCTCATGCTTATTCTCAATAAAACCTATGGTGCTAACTGTTTCCTGACAACCTCATCACCCTTAGTAACTATCGCCTCGACATGCCCATCTTCCTAAAGGTCACCGATCACCATCATCAGGCTGATAAATGTCAAGTCCTGATTCAATAGAATCGATAGTCATCTCCCGGACGTGATATCGTACGAGCCTACTGATGACTGTCATGCCCTAATTCCATAGAATCAATAGTCGTCCCCTAGACGTGATGCCGTGTGAGCCTAAGTTATCCTCACACAAGGCAAGGTCACAGAGTTATCTAAAATATAATAACAAAATAACGTACACAAAGAAATTGAACCTTTGCACAAAAGAAAACTTTGCCTTGTTGATATTGAACATCATTTACATGTCTCGATTATAAAGGGTGCCGCACGGGCTTACAAGCTGACTTAGATGACATAATTGTTCCATACATTACATCCCTTTATACAAAACCAAAATATTTTTTAGACCTGTAATTGGGGAGAGTTGAGGGACTGCAGCAGGATTTGAGATGTCTTTCAAAATGGAGAAAAATTGCCTTTGCACACGAGCAAGGCTTTAAAATGTTTTAAGCGTCGCCTTCAGTTCCTTGGCGCACCTCTCTGTAGAAGCATGGAAAATATTAGAATAAAAGCATAGATAGCCCATGCGGCTTTGGGTAGCAAGCCTATGCGGCTCATAACTGGAGTTGCCCCATGCGGCCCGAAAGAAGACCCTCAGACTCATGCGGGTCGGGGATATATGCGGTTCAGCAGGAACATGCGGCTCAATTGACGCCACGTGTGATCCCCCCACAGCTGGCTACGGGAGTAATGGCCTCATTTAATGCTCTGACACGACTCGACGGCTGCGACGTCTCTGACATAAAGCGTCATAATGGCTCTGCCATAATGACAGACTCCTCGGGAAAAGAAGACAATCTCTGACCCGATCTGTCAGAAATCCTAGATTGCCACGTGGCAAAAGTCTCATGCGGCTCGGGTAGAGAACAGCTTCATGCGGCTCAGCGAGGAATCACTCTAATATGATTAACAGGAATCCGCCATATGCGGTCCACCCATTAGCCCGGTCTATGCGGCTCAATACCATGTTAACTCAGGCGGCCCACAGAAACTATGCATATGCGGTTCATGGAGGGTTCGTCCCCTGCGGCTCGATGAGGCATTGACTCATGCAGCTCATGAAGAGTATCTCCCTGCGGTTCAAGTGTTGGCCATCCTATGCGGCCCTGGCAGGACCTTCAATTAAAATACGTGGCATTGAAGATTCAACCGAATCCCAACAAGAATATTTGATACCATTATCATAATTGCCGAGATCAGGGCATATCATTTATCATCAAGCCAATAGGACACGTGGCGAGCAATCAAATATTGGCATAATCAATCACGAGGATTTAAAGCAGTCAGCATTAACTGCTCATGAGATTTGGTGCTATCAGCATTAGTGGCCGAGATTCATTATGATCAGGATCAAGGGCTCAGATAGAATGAAGGAAGCGCCGACATTCCAAACAGATAATCATCAGCAAACCCTAATGATCACACCCCACTCCTATAAATAGCCAGCATCCTCCCCATGCAAAAAAAAAAAGAGAGAGAGAGAGGTCGGCAACAAAAGAATAAAAAACTAAGAAGAGAGAGATCTACACAGAGAGAGCTCCCCCCTTTCTTCTTGATACTCACAGAGAGAGAGAAGCCAGGAGAGCCACCCGAGGAGAGTAAGAAGAGCCTTTCTTCGTCAACGCCAAGCAGATCTTCCCCGAGCCAAGGCTGCATACTGATCGTCCAAGGAGTAAGGCAGAGCGGCCATCGCTTTCCCGAGCCTCTATCGTCACCCCCCAGAATCAAAAATAAACAATCGTACTTAGTCTGCTGTACCTAGGTTTTCGTCCCTAGGCTTTCTTTGTACGAGCGAGTTTGTATTGTGAGTCTAAGTTCAGTCCTCCGATAATTGTTCTGTTCTTTTACAATCAATGGCAAACATGATGGCGACTCTGCTGGAGACTAACTTCTCCACGGCTGAGGAGTTGGTGACACAATCGGATGCAGCCAAACTTGGCTCCACACAACAGAAGCTGGTCGTCCGCTTCGACCAACAGGCTTTCGAAGAGATGCTCTCTGAAGGCAACGCTGGCCCGGTCTAGAAACGCACCCGCACCACGAAGGCTCGCAAAGAGTGGAGGCCAAAGTTATTTGCTCCTCCCCAAGCCCTCGATGGGATACCCTCGGTCGCTCAAGACGGTGAGAAAGATTCTCCTGCGGCCCCACTTCAGATCGCAGACACCTCTGTTGCCCCCAAGTTCGGCAGAAGAAAACACTATGATGCTGGACTTGCAGGGGCAAAGAGGGTCTCTGCTCAACCTGAACCGCAGAAGGGTATTAGTCGCAGAAAGAAAATCCATGCGGCCACAACCGTCAACCACACAAAGAAAACTTATGCGGCCACTGCTGTCAGCCGCATAACTTATGTAGCTACAGTTCCCAATCGCATGGATGAGATTCATGCGGCTAGTAAAGTCAACCGCTTGCAGAAAACCCATGCGGCCACAGATGCCAACCGTATGCGGACAGCCTGCACGGCCGTGACTCCTAACCGCATAAGAACTCGTCCCACAATAGAAGACAGTCGCATGCAGATAGCCTGCACGGCACCCAATGCTAGCCGCATAGCGCCTCTACCGCGCTTCTCTCGATCAGTTTTCGACCGACTCTCATGCGGTCCTAACTCTGATCACTCGCTGGATGAGAATCCAGACTCTGTGATACCTAATGTGGACTCTTCCTATTACGCACCCACAAGTGCTAAAAAGAAAAAGTCTAGGGCAGCGGGGACTCATCAAGTCCAGACAGCTGCCCCAACCTCTGACGGGAAGTTGTATAAAAGGATTATCGTCAACTGTAGCTGAGTGTCACGCGGGCCTCTGACGGGAAGTTGTATAAAACCACTCGAGTCCAGCCCCCGGCGGCAAATGGACAAAGTGGTTCCTCTGACCTGCGTGAAGCTATCCTCCACAAACGCAAAGAAAGAGAAGGAGCCTCAGCGTGCAGAGAGTCCTCACAGGGACGTCACTGCACCCAGATTATCGTCAACTGCTGTTGCAACAACACGGCAGTAACAGAAGACCGGCCATCCGTCTTCCAAAGATTACAACATCCGAGCTCGGAAGACGAGGCACCTCCCGTTGCCTCCTGCAATTCCGCGCAGAAAGTCCCCGTGGAGGGGAGAGGGAAGAAGACAAGCATCTCCAGCCCAAAGGTGTCAACTATTGCAGCTAAGAAGCCGTCGTCTAAAGGATTGTCCTCTACTGGAGTCTTCCAACACACCCGTTCAAAGACGAAAACTGCTACAGTAGGAAGTTCGCCATCTACGTCATTGGGGGTCGTCGGAACTGGGGGTAGCACTCCTCCAAACCTTTACGACAACCCGACATTCCAAGAAGACAGACTGGAGGAAGCAAATCCTCCGACGGATACAACAGATACCGACGCCCTCGAGGACGTCCTAAATGAAGCAAGTTCTGAAGCTGGGGGTACTATTCCTTCCGAGTCCGAACCTGAAGAGAACATCCCCACATATCCCGATGATTTCTCGATGCATGAGTATGACTCGGAGGGCATGTCCGCCACCTCTCCTTCTGTCACTCCTCACGTGAGGACGGTATTCATGACAGACAACAGCCAAGGTGGTTCTGGCGATCGCCAACGTATCGACACTTTGGAGGCCATACTGCACGCCTTGGTCAAGTCCGTAGATGAGATCAAAGCGGCACTTCCTACTCTGCAGGGAGTGACACCTGGTCAGACAAGTACGGGTCCTACGAACAACATAGATTCAAATTCAGCGGCACCAAACCTGGGCAATAATGCTCCCGAGATAACGACCCCTACCGCGACAGATGAGGCCCGAGAAGTAAGGAGAGAGGTTCAGGAGCTTCGAGCGATGTTCCACGCCCGAGAAAATTCTCAAGACCTCAGAATACGGCAACCATACCCAGCTGAATGGAGGGATGTGCCCTTTTCCCCAAGATATAAGCCGTTCAATATCAACCCATATGATGGTAAGACTTCAGCAAGCCGGTACATCACTTACTTTGAGGTCACTACCGACCATCTGCCCTATGAGGACGCCATTCTCACACGGTTATTCATTGGGGCACTGGAAGGAGTCGCCTTTGATTGGTACCGCAACCTGCCAGATAATTGCATCCACTCCTTCGCTGGCTTCAAGCGCTTGTTCTTGGAGAGGTTCTATAAGGTAGGGCAGGATGTCACGATGTCTACCCTCATGGACGTCGTCCAAGGAGAGAAAGAGCTGACAAGGAATTACATTGAGCGGTTTCGTCAAACCGCAATGAAATTACCATCTGGCAACCCGGACTCTTCCTTGATTGAAATTTGCCAAAAGAGACTACTCCCAACAATTAGTCTCTGGATGGGCGAAAGTCAATTCAAGGACTGGAAGGCCTTTATCATCAGCGCTACAAGTGCCGAGGAACGATTGAAGAAAGCTCGCCAACTGGGGTTGCATATCTCAGAGGGAGAGAACAAGGAAAAGCGTTCCAACGCCAGCAACGACAATGGGGGTAGCCCCTCCAACCGAGACAACAAAGGCAAGCAGGCCATGGTGATCGATACAGTCCAGAAGCCCGAGCAACAGCCAGCGGACAAACAATGGCCTCAAATCACTTATTCTTTCGAAGACGGCCACGTCAAGCCTATCTTGGACATGCTTATACAAGGAGATAGAATTCAGCTTCCTCCACCAAGGCGGGAACCTCGGCCTGCTGATTTGGAAAATCCGAAGTTCTGCCATTACCACCGCTACGTCCACCATGCTACACACGACTGCTACCAACTGAAACGCTATATCCAGAACCTCATCGATTCAAACGCTCTGGCTATCGACTTCGAGGAGGTAATCGTAGCAGCCAACATGGTGTCCGTACAATTCGACAATTTCCCTCCAACAGAGACTCAAGACGGTGTCATGCCCATCCCTCTGGCAACAATGGAAATCACTAACCTTTCGCCTGCCCGTGATCAAACTCCCGGCCTAATACCCCTCACCACATCACGAGGGAAGATCATGTGGGTCCATCCGGACCTAGTCCATGAGGTGACTCAGCCCATTTTATCCTCTAAAAGAAAAGTGGAAAGGTCAGATCATGCCGCACCGCCTCGGCAGAGGAGGGGGAAGTCTCAGCCGTCACTACCCGATCTGGAGCACCAGCCCAACCAGTGGCCGAGAATCCGACTAATGATCAGCAGCCCACAAACGCTGATACTCCGGGACCGGCTCAGCCTTCGACGACCGACAAGCCTAGGCCGAAGGAGACTCGCTTCGATAAATCTCTCCGAAAGGAGACACCTCAGGGGCTGGAGAGGCCCTATAACTTCGACATCTTGGCGCAATTGGCTAACACACCGGCCAAATTGTCCTTATACGAACTCCTGAGACTCTCAAAAGATGTCCGCACAGCTCTAAGTGAGGCGCTCCAAAATGCCGACGCATACTTGGCTCAGGTCAACCTCACGGGAGATAATCAGCCTACAGATCTCCAAGATAGTGCGTGTACAGGTGCAATGCCCAATATCGTATTCTCTCCGCAGGATATGCTCATCAAAACTAACCTGCACGATCGACCATTGTACTACACTGGATACATCGGCGACGTAAAGGTAGACCGAATACACATTGACCCCGGGTCCTCCATAAGCATCATTCCGAAGGGTCTGCTACATTATCTTCGCATCCCAATGCATCGCCTGACGCCTACAAGCACCGCCATTAGCGGTTTCAATTCGGGCAGGAGCTACCCAATAGGGAAGATTCGCTTGAAATGTCAGATTGGCGATCTCCAATCAGAAGTCACCTGCTACGTCATAGATGCCGACACTTCTTACAATATCCTTCTGGGGCGGCCTTGGATACACGATTACATGATCGTGCCTTCCACGCTACACCAGTGCTTCAAATATGTCGATAAGCACGGCTTCGTGAGGACAGAGTTTGCTGATATCGATCCCTTTAAGGGGGTCGAATCTTATTACTCAGACTCCTGTCTTTACGAAAAATCAAAGAAGCATCTGGTCGAAGAGGAGGTGCAAGCTCACACCAAGACGACCACAAGATCAGAAGAACCCCTGACAATCCATCTCTAGGCTCGCAAACCGGGCAGTTCTGTACTCCTTACGGCTACTCTGCGTAAGGACGCAATCAGTCTATCGGCACAAGAAGAGCAGATGAGGATCCGGCTGCCGAGGTCTGGCCAAGTGCCGAGACCCACACCAGGACCTTTTACCATTAGACTACCGAGAGTCGGTCAGCTCCAAGCAGAGAAACTCAATCCCTCCGACAGACCGCTCACGATACGTCTTTCTAAAAAGGGCCGTCACCCCGACGCGAGGTCTGACACTTCCAGCGAACCAGCCACTTCTCGCCCCACGTCAGATGCCAAGCTGGGGGTTGCTAGTCCACCAACAACTCCACGACCTGCTCCTCCGGTCGAGGCCCTAAAGATCAAGCTGACTAGGTCGCTCTCCCAGTCTTTATTTATACAGGGGGTGGCCGAAGAAGAACCAGAATTAGCCAAGTATGTGGCTGCCCACTCCGATACCCCTTCCGTGGATGATGTAATCCCTCTCGAGAAGATACCTTATTTTATCAATAAAGGGCTATCTTTGAATTACATCGAACTCAACAAGCTATGTACAATGTATGCTATGGACCACGGTATAGGCACTCACCTACATACACAGGTGACAAATGTGTACACCGCTATCCAACTTACTCCAGTAGAAGACGCTTACCGAATAATCGAAGGAGGGGACCACCCAATCATCTTCGGCCGGACGAACAACCCGCATCCCTTCGCCATGGAAGAAGTCGACTTCGGGTCAGCTAACGGAAGACTGCCTCTGTATCTCTATATCCCTCAATCCAAATATCTCATGCAGAAACAGGGGTATGATCTAGAGACAACGCCAGGACTGAACTACGGTACTGGACGACGATTTCCTTTGAAGACGCCAGCCCCGGCGGGCAAACCACGGAACTACTATAACAAAACCCGATACGGTTTAGGGTATGTAACGCCAACTACGACCCCTGAAAGCTCAGATGAAGAATGCGACTGGCAGTCACACTCAACCGGGTCACCAACTTCCGACTCAGACACAAGCATTGGGGACGTATTCAGACAAGTCCTATCAGTCAACATGGCATTTGCCGACGCTTACGAAGAAGACGAGGACATTCCTGAAATTCTCGAGCTTGAGCCGTGGGCCTAACAGTTAGATGCACAATGGGAAAAGCGGTTCGAGCTAAGAGAACCTCCTACGGAGGACGAAGTTATGCAGGTCAACCTCGGCACCGAATCCTCTCCGAAGCCAATCTTCGTCAGTAAAAGCCTAACAGACAAGGAACGAGAATCACTGCTGGAACTCATCCGAGAATACATTGACGTATTTGCATGGAGTTACAAAGACATGTCGGGATTAGATCCCGACATTGCTCTCTATAAACTCAATATACGGTCGGATGCAAAGCCAGTCAAGCAGCAGCAACGACGCTTCCGCCCGGGCGTCATGGACGCGATCGAAGCCGAAGTCAACAAACTGATAGCCAGCGGCTTCATCCGTGAGGAGCAACACCCTGACTGGGTCGCCAATATAGTCCCGGTCCTTAAGAAGAACGGGAAGATCCGAATCTGCATCGACTTCCGCAATCTAAATGAGGCATGTCCGAAAGACGAATTTCCCCTCCCGATCACGGACATCATGATTGACAACACATGCGGCTTCGAACGTATGTCATTCATGGATGGATTCTCGGGATACAATCAAATCAAGATGTCCCCCGACGATGAGAAGCACACATCATTTAGAATACCGATCGGCACATACTGTTACACAGTCATACCATTCGGTCTAAAGAACGCTGGTGCCACATATCAGCGGGCTATGAGTATCATTTTCAGAGAACATTTGCGCAAAATAGTGGAATGCTACGTCGACGACATTGCTGTCAAGAGTCACCGCAAGGAGGATCATCTGCAAGATCTAAAAACGGTATTCGACCTGATGCGAGCCCACAACCTAAAGATGAACCCTACAAAGTCGTTTTTGGGCGTATCCAACGGGAAGTTCTTAGGTTTCATCATCACTGCACGGGGTATCCATGTAGACCCTGAGAAAACCAAGGCAATAATGGAGATGGGTCCCCCGAAAAATCTTCGCGAACTTAGAGGCCTCCAAGGGAGGCTAGCCTATATCAGAAGGTTCATTTCCAATCTCTCCGGACGATGCCGGCCGTTCACACACCTCATGAAGAAGGGAGTCTCATTCGCATGGGACGAAGAATGCCAACGCGCTTTCGACGACATCAAAGAATATTTGTCAAATCCTCCAGTCCTGGTGGCCCCGGTCCCTGGAAAACCATTCTTGCTCTATGTACGAGCAATGGAACACTCCCTCGGTGCCCTGCTGGCACAAAATAACGACGCAGGACACGAACAGGCCATATACTACCTCAGCCGAATGATGGTCGGGCCCGAACACCGATACACTGCCGTGGAGAAAGAATACCTCGCCTTGGTGTTCGCTATTCAAAAGACGCGGCACTATGTTACAGGACAAACCATACATGTGATCTCACGGATAAATCCCCTCAGGGTCCTCATGACTAAACCAGGGGCGCTCAGCTCTCGCCTCGCTACCTGGGCAATACTGCTATCCCCATATCATATGATCTTCGTCCCACAGAAGGCTGTCAAGGGTCAAGCCCTAGCAGGCTTTTTGGCAGCCCACCCAGGATCGGAGCCATCCAGAATCTATGAAGAGATCCCAGACGAGGTCGCCGATTCGAATACAGCCACTCACGATAACATATGGCGAATGTTCTTCGATGGCGCCTCAAGAACCGGACCCAAGGGAAATATCGTCGTCGGGGTCGGAGTGGTATTGATCTCTCCTACCGGGCTAGTGATCAATCGTGCCTACTCTCTCACGGAACCCTGTTCCAACAATGTGGCCGAGTACAACACTTTGGTCATTGGCCTCCAACTCGCAAAGGAGCTGGGTGTAGAATATCTCGAAGCATACGGCGATTCACAATTAATCGTCAATCAGATTCGGGGGTCGTACGAAGTCCGCCATGAAGACATGATCCCCTACCACCAAATAGCAATCAATATTATCTCCTCATTCAAGGGATTCTTCATCGAACACGTCCCCAGACTTCAAAATATCGAAGCCGATGCCCTAGCAGGCCTTGCCGCTTCCTTAGCAGTGCCGAACCAAGCGCATCACTCGGTTGAGGTGATAGGCCACGAACTGGTCTGTCCCAAGAACAATATCAATTTGTGGCAAGCTATTCCGCCCGGACGGTCGACGAAACACCAGACTGGAGACAGCCGTTCATTGACTTCGTCGTATACGACATCCTCCCGGAGAACCCAAGGGAAGCCACCTCCATCAGACGGCGTTCTCTCAGATTCTTCTACGACACAGAGACAAAAATGCTGTACCGACGATCCTACGACGGATTATTACTCCGGTGCTTGTCAAACGCAGAAGCCAAAGAAGCTGTACGAGAAGCTCACGATGGTGTCTGTGGGACCCATCAGCCTGGCCCTAAGCTACAGGACCGCCTTCGCCGTATGGGCTACTACTGGCCCACGATGGTGGCAGACGCAATAGACTATGCCAGAAAATGCAAGGCTTGCCAAGTCCACGCAGACTTTATTCACCAACCCTCCGAGTTTCTACATCCAACGGTGGCATCCTGGCCATTCGAAGCATGGGGAATGGATATCATTGGCCCAATCACCCCACCTTCCTCCCGAGGACATCGCTTCATACTTGCGATCACCGATTACTTCTCCAAATGGTCGGAAGCCGTCCCACTCACAGAAGTTAAGACTTCAAACGTGATCAGCTTCCTTAAGCATCACGTCATCTACTGCTTCGGACTACCGCGGAGGATCATCCATGATAATGGTCCACAGTTTATAAGCCATGCATTCTACCGATTCTGCGATAAGCACCGCATTCAGAATGTCGCTTCGACACCATATAACCCAGCAGCAAACGGGTTGGCAGAGGCATTCAATAAAACAATCATCAAACTCCTCAAGAAGTTTGTCTCCTCCAACAAATACGACTGGAACGAGAAGCTCGGTGAATGCTTATGGGCTTATCGCACCACAGTTCGAACAGCTACTGGGAATACACCATTTTCTTTAGTATACGGGAGTGAGGCAGTCCTCCCACTGGAAACTCAGATTCCCTCACTCCGCGTCGCCCTCACTTATCAATTGACAACGGATGATAACTATCGACGTCGATTACAAGAGTTGGAGGCCATAGACGAAAAGCGCCTACTAGCCCAACAAAGGATCGAGCTATACCAAGCACGTATCTCAAGAGCCTTCAACAAGAAGGTCAAAATCAGAACATTCCAAGTGGGCGATCTCGTTCTGGCAGTTCGGAGACCAATGGTCATGACTCACAAAACCGCAGGCAAGTTCCAGCCAAAATGGGAAGGTCCATTTGTCATCGAGACCGTGTTCTCCAACGGCGCCTACCGCCTCGCCAAGCAGAATGGGGACTTGCTTATGTTGCCCATCAACGGCAAGTTTCTGAAGAAATACTATGTTTAGACAACATTCTCCAAATTATCGAGTCATGTACCCTCTTAGTACCCCTGAACTCGCACCCACCATTTTCCAAATTACCGAGTCATGTATCCATTGATACCACTGAACCCACATCCACAACATTTCAGATTACCGAGCCATGCACCCGCTGGTGCCACCGAACTCTCATTTCCTCAATATTCTAGAAAATCCAAATTATGTACTTACATTCCGGTCACTCTCTCAGATAGTAAGTCACGTATAATCATACCTCTGAACTTTCTTTCTGAAAGAGATCCTCCCTCATGATCCACTACCCGTGCTCCCAGTGCACAAAAAGGGTAATCGATCCACTAATCTCCGAAACGACCATGTCCTCATTACCTCTGAGTCGTTTTCACTTCCACCAAAAACAAACCGCCCCCTCGCATAGAACTTCCATGTCCTCCTACCTCTGAGTAATTCTATGCACCCCTTCTTCATTGGGCCCACTCCTGCCATGTCCTCATTACCTCTGAGTGGGAAGGCTCCGTCGAAGAAATCACCATATTTGCCATGTCCACATTATCTCTGAGCAAGTATGTTGGTTCCCTTTCAACCTATTGTCTGTACCCACAACCGGGGTGCGACAAGGATAATAGGTCCACAAATGTCCTCTGTTGACCACAAATGTCCTCTGTTGACCACAAATGTCCTCTGTTGACCACAAACGTCCTCTGTTGACCACAAATGTCCTCTGTTGACCACAAATGTCCTCTGTTGACCACAAACGTCCTCTGTTGACCACTATTGATTATAGAAAAGTCTTCTGTGAAGTCTTCCCCTACCATGTTCTCATTACCTCTGAGTAGGAAGATTCCACGGTAAAACCCTCATGTTTGCTACGCCCTCGTAACCTCGGAGCAAATATGACTGGCTTCCTTCCAACTTGTTATCCGTACCTAAAACCAAGGTAAGCCTAGGGTAACAGGTCCACAAATATCCCTTACTAAGCTTCTTGGCATAAATCCACCATCTTACCATGCCCCGGGAGCCCAGCTGCTCTACGGCATTCCTTTCCCCAGTATCGAGAACATCCATGACCATTTTATCATGGCTGTCCCGGACATCCTGATCAAACTTATTATCCGTACCTAAAACCAAGGTACGCCTAGGGTAACAAGTCCACAAATAATCCCCCAGCAAGTCCGATTCCATGAACGCCGATACAAGAAAGAAAAGATGAGTTAAAACATGCTCATTTATCCAAAAATCAAAGGGCTACATCATTGGGGATCACATCCCTTGCAAATAAAAATATACACATATGAAAAAAAAAAAAAAAAAAAAGAAGAAGAGGCAGAAGAAGACAGAGGGCGGATCACTGTTCCGGGGTACATAACACCGTGAGGCGGTCCTTTATCAAGGCGACCGACCGCTCAAACCTCTGTTTGGCTTGACGCTCAGCTTCCTAGTTCAACACCGCCGGGTCCTCCAGATGAACGTGGGCCTGCCAGTTGTCCTCGAACTTCTTAAAAGATCGCTCCAGGTTGGCAGAAGTTCGAGAAATCCGCTCGGCCTCCCGAGCAATCGACTCCTGTTCTGCATGAGCAGCCTCCCGCTCTGACTCTAAGAAGGCTAACTCCTCCTGGAGCGCGAGAATCTGCTCCTTCGTGTCAGCTATTCCACGAGAGGCAGACTCTTCCCGGGCCCTACAAGCCTGACTTCGACGACCCAGCCGATCATATGAGGCGGAAAACTTGTCAAGATCCCCCTGCACAGCCGGCCCGGCAGTTTCTCGAGCGAGCTTGATCCTGTCCCGAGCCACAACCAGGAAGCCCCGCTCTCGTTCGATCGCGGCAGGCAAACCAGCCTGCCGTACTGCCAGCAGTTGGGTCACAAGCTGGTCAGCCTCTGTCAGCTTAGGCTCCAGGAATGCTGCTAACCCCAGCCCGCCAGGAAGACCCTTCAGAGTGTCAATTTGACCCCGAGCTCCCCGTAGAGACAGAGAAAAAGGGACCCCCCGGTCCACGGCAGCATTTATACCCCTCCCTAAGTGGCGATAAAAGCTGTCAACCACATCCTGCGTCACCTCGTCCAGAGCCTCCGAGGAAACCGGTGTCAGCGGGAGTGTGGCTGGTAGCACGGAAGAAGACGCGACGGAGTCTGCCGCTCCTGCCACCAGAGAAACCAACTCCGCACGGAAAGACGCTTGAACAGCGGCCAACTCCTCTTCAGCAGCCCGCAGGATTTGGATGCTCGACAAGGTCGAGAAGTCGACTTCCGGAGCCGTGTCAACAGCGGAAGACGAGGCGGAAACCATTGCCAACTCCCTCCCCGTCTGCCCGGAGACGACAGGAGGCTCTTCAACATGAGAGAGAGGAGAAGAAACATTCCTTTCGTCCGGATAATGGCCAACCGAACTCTTCCTGAGAACATCCGCGGCGGGAGGTAAAAGGTCAGGACCTGCAGGGCCAAGGCAACCATGAATCGACTTGACCCGAAGGATATGTTGATAGAGCGAATAAGCCCCTTCGGTAGTCAATATATGGCCTATCTTACCAATGGAGGAGTACGGAGGCTGAGGTTCGTTTACAGCCACCATAGCCTCCTCACCAATAACCTCCGAATCAGGAATCAGAGAGTCGTCCCCGGGAGAAGAGGTACTGAGAACGGTGTCATCTCGATGAAGCTCAACGACCGCAGGGGCAGGCCCAGAGGAACCTTTGTTCCCCCGAGCTGATGCTTCAGCAACCCGGGAACTTCCAGCCGCCTCCGGGAGAGCCCCAGCAGAAAGGACCGCGGCACACATATCATTGATTAAGACAGCGAGGGCGGGATCAACCTCGGAGGCAGTAGATGGTTCAGAAGACCCCGATCCGTCGGACGCCTACAAAGAAAAGTGATTAAATCATATCTGCGAGAGGAAAGGGAACTACAACAAAGAAACAAATCCAATTTAGCCTTACCTCCGGAGTAGCATCGGTACCGTCATCCCTTTCGGTAATAAGCAATCCACGAGATTTAACGGCAGCTCTCTTCACGGAAAAGGTCGCACCACTGCCAGAAGATTCGTGCCTGACTCGCTTACGTGAAAAACTAGACACAGCCGGAAGCTGTTCTTCCCTCACTCTTCCACCTTCTGTAGAAAGCAATGGGCCCTCCGCCAGTTCGTCAGGGATAGGAAGCAATTGATCTGCTACTTCTTCGCCTCCATCAAAAAGAGAATCTTCGCTGTCATCTTCCTCCCCAGCCGATTCGGAAGATTCTGATTCAGGGAGAGGAGTCTGAAGCGCTAGTTGCTTTCTAGCCTTAGCCCCCTTTGGCTTCTCCTCTAAGCCTGTACCCACGATAAAACTGGTACTCGGATCGAAATTAATAGGAGGCTTGTTCGCCATGACATGATACAAAGCAGCCACATATAAAATTTCCCTTGGCGCCTGAGCATCAGGGACCGAGAAGCTGGCTCGAGTATGATAAGCATCATAATAATTCCATGCCCTGACGCCATCAAGAACGCTACCTTCGAAGCCCAAACCAGGATTGGGATGATCAAGGAATAACTGGCTATAACAGAACTGCCGAGAAAACCTACTAGTTAGGTAAGGCTCCATGTACACCCTATCGCGGTTGCGATAAACCAAATGAGCAGGACGGATGTTACGCAACCAGGTGAGCATATCTGGAGATAGAAAGTGAGGAGGTCCAGTACCATCAAGGTGTACCTTACTCACATCTTCATCAGAAAAAGGAGGAACGGACACAAAAAGGTGACACCCATCTACCCTCGCCAGCGCCCTCCGACAAGCCGGCATAGTATTGTATTCCCAAGACTGGCGATGGCATTTGAAGAGGAAAGCATCTTCATCCGTAGCATCTTCTGCTATCCCGGGTCCCAGCAAAGACTTGTGGTGCATCGCCAACCACCCTATCAAGTAATGGAAAGGCAATTCTACGCGCTCAAAATCCAAGGTTTTCTTACGAGCAACAACTTTGGATGAGAAGGTTCGAAGACCGTGGTGGATGCTGCACACCATGGCGGGAAGAAGGGCCAGCCTAACTCCGAACACCAGTTTAACGGCAGGAAGAATAAAATGGCGACCGATCCTCTCGATAGAACCTGCTCCTCCCGAGACGACGCAATTCCGTAGCCATATCATTAAAAAGCCAGCCAGAAGCGCCTTCTCTGACATCTGCGTGGTCCCATAGTAAAAGTAGCTAAGAGAGTCAGATTGACTCCCAAATATGTCGCTCCTGGACCGCGACTTCTTGACGCCTGACATCAAATCCTTCACCTCCTCGTGCGTTGTAGGGGTTCGAGGAGTAACTTCGCCAGAAGGACCAACTTTGAAAAGGTAATTAATCCATGATGTGGTGTGGGGAGCGGTCCCTTCGGAGCTATCTGTTGTCTTTATAGCCATCTGATGACAAGCACTATGGTGGCACAGCAACTCCCGGTATACTGCAACAAAACCTGGGAATCGTCGGTTCAAGTCCTCAAACTCATCATTCGAAGGGGTGTACACCTCGAAAGGCTCATTTCCTCAGGGGAGTTTAGAGACAGTATACATCTCGTGAAGAGCAAGCCCCAGCTCCCCTACTGGTGAGAAGAATGTCCTCGTTCGCTGGCTATACATCTCCAAGAGCGCCATGAATAGCGGCTTGTTAATAGGGAGCCCGTGACAAGTCCCTCGAACAGCATGATAAAGTCCCACCTCCCGCAAGAGTGTTCCGTAGGTCTGCAGGACCCAGGTGGTCAACTGGACCCACACAGAAGTAGGGTTTATCCAGTTCGGCAACGCTATCCTACCAACAGGATAGGACTTCTTACGGACAAGCCGATTCAAGAAGGTGTCAGCCTGAGCAAATGAGAAGTTGGGGCCGTATGCATTCATGAAGGAGCCCGGGGCCAGATCCATCATATACCGAGGGACGGGATCCTTACCTGGATACGCTGACCGCATATTCGGATTGTAATAGATGTCGCCCATCAACATCCCCGATTGAGTAGGGGTTAAGTTGCACACCATCTTCCTGTTCAACAGCACCATGTTGAACCACGATAAGGGATAATGGCGTTCCATAAAAGGAATATGGATTGACTCCCCGTCCAAAGAGAAATCCCAGTTCTCGGAAATCTCTAACACTCGAGAGTTCCCTATGATTAGAGCATCTCCAAAGAGGAATAGAGGCTTCAGGAATTTCTCATACAGCCTCCCAGTGTTCATCATGGAACGAAGGTAATGAAGGGTCTGATTCTCGATGGCGTTCAACCTCTCCAAAGGCTCATCAGCAGGGAACTGATTCAATACATGCTTAATTAGGTCGTCAAGACGCACACCCAAAGCGAATAGATTTGAACCAACCAAAAGTTCCCCCGCAGGATTCACGGGCAGATTCACTAGAAAAAGATAAAAGAAACAAGGTCAGAAGACAAACAAAGAAGACAGAAGTATTAGAAAAGATTACTGAAGTCTATGCGGCTAAGGTTGCCACAGCCTCATGCGGCTCATCAGCAGATAGGTCCATGCGGCTCTGCGCGTCATAGCCCCATGCGGCTCTGAATTAACTAAATCCGTACGACTCAAATTCAGAAGGGTTTATAAATTCATGCGGCTAAGCCCGACTCATATAAACTACTGCGGCTACAAACCATCAAGTTCATGCGGTTCAAAAGTGAGTAACGCTTATGCGGCCCAAGTCGAAAACACACATGCGGCACTGATCGAATATGACAAACTCATGCGGCCATAATGGGCGAAGTGCCTATGCGGCCACATCGATACATCTCGTACATGTGGCTTGTGCATAAAGTATGCAACAGAGCCATGGCAGCAGTTAGGGTTTTTTCGGAGTGACCCCCTTACCAGCGATGGGCGGGTGAACATCAGGATGGACAACGCCTACAGCAGCCGACGGAGGAGCGACCACATTCGTCGCTGCAGTCGCCGCCACAGCAACTGCTTTGCCTTTCGCGGCCTTCGATGCAGCAGATCTCTTAGGAGCCATGGTCGATAGATGAAGGAGGACGACGAAGAGCAAAACTGACAACAGGGAATTCAAGCAATGAAAGGAGATAAAGAAATCCCCAAGAGCTGAAAGACTCCTATTTATAGGCGATCCATGAAGTAGAAAGACGCCTCGGATTACGCGCCGCCTCCAAAAATAAAGGCGAGAACGCTTCGGTCAAAGCAAAAACCGACCCTTGGGATCCTCCCCCAAAAGACGGCGTTAAATCAAATCGAAAGCAATTAATGAAGATTTGCTCACGAGGTCAGGACGCGTGGCAAAGAGCCTATGCGGCCAGAAGGATCTATGCGGCCGAGATGCTAATGCGGCCAGGAAGCTCAGGTAAACAGAACATCCTATGCGACATAAACGGGGCCATGCTTCTTATTCAAAGTGTTTCAATTTTACAAATTGAAAACTTTGAAGGGGGTCCTGTAGAAGCATGGAAAATATTAGAATAAAAGCATAGATAGCCCATGCAGCTTTGGGTAGCAAGCCTATGCGGCTCATAACTGGAGTTGCCCCATGCGGCCCGAAAGAAGACCCTCAGACTCATGCGGGTCGGGGATATATGCGGTTCAGCAGGAACATGCGGCTCAATTGACGCCACGTATGATCCCCCCACAGCTGGCTACGGGAGTAATGGCCTCATTTAATGCTCTGACACGACTCGACGGCTGCGACGTCTCTGACATAAAGTGTCATAATGGCTCTGCCATAATGACAGACTCCTCGGGGAAAGAAGACAATCTCTGATCCGATCTGTCAGAAATCCTAGATTGCCACGTGGCAAAAGTCTCATGCGGCTCGGGTAGAGAACAGCTTCATGCGGCTCAGCGAGGAATCACTCTAATATGATTAACAGGAATCCGCCATATGCGGTCCACCCATTAGCCCGGTCTATGCGGCTCAATACCATGTTAACTCAGGCGGCCCACAGAAACTATGCATATGCGGCTCATGGAGGGTTCGTCCCCTGCGGCTCGATGAGGCATTGACTCATGCGGCTCATGAAGAGTATCTCCCTGCGGTTCAAGTGTTGGCCATCCTATGCGGCCCTGGCAGGACCTTCAATTAAAACACGTGGCATTGAAGATTCAACCGAATCCAACAAGAATATTTGATACCATTATCATAATTACCGAGATCAGGGCATATCATTTATCATCAAGCCAATAGGACACGTGGCGAGCAATCAAATATTGGCATATTCAATCACGAGGATTTAAAGCAGTCAGCATTAACTGCTCATGAGATTTGGTGCTATCAGCATTAGTGGCCGAGATTCATTATGATCAGGATCAAGGGCTCAGATAGAATGAAGGAAGCACCGACATTCCAAACAGATAATCATCAGCAAACCCTAATGATCACACCCCACTCCTATAAATAGCCAGCATCCTCCCCATGCAAAAAAAAAAGAAGAGAGAGACAGAGGTCGGCAACAAAAGAATAAAAAACTAAGAAGAGAGAGATCTACACAGAGAGAGCTCCCCCCTTTCTTCTTGATACTCACAGAGAGAGAGAAGCCAGGAGAGCCACCCGAGGAGAGTAAGAAGAGCCTTTCTTCGTCAACGCCAAGCAGATCTTCCCCGAGCCAAGGCTGCATACTGATCGTCCAAGGAGTAAGGCAGAGCGGCCGTCGCTTTCCCGAGCCTCTATCGTCACCCCCCAGAATCAAAAATAAACAATCGTACTTAGTCTGCTGTACCTAGGTTTTCGTCCCTAGGCTTTCTTTGTACGAGCGAGTTTGTATTGTGAGTCTAAGTTCAGTCCTCCGATAATTGTTCTATTCTTTTACAATCAATGGCAAACACTCTCTGGTCCACAGCACCAGTGGAGATGAGGGTAGTACATTAGCTTGTAATGGTGAATGGCTAATTAAACCCACGATCTTATTTGTTATAGAAGTTATGTGAATGCATAATATATTTAGTGATCTTTCTAACCATCCGAGCTAATTGTATATAAGTATTTGAAAAGGCATATCATATGGAAATTGCATTCAATCTTACCCACGACATAGTCTCCGTGCCTGTATAAAACTTACCATATTCTTTTTTGTCAGATTTATATCAATAGCTAAAACAGTTTCTAGGTGGAGTTCACTGGCAATTCAAGCAATCTTGGACGTATAACTTAGTTTAGACGACGACCTTTCTGCATGGGTAGCGAGCCCCGCTAAAAGTTCTTGAATAACCCATGATAGTATCCAGCAAAGCTAGCTTGCTTTCCTCCTCGGTCAAATCGTTCTTGTGTCCCTGGATTGTCGTTCGAGGAAGCGAAACCTGGGTACAAGTTGTTTATGTCCATGCGAGACTAAACTAGTTACTCAAGTATGGTCTACAATTTATAAGAAACAAAACCGTTTTTATCATGTTCCGCCTTATCGTGGCAACATTTATTCAATGATTTAATTATTGCTTAACACAAATTTGTAGCAGATATACATAAGTAAACTTATAGCAGATATACATAAGTAAACTCAAATTTATATATATATATATATATATATATATATATATATATATATATATATATATATATATATATATATATATATATATATATATATATTTTTTTTTTTATATATATATATATATATATATATATATATATATATATAAGAATATGTATATATATATATATTATATATATAAGAATATGTATATATATATATATATATATATATATATATATATATATATATATATATATATATATATATATATATATATATATATATATATACATATTCTTATATATATATATATATATATATATATATATATATATATATATATATATATATATATATATATATATATATACATATTCTTATATAAAAATAAACAAAAGGTGAACTTCTCGCGAGTTTTTCACAAACTTGCAAGATGCCAAACTCAATTTTTCCCGACCCTGTGTGGATAAATAGGGGCTGATTTCAGATTTAAAAACTCCTAAATTCTCTCTGAAAAATGATCAAATCTTTTCTACATATTCAACCTTATCTTGTTCTCCCCTAACTTACGCAAATGCAACCCTAAATCTGGTTCGAATCAGAATTTAAATCGAATCAAGAAAGTTTTCCAAGCCATATATATACGTATGAGTGCGGTAGGGTTCTTCAAAAATTTCCATCGAAAAACATCTTTAAACCCCAAACCATCGACACCAGAGCTACCCCGACCCTCCTGCGAACACCCAAGACTGCCTGCACCCAGCCCTAGTTCGTTGGAGCACCGCCACGACCGCAGGATTCGACAAGAACGGGGAAGACTGTTTTTCGAAAACTCAACAGGTACTCCTCTTTCGAGTTCAATTTTTTCAATTTTGCTCGACTAATTTCTGGTCCATCAATTCCTGTGTAAAAACAACATAACCAACTTAAAACCCTCTCAATTAAATTTTTTTCTAATGCGTTCAAATCCACGAGAAATCCTCTAAAAAAATGCCAAAAATTCTATCGTAAACAGAGAAAGAAACAGTCCCAGACCCTCGATAGGAAGGCCAATTCTCGTCAGGATTTCAAAAAATTTCGAAATCCAATTTAAAAGCCTTAAAGACAACTTGACCGACATTGTAACAATGTTGTTGGTCTTAGAAATCTTCTAGTATCTAGATCTGTAAACAGATTTAAAAACTAGAAAAAACAGTTTTCGAAAACACCAAATTTTGGAAAAATTCACCGATACGACCTGCGCCCCAACAACCCGGGCGACGTGGTCGTGAACCGAAAGCATAAAAAGGTACATATCAACTTCGCAAACATGTGGGATTCGATGGAACTTGATTCCGATGTGTGTGCACGACGAAATCGAGGTGTATCGGTCGAAATACCCCATATCGGCCTCTTTGTAAACTGGCCTAAAACTTCATTCACGTTCGTCATTTCGAGACTAAACTTGCGCTACTGGACTCGTGTCATTTTTTGGTCCTGTGACCCAAGTTTGGTCCAATTCTGAGAAGGTCGATCGGGACGCTATTTAGCAGGCCCGCGATCCAATACAACGAACAAATTTGTGCATGGCTCACCGGAATCCAACATGGGACATACAGTTGAGTTTATATCATCAAACCGGACCCGTAGCATATAATTTGATGACTTTAGAGATTGTAGGTATTGGCATGCTTTTCGGTGCAAAGCGGGTCCAACAACGAACACCGTTTTGACTCGAAATAACGATTTTGCCCCTGTTTCCAGAATTAAACTTATGGTTCGGCAATTTTAGATATTTTTTATACCAAAAATGTTCGTGATATTTGTTTCAGCATCCGATGACGTTTACGGGAGTCAACTTACATTGTTATTGATCTGAGTTGCTGGATATTATTGTTTGCACATCAGCTCCAGGCAAGATATCTTGCCACTATATACTGTCATTTATTATTAATTTATTCTATTATTTTGTTTCATTTTTTTATATACTAGCTATTCCTATCACACTAGGCGTCCAAGTCATATTTGGGTGCAAGCGACTCCATTTGTCGTTTTACTGTTTCTGCTTATTATTTTGCAATGACCTAGTACTATATGAGACGCCATTGATGTGAGGTATTTGTATATCTCATATGGACTTGACACATGCTTTATCACAAGTTGTGAGTAATATGTCGGATACAGACTCACGTAGTCGACTGGCCACCGATACGTATGATACGTACGACGGTTAGAAAGTAACTGCCAATAGAAATTGCACGATTAGTGGACTTGGCAGTTATTAGAGGTTCATTTATGTTATAGAGATGACACAGATATGCATTGGGTGGGGAGAACAGTTCCTTAGTGTATGGTCCAGGTATGCACTACCCTTTATTACTGAAAGCTTCGCTAGAGATACGGTCGTGGTACCCCCTTGTTTCCTAATCATGTTGGCCTCTGATGTTCGAGGAACGTCATGCTTTGAGGTCCCTGGTATCCCGCAAGGGGCCATACCAATCCTACTATAGCCAGAGTGCTCATACGTTGAAGGTTTGTTCTTAACTGCATATTCACAGTAGAATGGTTAGGCTTCCTATTCCACGCATCTTTATTTTATTTCACAGATTATATGGCAAGTTGTTTTCTTGTATCTTGTTATGTCTCTCTGAGGACCTGGTGATCTCTCCAGGATTAGATGACCAGGACTTTCCCTAGGAGTACAGTTCTGTACTGGATCCACCTTTTACAGCTGATGATGTCTCGCCTTCCGAGATCTAGTTTATTAGTCATGACTTAAGACATTATAATGGACATCTTTTTTACTTTCTTTTATTAGGAGGTCGGACTCCAGTTATCTCAAACTTCTTTTCATAGCTGTTTGGTAGTGGATTTGTTTCCACCCGACTATATCTTTTGACTCACTTATTATATTCTATCTGGACTGTTGCTCTTCTCTTGTATTCGGGATGAGAAGTAGATTTTCTATGATTGGCCTGTAATTTATATTATATACAGCTTATATATGTGTACAAAGATTCAATATATTAGAGTATTATTCATATGCATTCAGTTGGAATGTTTCATATGCCTAGTCCCCGTACATTAGGACTGAAGCGTTACATATTTTTGTAGTGGCCCATGCAGGTCAACGAAAATTTTGTTTGGTTATATGACTGTACCAAGCAAGCCTACATATATGAGTAGGAATAATATCTCATCGACAACTTATTACCTCCTTTGACTTCAAACTCTTTTGAACTCTCTTTTGATTGCTTGAATTACCTCTTGCTTGAATCTATCCTAACGTATCCTTACTTTCTTTCCAGCACGATGCACCTTCGAAGCGGACATGTTTCTACCCTGGCTATCATATCTGGTGATGCAGCCACCCAAGAGGGGAAGGTCCCACCAATGACTTCGTACCAGCTGGGACAACAGCATGCTACCATGACCCGATCAACGGTATAGCAGGAGACCGAAACCCAAGTACCACCAGTCAGCCAGGTTGGGTAGACTACTATAGTGCCAATAGGAGGGAATATACCCCCACTTACACCACCATTTCCTCAGTAGTTTCCTCCTCAGTCTGGGCCATAGATGCTTCCGCTACCGGCTGATGGAAACCCCACTACCGAGTTCATGTATGCTATAATGTATGCTCAGTGGCAGCAGACTGAGCTAATGAGAGAGAGCATGATAGTAACACTGATTAGACCCCCAATCTTCACCTTCGACCCCGGTACCAGCACCAGCTCCACAACCTTATGAGGGATCTATCAAGAACTTCATGGAGATGAACCCCAAGCCCTTCAAAGGTGTCAAAAAACCACTAGAGGTCTTCGTAAGGCTTATCGGCACGGAGAAGTTACTAAAGGCATCCCAGTTGCCAACAAACTTGTGCATGACAGCAGTGGACTTACTCCTAGATGTCAATGCACACCACTGGTGAAAGGCAGAACTGAGGCGACTAGGCACTAAATAGATATGAAAGGAGTTCTAAGACCTCTTATATGAAGGATTCATTCCTATTCATGTTCGAGACGTCCTCTACGACCAGTTCCTCCATCTGAAGCAAGGAAACAAATCGGTGGATGAGTATGACACAAAGTTCAGCTGCCTAAGCAGATTTAGTGCAGCATTAATTCTGACAGAGCGGGAGAGAGCGAAGAGATTCCACCAGGGCCTAGCACCAGAGCTCAAGACTTGTACTACTACACCGTTCTGAGTCCCTCATGCAGCTGTTCTAGAGGAAGCACTAGCTAGGAGCTCATTTGCAAGGAGATACAGCAATTACAGAGACGCCCTGCTCCAGCAGTTGTACCAGCTAGAGTGACTAAGGATGGACCTATCAGGAGGCCCACAGGCAGCTGCAACAGAGGCCCACACAAGATCAGAAGCCCAACTACAATTACTACGGGAAGCAGGGACACATATTGAAGGATTGTCGAACTCGGCTTGGATTATGCTTGAGATGCGGGTCAGGACAGCACAAGGTGAAGGATTGTCCCGAGCAGCAGGCCTTAGTTTATGCTCAGCAGACCATAAGGCCGACAGCTCCAACACTTCTAGCACCCCATCCAGTTCAGCAGGTTCCAAGACTGATGGCACTAGCAGCAGGAGCACCTCGCCTACCATTACCTCCCCAGTCAGTATAGTTCGACAAGACTAGAGCTCAAGGACTTGGACAGAACTATGGGCAGGCCTTCTCACTAGCATTTGAGGACGCAGAAGCGGAGGGGGAAATCATAGATGGTATGGTTTTACCTGCTACATTTCCTACTATTATGTTATTTGACACTAGAGTCACACACTCATTCATAGCCACTAGCTTTGCTAGTGTTCCCTACTATACTATTATCTAAAAACATTAAAGTCCTCACTGAAGGAGGAATAGTACTGTGAGTAGCATTTGTAGGCTTTGTCCTGTAGTGATTTGTGGAAGAGAGATGAAGGCACAATTTTTGGTTTTCCCTATGCCAACTTTTGATGTAGTTCTTAGGATGGAATGGTTGAACCAGCACTATGCATCCCTAGATTGTCATAGGGGTAGCATTGTCTTTAGACCACCAAATGAGCCAAAATTCGAGTTCGCTAGAGGGACAGAACATAGAAGCGATCCACCTACACTAGGATCGCATATGGAGATGGATGACGCCCCATAGCATCCTTTCATCACTGAGTTCCAAGATGTATTCCTCGAGGAGTTGTCAGGATTGCCACCCGACAGAGATATCGAGTTTTGTATAAAGCTTATTCCGGGAGGTGAACCTATCTCATCCCGAGTGTACTGGTTAGCACCCAAGAAGTTTGTAGAGATGAAGACGCAGATAGACGAATTGCTGGAGAAATCACTATAGGGACCACTCATCTTGTTTGTGCCACAAAAGGATGGGACAATGCACATGTGCATAGAGTACAGAGCTTTAAACATCATGACGGTGAAGAACAAGCACCCCTTACCATGCATCGACGATCTATTTGATCAGTTGAGTGGAGCAAAGGAATTTTCCAAATCGACTTGCATTTGGGCTATCACCAGTTGAAGGTCTGGAAGGAAGATATTCCGAAGACTGCATTCAGATCAAGATATGGTCACTATGAGTTTTTGGTCATGCCATTTGGTTTGACTATTGCTCCAGTGGTCTTCGTGAATCTCATAAACAAAATCTACCATCAGTACTTGGACAAATTTGTGGTCATCTTTATAGATGATATCTTGATATACTCTAAGAGCCACGAGGAGCACGAGCAACATTTGCGGATAGTCTTAGAAAGCTTAAAGAATAAGCAACTATATGTGAAGCTTAGCAAATGTAACTTCTTTCTTGAAAAAGTTTCGTTTCTTGGGAATATCGTTACGGTGGACGGCATATCGATAAATTTGGAGAAAATTTTAGTAGTCAAGGCATGGCCCGCTCCCACATCAGCCTTCGAAGTAAAAAGTTTCCTTGGGCTTGCGGATTATTACCGAAGGTTCGTGGAATATTTCTCACAGATAGCTGGACCTATGACTCGGTTGACTTGCAAAGACCAAGAGTTCATATGGACGGACGAGTGTCAAGCCGCTTTTGATAAGTTGAAGAAGCGCTTGACCACTACACCCATTTTGGTCGTTCCATCAGGACAAGGAGGATTCATGATTTACAGTGTTGCATCCGAAAAGGGATTGGGATGCGTCTTGATGCAGCATGGCCGTGTAGTAGCATATACAACGAGGGAGTTGAGAGTGCACAAGAAGAATTATCTAATCCATGATCTAGAGCTCGCAGCAATCATCTTCACTCTGAAACTTTGGAGATATTATTTATACGGCGAAAAGGTTGACATCTATACCAATCATAAAAGCCTTAAGTATGTCTTCACAAAAAAAAGATGAACATGTGGCAACGTCGTTGGTTGGAATTGATGAAGGATTATGAGATCGAGCTACACTACCATCCAGACAAGGATAATGTTATAGCAGATGCATTAAGCCGTAAGCCCATGGCTCATTTCTTGACCACTCAGAGGGAGTTGTTAGAAGACTTACAGAAGCTTGGAATTGAAGTAGTATTGACCAGAGATGATGGTGTACTAGCCAATCTTCAAGTGAAATCAACGCTAGTAGAGAGAATCAAGGCAACATTACCCACAGATGCTAGATTCCGACGACTTAGATAGAGGACCGAAACAGGAGAGCAGACATGATTGAGGATTCATCCCGATGGGATATTACGAGGTGGTGATAGTATATATGTTCCAAACGGAGAGCTTCAGCAATAATTGATGGCCGAAACACATAGCTCCATCTACTCTATACACCCCAGAGGAACCAAGATGTACCGAAACATACAGCAGCACTATTGGTGCTACGGAATAAAGCATGAGATAGCTCGTTTTGTGGCAAAGTATTTGGTATGTCAACAAGTGAAGGTAGAGAACCAGAGGTCAGCTGGATTGTTGTAACCGCTTCTCATTCCCGAGTGGAAGTGGGAGCACATCACAATTAATTTCGTTACAGGATTTTCTCGGAGTCCTAATAGACGAGACGCTGTATGGGTGATAGTGGATAGGCTTACTAAATCAGCCCAGTTCTTGTCTTTTAGAGTGGGCCAGTTCACAGTGGTCTTGGCTGACATGTATATGAAATAAATAGTGAAGCTAGACAGTATTCCAGTTAGCATTGTGTTGGACCGGGACTCGAGATTTACCTCTCACTTCTGGAGAAGCATGCAAGAAAGCTTGGGTACCCATCTGAAGTTTGGCACGTCTTATTACCTGTAAATCGATGGACAATCAGAGCGTACTATTCAGATGCCAAAAGTTATGTTGAGAGCTTGTATGCTTGACTTTTGCGGATCATAGGAAGACCACCTCCATCTTGTGGAGTTTTTTTTTACAACAATAGCTATCAAGCAAGCATCCAAATTTCTTTGTTTGAAACATTATATGATAGAAAGTATTGGTCTCCTGTTTGTTGGAGTGATGTAGGAAGGAGGCAAATATTGGGTTCCGAATTGGTCGCAAGCATAGTATAGAAGGTGAAGAAGATATGAAGTGCGAAGTTCAAAAAATGCAAGCAATAAAGTTCATCAAAATATTCTCGAAAAAATGTATTCAGAAAACTAGGGGCAAGTATGGCATCGAAAACAAAGCACGAAGTGGTCTCTCGCGACTCAGCCATAGAGTCCTTCCTTGAGACACAACCTGCTGAATATGGAACCTGATTCACAAGAAACTGATCCATAACAAAGAAAGGATATTGGGTCAATCTGTCCCGATCAATCAATATCGATAGTATTTCTTAACCGTACTCCTCACGATGAGGAACAAGGCACAATGTTGGGACGGGGCACTACATTATAACCAAATAAGAAAAGATATAATCCACGAAACTTAAGAATAAAATCTACGACTAAGAAAAGAATGAAGAAAACTTTTACTTCATCTCAAACTCAAGTTCCTACGTCGACTCCTCAACCAAGTGGTTCTTCTAGAGAACACGAACAAGAGGGATCATACGATTCCAAAGCAATTTACCTTTGTGCTCCAAGACTTGAATAGTTTCCTCCATGTATGACAAATCCGCCTTCAGATATAGTTGACCAATATCTACTACATGGCTAGGATCGTACACGTACTTTTGCAGTTGTGAGAAGTAGAAGACATCTTCGTGTACATTCGATAATACTAGCAATAATACGATTTGTTAAGCTACTAGGATGACTCTTTTGAGAATTTCGAGGGGATCCATAAATCTTGGACTCAGCTTGCCTTTTGGCCCAAATATGGTGACTCCTCGCATCAGCGTTACCTTCAGAAACACATGATCGCCTTCTATAAACTCAAGAGAATGCCGATGGGTTTCAGTATAACTCCTTTATCGACTTTGGACTACCTTCAATCTCTTCTGTATCAGCCTTTTTGTACGGCCTGCTCCACCAGCTCCGGGCCAAGAATCTATCGCTCCCCGACTTCCTTCCAACAAATGGATAATTTGCACTTTCATCTATACAAAGCTTCATACGATGCCATCTGAATGCTAGAATGGTAGCTATTATTGTACACAAATTTTGCTAGCGGTAGATGAATATCCCAGCTCAACTTCAAGTACATTATACAGAGGCGTAGAATGTCTTCTAGAATCTGATTCACCTTCTCTGTTTTACTTTCGATTTAGAGATGAAAAGCTGTGGTAACCTTCAACTTAGTCCCCATAGCAGATTGAAGGCTACTCGACAAATATGACAAGAATCGTGCATCCCGATCAATGACGATGGATACTAGAACTTTATGCATTCACACTATCTTGTCAAGGTAATCTGAGTTAGGCGGTCGACCGTCTAAGTAACTTTGATGGCAATAAAGTACGCTGACTTGTTTAATAGACCAACGATGACCTAGAGGACATCGTTCTCCCATGGCATCTTCGACAGACCAACATGGAAGTCCATATTGATGTGCTCCCACTTCCATTATGAAATATCGAGGTTTCGCATCTCCCTGTCGGACCCTGTTCAGCTTTCATGTGCTGACAGGTCATACGTTGTGATACAAAGAGTACCACATCTTTCTTCATCTTGTGCCACCATAATATTGTACGAAGGGGTACTTATACACCTTGATACTTCCTGGATGTAGAGAATATTTTGTGTAGTGTATCTCCCACATAATCTCTTTCATGAGCTATGAGTCTTCTGGAGTGCATAGCCGACCGTTCACCCACAATGCTTCGATCTTGTCTTCGAATCGGTCGTCTTACCCATTAAGATTAGCTCTCACATATTCTTCAGGTATAGGTCGTCCTTCTGTATAGACTCAACCTTTTCCAACAAACTTGGCTCCATGTGAAATTGAGCTAGTTACACCACCACGAATCTCACCTGAAGTTTGATGTCCATTTTATCAAAGTCGCACAGTAGACTACCGTTGATGGATAGGCCATGTACTTCTGACTCAGCATGTTTGCTACAACATTTCCTTTGCCCGGCGTATAGTCGATCGTTAATTTGTAGTCTTTAATTAGCTCCAACCAACGCATTTACCGTAATTTTAGCTCTTTTTGAGTGAAGAGATACTCTAGGCTCTTATGATCTGTATAGATCATGCATGCTACATCATAAAGGTAGTATCACCATAATTTTAACATGAACACAGTTATCGCTAATTCCAAGTCGTGTGTGAGACAGTTCTTCTTGTGCGACTTTAACATGCTAGTTTCCTTCTGAGAGGGCTAGTCCAATCTCGAGACCTCTAGCTCGATGTTTAATCCACCATGTAGTAAAACACAAGCTTTGATCCGAAGCACTTGCAACTTCTTACAAACACCTCGTCCTTTGATCCTAAGACACGAGCAACTTCATAAAGCAAGCCTTTGATACGAAGGACTCACCGACTTCAAAACTGGTATAAAAATAAAATTGTTTTCAAGCTCTCTTACAACTCGAACCAAACTTCTAGATCAAACTGGACTGACACTTTCTTGGCTAGGAGTCGTAAGGTTTTGATTAGGAACATTGAAAAGCTATGAGAACTCTTAAAGGGATAGAAGAGAAAATAACGGACTGAGTAAAAATGAATTAGAAATCACTTATATTTCCAAAGTTCTGGGAGACCAATTTCGGGCAGACTTAAGTTCCCTAATGTTCAAAAATGGAACGTTGGGTTCCTGTTCTTCAGGTAGACATGATATCAAGGGAACTGGGTCAAGGAGACCGAGTTTGATTCCCTTGTACTTGTAGAGGCATGAAAAATCTCAGCTGATAAAATACCTCCACCATAGCACAGATGATACAAAGACGCATACCGAGTATTGAAAAGACAACAGAAGATACGGAAAGAAGTTCTGTTATTATTATGCCTACAAAGATCTAGTACAGATTCATTAAGGCTAAACGTAAAAGACTAATCCTACTTCTTCTATAAAGGATCGATTACAGATGCAGTAGAGCCTAGAGGAGTCTACAAGGGGTTTAGTATTCGTCAAAGTGTAGTCCCCCTTCTTCTCGGTACGCATACTGGAAGATTGATCCCCATTGAAGCGTATTGTGACTTTCTTGTGGGCGTAACCCTCCAAAAGTGCATCAGCTACTTAACTGAAGTAAGCAACTTCCTGAAGCAGCGATTGGCCTGGGTTTCCAGAAAGCGTAGAAGGTCTCAAAAGCCCTGAATTAGCAGGGCAGAGCACAACCTGTGGCTCTTCGGGCTGACTATCCACCATAAAGCTAGGTCGTCAGGACCTCGAAGACCTCCAAGGCATCCCCCAGGTTCGAACTCCTCAAGAGAAGCGTTCTAGCACGTTCCAAGGCTCATCAACAGTTCTTCTACGAAGGCATAGCTGCTTTGAACGAAGGAATCCTCAACCAAAAGCCGACTTATACAAGGCCAGCGACCGTCTGTAGCTAAGTCTGGATCAAACATGGTGGTGAAGGGTGCCAGGAAGAAGACGTGACTCTTCAGAAGAAACTCCCCCTTATATAGGGCGGGAGTGGTCCAAAATACAGGCCACAGGGCCGATGGTCAAAATTCCTACATTAATGGGATGAACCTAGGACTAAGCACGATGAACCTCATCAAATAAAGTTCATTCGACTAAGTCCTAGACTCTCCTAGGACCCCTTGAAATTCCTCAAGTAACGGTGGCAAATAAGAGGGAGTCATTCTATAAGGAGCGGTCATTCATTGCTCTTTAAAAGAAGACTTCAAAGTCAATGCCTTCAATCCGGAGGTGCAGCTACATTCCTGCGCCAACCTTAGGCGCATATTGGTGATGTTTTCACACCACCTCAACTCTAACGATACAGCACTCTGCTCCGACCCAGAAGCTTAACTACCTTTCGTCAGAGACTTGGGAGACACCATTTGCCTCCAGCACAAGCCCGACTGCTACTCAAAAGCACAGTAAAATGGTGTATCTGAAGGCACAACCTACTCGTCGCCCTAAAGCACAGTAAATTTACTCGAAACACAGCCTACTCGTTGCCCCTAAAAGCATAGAGGCCCTGTTATCTTCAAAACATAGTCCACTTGTTGCCCTAAAGCACAGAGAATACGTCATCTCCAGAAGTACAATCTACTCGTCGCCCTAGAAGCGCAACCAGCCTTGCCTAAAGCACAAATGGCATGGTCCCACCCAATCGGGTTGCTTAAACCGCCTCTCTTAAAGATAGGATTGAGATTAATCAAGTTGATAAATACAGATTAATTTAAATCTCGGACAAAAATTACACAGAATCCAAATCTGAGATGAAATCCCAAGATTTGCTCGGCTACATCCGAATAAGCAAATCAGCACGCGACATGTGTCACCTCCTTCGGTTATTTTGATAACCACCAGAGATCTCGTTTGAGGGGATTCTCAGCACCCGCCACGTGTCAGCGCCACAGAAGCCCGCACTGTGTAAGGACCACATATTCCTTCATATCTTGAAACCCTAATGCACATCGCATATGTGCCCCTCTTCCCTATAAATAGGAGAGGTTTTCCTCCAACAACAGGATCGACAAGGAGTAGAAGATCCACAGAATTATCAAAATCTTCAACTTCGACTTCCTCCTGATCGGCAACCCTAGAGTTCCATCGAAGGACCCAGAAAGTCAGAGCAAGTCTCATATCATCATCGGATCGTCAACGGAGTAAAGGAGCCACTGCAGTGCTCGATCTCCACCGTCACACTTTTCTAGAAACTTTTGTACTTAGATTTCTTCACATAAGAATTGATTGTACTATTTTTTACGTTCATAATACAAAAATTCGTTCAACCTTTTGTCATATCGAACAAGATGGAGACTCTGTTGGGGACTACCTTCTCCTCCAACTAGAAGGTGGTGACATAATTTGATGATGACATGTTGGGATCCTCTCAGAAGATGTTAGTCGTACGCTTCGACCAGCAAGCTTTTGAAGATCTCCTTTCTGAAGAGAAGTCGAGCCCTTCGAAGCGGTTCGTAAAATCAAAGAAAATGCGACGGACCTGGGTTCCTAAGGCGGCTGCGACGAGCAGCACGAAGGAGGGGACTGCAACTCAAACCCCCCTCGTCGATAAAGCCCCGAAGATCCCTTCGATCGCTGATGCCAGGCCATCTCTCTCTCATCCCATTCTCAGGAAACGCAGAGAAAGATCACGGCTATCCTATGGAAAGAGTGACAAAGGCGCAACGCCGAAAGGAGCAGATGACGGCTCATCCGCTCGTGAAAGATGCTACACTGGTGAGAACTTCTGTCTTCGACAGGGTAACCGGTCCATCAGGTATGGCCATGTTAGATTTCGAATACTACGTATCATCTAATCGTAGTAGGAGGAGATCCAAGGCAGCACTCGTCCTATGCGATCAAAGTATTACGCCTATGGCAGACCGGAGGCCTGCTTTGACAGTAACACGCGTAGCCGATGGAAAGCTATACAAGACCATCCCAAAATCATCGAAGCCTCATCCGGTAGAACCCCGTCATCCCTTGAGCACCCACTCGCACTACTCAAGGCCGGGGGTACGTCATCATCGACTCTCTGATCGAGGCATACTCAGACCTCACCCACAGAAATTCGAAGGAAGAATGCCTTCTCCATATCTCTTTGGCTGCACACAGCGCTTCTGTGTACACGAAGAATATAGAGGCATGAAGACTTCGTATGCTCCCTGCGAACGTAGGACGAGAGAAGAATTTAAGACGCAGTTGGCGTCTAAATCAAGACCCAACTGTACTCAGATTACCATCAACTGCTATTGTTGTCAAGCAGATCCATCACCGCCAAAGAGGAGGTCTATCTTTCAAAGGCTGCGATCGAGAACAGATAAAGTAAAAGAAGTGCCCCGCGTTGCTTCATGCAATGTTGTTTGGGACTCTCCGTTCCAGAAGAAGCTATCCAAGAAACCCCTTTCCTCGGTTGGCAAGTCCAAATACCGACCTGGGCATAGCAAGAAGCCTGTGCCCAAGGAAGGCGTGTTCCAACACACTCTCTAAGGACGGATCATCGTCGTAAGAAGACTGTTTATCGACCGCTGCACCTGCTGGGGGCAGCCATCCTGTTATGGTGTATAACAACCCTTCGTTTTAGCATGACAAAGAGACGTATGACACCAACACTTCTGCCGGCATAAGCAGTCAGAAGACCAGGGGTAGGAACAATATTGAGTCAGAGAACGATCGCAACTTGCCAGTCTTCCCACAAAACGATGAGCACCAGCACTCCGAACCAGAAAGCAAATGATCTACCACCCCTTCTACTTACATGCACATAGCATCTGTGCACATGGCGGCTGATGACAACAAAGAATCAAGCAGAAGTGCTGATTAGCAGAAATATATTGAGGCTCTCGAAGGAAGTCTTAACGCATTGAACATATCCATGCAGACTTTAGCCTCTGTCGTGCTGGAGATCAAGGATAGATTGGTTCCTACTGCCTCTACACCTGTGGCTCGGACGATTCGTGATGGGTCTAGTACCCTGCCTGTCATAAACCATATCGCGCAGTCATCAGCCACTCCGTCGACCATCAGTCCAATAGTATCCAACAAAATACAGCAAGCACTCGAGGAGTTGTACACTCGCCACGATGCCAAAGAAAAGCGATCCACACTCTGAAAGATAGGCATCCGGCAGCCTTATCCTGCTGAGTGGGACGATGTGGTTTATCCTCCCAAATATAAACCACAGACTATCATCACTTATGATACTAAGGAGTCACCCAGACGATACTTGAGGTACTTTGCCTCAGTAACAGGACTCCTGCCAAAGGAGGACATCCTTCTCACCAGCATCTTCGTTGGAGCTCTACAGGGGTGGCCTATGAATGGATTTGCAGTTTGCCCGACAACTGCATTAAATCCTTTGAAGACCTGAAGAACATGTTCCTGGAACGGTTCTACGAAGGAGGGATGGACATGATGATGTCTACTCTCATGGACATCGTTTAAAAAGAAAAGGAGCCCATACGAGCGTACATTAAACGCTTCTGCCATGCTGCCCTAAGGCTACCTTCAGGCATGCCTGAGCCCATGTTTATGGATTCATGCCGCAAGAATATGCTCCCTGCCATCAAATTGTGGCACAGTGCTCCCTGCACCGAGTGGACGCCCTTCATTACTGAAGCAGACGTAGCTTAGAAGAAGGCACAGGAAGCACAACTCCTGGGTCGGAACTTTCCCTCTATTGAAGATAAAGGAAAACGAGTAAGAGACGGTAAAGGCAAGCAAGCTATGGCCATCAATATTACAAAGGGTCCAGCGCTGTAAGCTCCAAGCCAGCCAAAGCGCAGAAGCCGAAGGATACCTACTCCTTCAATGACAAAGAAACGCTCGAATTATTCGAGATGCTGACCAAAGGCGACAGGCTGCAGCTTCCATCTCCCAAGCGTCCTAACGAAGTAGGAAAGGTGGATAATCCCCAGTACTGCCATTACCACCAGTACCTCCACCACTCAATACACGACTTCTATGTGTTGAAAATGTAGGACCGTTGAGCACCTCTAGAGGGAGATGAATAGAATGAGTACGAGTGCAGCAGAAAATAATCACCAATTAAAAAATAAAAGTAGATAACTATGGCAGTAAAAAGAGACAGTAAATAAATTTAGCAAGAGATAAGAGAATCAAACTCAGTGGACACCGCGATATATACTGGTTTCCCTCTTGGATGACTAATTCAGTCATAGGTACTCTTGCCTGCTATTAATCTACTATTCATAAGCTAATTGAGGGCTTGCAGTCTCTTTACAACACTGTTCTTGGTGACAAGTGCACAACCGACTTCATAACACCGTGCTTGGCGACGAGCGCACGACCAACTCCGAAAATAGAAATGTGTTCTGAACTTGAACAACCTCTTTACAACTCTGACAACCAAAGACTCTAAATCAAATAGATGTTACTGGCTTTGGCTAAGAGATGTATAGGTGGAGTGTGAAAGCTTTAGATCAATGAAAACACTCTCGGATATAGATAGAGAGAAGACAAGATGAAATTGATGAGTGATTTGAAATGAGAAATTCTCTTCTATTTATAGGTGTTTTCTAGGACCGAACTCGGATAGAGTTCGGGCAGAGTTTAGATGCTAGGATTTCGTAAACGAATGTTGCATGCAGATTTGGAGGCAACAAACATTTGAATTTGAACTGACCGAACTCGGTCCGAACTCGGCTAGAGTTCTGTCTAAGTTCATCCAATACTTAGAAGAATGTTTGGTCCAATTCTGTTTGCATAGGATATGTAGTATTTTTGGTATAAGGAATTTTGGTGGATAGGTAGGCTTTTTGGATTGGTGGACTATGGATAACCTAAGCTAGTAATATCCAGTCGATTTTGCAATTTGTATCCTAGACTCAAATAAAGATAAAAATAAATAATAAATTATAAAATGACTGAGATCGATTCTAATGCAAGAACGCTTCGACATGATGATTGACATGCTTGCAAATGTTGAAGTACACTCTTGATATTGATTTCGTTTGTCCTGAAATATTAGCAGCAGTTTGTATATTTTGTGTATTGACTTAAGTTATTGTTGATTTATCAAAATCAGGTGTGACCATTTTAGAAATGGGCCAATAATCTCCCTATTTTGATAAATGACAAACTTGAGTCTATACCAAAATATATCTAAAATATTTAATTGAAAAAAAATACCTAATTTGTTCTGTAAAGCTAAAAAAAATTTGTTTTGGTGTAGAGCACTTTCTCCCCCTTTGTCATGTTCAAAATATTTTGGCTCACCCGTAATATGTGAAGCCAACAATGTTCAGCATTTAACAAAGACAGAGACAAAGTAATTTCACAGATAACAAATCTTATGAAAAAAGAAGCAGTAATACAACTAAAACTGATATACCAAAAATCAACTGAAGTGCAACTACAATCCACTGCAAATAGTCATAACATAAAAGTTTATGACTGCATAAAGTCTGATAAAGTCTAACTCAAAGGTTTAGACTGATACATAAAAGAAGAAAAATAGATCATCATCTGACAACATCTCCAAAAAAATATTACTAGCAACCGTCCCACATCACAACGGTGTATCATCATCTCCAGGAGCATCCGGTGGAAAGCAGGCTGTGGTAGGATCGAAGTGAGTGAAAGTAGCCTCATCATCGAAACTCGGTCCAGTAAATCCGGGGTGACGAGTCATCTGAATCGGATGAGTGGGATCATGAGATAAGCTCTAGTGGATATCAGCAAGGCTGTTCCGCGTCACCTGGGCCTGAGTGATGTGGCAAAACTCAGAGTCGATATAGCTATGATGATGTTGCGCAGAGAGTGCAACAAAATCATTAAAGCGCTAATGAATTTGCACTGAGAGGGCAATAAACTCATCAAATCGCTAATAGAAACTTGGGTCAAAACTAGGAGCAGCAGCTGGAACAGCAAGGGCGAGAGCCTGAGGATCATCAGCGTGAACTGGAGCAGCAGAAGAAAAAAGACACTAAGAGAGATCAACTCCAAGATGTCTAAAGATCTTAGCCAAGTGCATGGGGTACAAGAGGTTGCACCCCATCCTCCTACAGCTAATAATCCTAGCAATAAAAGTCTTAGGGACAGAGAAAGTAACACCAAAGTGCAGGTGATACATAGCAGACATCTCGAAAAATGTGACCTCGTCTGAAGATCCCGTCTTGGGAAGCAAGGCAACGAACACAAAACGATGTAACTCACAAAAGTTTTGATTAAGGTGCCGTAAGTACACCCTGCCATTTCTAGGAGCAGGACGAGGATGACACATGGCAACCTTAAAAGAATCAAGAGTCATGCCCTCAGGAAATTGGACATGATTGATGTCAACTAGGGCTTCACCTACGTCAGGCATGTGAAAAACTTCACTGACATCAGTAGTGTTGAATTCAATTTCTCTACCTCAAACACATGAATAAATACCGTTCTCTACAACCTATAAGTTACAGTAAAACATGCGAACGGAATTATCATATATATTGTCGGCAGTCTCGAAAAATTCACGAAGAGATAGATTTTCAAAAGTAGTGACATACTCAGAAAATATAGTAAAATTTGCGTAACGACCGGGACAAATATCTCTATAACAAAAGTTGTCAAACCAGGCACTAGAGAAGTCTGCAGATGGAAAAAGTCCAGAATCATAGTCATCGTCGTCGGTAGGACGAACGGGACTAAAAATACTAACTGGTTCATACTCAGCGGAGGAGGATTCAACATGAGAACCACTTTTGGAAGATGGTTACTTCCTCTTGTGGTGGAGTTTGGGTGCCATGAGAATTGAAATGAAAAAGAGAGAATACCTCAAAGAGATTGAGAAAGGAAGGAGAAGACTGCTCCCGAGCTACGAAAATCTGCGATGGACGGAGGAGGAAGGCTAGGAAGTAGTAAAATTTAACTTTGAGGAGGCTATCGGGTTGTGAGATGGTGAAAGAAGGAGGTAAAAAACAAAAAATATATATATAGGCCAGGGTCGGATGCTGGTGTTCTGGAAATTTGCACCGGCTCCATCCGAACTCGGTCCGAACTCGGTCTGAGTTCTGTCCGAGTTCGGCCACTTGTATTTCCAATGTCATTACTGCAGTAAATTTAATAAATTCAAGACATAACTGTTATACTTCTTTAATTTAGTAATGTCTATTACTTTGGGTTAGCTGTAGGGCTCGGATCACAGCTAGCGGTAGTCTGAAGACTAGTGCACCGTGTCACTTCAGGCTGTTTATGCCTGTATGACAGAAGGACCCTTTCGGCTTGTACCTAAAATAACTTTCATTAGTAAATTTCAAAGTTTTGAGTTTATAACTTGATTTATTAAGCATACTACACTATGAATCTGCATATTCAAGTATGCCAAGCTCTCGACGCAGATTGTTAAAGCGGTCTTCAGCCAATAGTTTTGTGAAAATGTCTACTAGTTGATGATCTGTGTCAACAAATTCTAAGCAAATATCCCCATGTTTTTTGTGATCACGTAAAAAGTGATGACGAATCTCCATGTGCTGTGTGCGTGAGTGACATACAGGATTCTTAGTCAGGTTAATAGTGCTAGTATTGTCATAATAAATAGGAATCTTAGTGTAGTGCAGATTGTAGTCTTCTAAAGTTTGCTTCATCCATAAAATTTGAGCACAACAACGTCCTACGGCGATATACTCAGCCTCAGCAGTTGATAATTCTACAGAATTTTGTTTCTTGCTAAACCATGAGACTAAGGCGTTTCCTAGGAAATGACACGTACCGTTGGTACTTTTACGGTCTACTTTGCATCTTGCAAAATCCGCATCCGAGTAACCTATCAGGTCAAAGGATTTGGTTTTAGGATACCATAAGCCGACTGTTGAAGTTCCCTTAAGGTATCAGAAGATACGCTTAACGGCACATAAGTGTAAGTCCTTAGGATTTGCCTGGTATCGTATACAAATGCAAACACTGAACATAATATCAGGGCGACTAGTAGTTAAATATAATAAGCTACCAATCATACCTCGATACCTACGCTGATCGACAGGTTTGCCACTTTCATAAGTGTCAAGCTTTGTTGATGTAGCCATTGGATTTTCGATTGGCTTTACATTTTTGAAGTCGTACTTTTTCAGTATGTCCTTCATATATTTGGCTTGATTGATGAATGTTCCCTTTAAGTGTTGTTTGATCTGGAGTCTTAGAAAGAAGTACAGCTCTCCCATCATACTCATTTCAAATTCACTCTGCATATACTTAGCAAACTCTTGACAAAGTTTTTCATTAGTAGATCCGAATAAGATGTTATCAATATATATTTGCACAAGAATATCATCATCTAAATACTTGATAAACAAAGTAGTATCAACTCTTCCTTTTGAAAAACTATTTTCAAGTAAGAAGGCACTTAGGCATTCATACCAAGCACGAGGTGCCTATTTGAGTCCATAGAGTGCTTTCTTAAGTTTGAAGACGTGATCAGGTTTTTGAAAATTTTCAAAACTAGGGGTTGTTTCACAAAAACTTCTTCTTTCAAAAATCTGTTTAGAAATGCACTTTTCATGTCCATTTGAAATAATTTAAAATCATTAAAATATGCATATGCACAAAACATACGGATAGCTTCTAGTCTAGCAATAGGAGCATATGTCTCATCGTAATCAATACCTTCTTCTTGATTATAACCTTGTGCCACTAGACGTGCTTTGTTGCGTAAAACTTAACCATTTTCACTTAATTTATTTCGAAACACCCTTTTGGTACCAATTATCGATTGGCCAATAGGTTTAGGAACAAGTTCCCAAACTTGGTTTCTTTCAAATTGATTAAGTTTCTCTTGCATGACATCAATCCAAAAATCATCATTAAAAGCATCTGCTACATTCTTAGGTTGTACTTGTGAAATAAAAGCTACTTTTGTTGCTATAGAATCTCTATAAGAAGAGCGTGTACTTACACCTTTTGATATATCACCTATAATGAGCGTCTCTGGATGATTTGGCAAGAACATCAATGATTCAAATCTATGAGTCAGATCTTCCATAGGACTTTTATCGATTCTGGCTTGTACATTTTCATCATCACTGTTGCTAGATCTATGACTATTGAGCTCATCAAAGGTAACGTTAATGGATTCTTCAACAATCATAGATCTTTTATTGAAAATTTTATATCCCTTACTCTTAGCAGCATAGCCGAGAAATATCCCTTCATCTGCTTTAGAGTCAAACTTTCCCAAGTTGTCCTTGGTGTTCAGGATAAAATAGCGACATCTAAAAACTTTTAAAAAAGAAATATTTAGAATCCTTCCAAACCAAAGTTCATAAGGTATTTTCTTCGATATAAGTCTAATTAACACCCTATTTAAAACATGACAGGCTGTACTAACAGCTTTTGTCCAAAAATATTTAGGAAGATTATACTGATTCAGCATGACTCTTGCTATCTCGCTTAGAGTATGGTTCTTCCGCTCCACAACACCATTCTGTTGAGGAGTTCTAGGACAAGAAAATTCATGGTAATATCCACTATGATCACAAAACTTTTTGAAATCAGTATTTACGAATTTGCCACCATGATCACTTCGGATACGAGTAATCATGAAGCCTTTTTCATTTTGTACCTTTTTACAAAATATCTTAAATTCAAAAAGTACATCACTTTTGTCTGATAAAAAGTAAACCCAAGTAAAATGAGAGAAATCATCAAGAATAACAAATGCGTAGAACTTACCGCCAAGACTACCGACTCTACTAGGACCAAATAAATCCATATGTATCAACTACAAAGGTCTAGAAGTACTTACAACGTTGATGGATTTAAATGTAGACCTATGTGCTTTGTTCTTTTCACAGTTAGCACATAACATATCTCTCTTGAACGGTATATCAGGGAGGCCTTTTACCAGCTTTTTAGTGCTTAGTCGTGAGATAGTGTCCATATTAGCATGTCCTAGCCTCATATGTCATAGCCAGCTTTCATCTAAGTTTGTGACTAAGCATCTTCCTGTATTATTAATACTCTCTAGAAAAAAAACATAAATATTGTCTTCTCTAATCCCTTCATATACGGGATTACCAGATGACATATCATAAATTGTACATTTGTCTTTAACAAAATTGATACCAAAACCATTATCTGCCAAGTGACTTATGCTCAGTAGGTTATGTTTGAATTCTGTAACTAGACAAACATCTTTTATTACAGGATAAGGAGATATACCAACAATGCCATTTCTAATGATATCACCTCTCAGGTTGTTTCCGAATGAGACGTATCCTCCTTTTTTCATTGATAGCGTGGCGAACAAGGATGCATCACCAGTCATATGCCGTGAACATCCGCTATCGAGGATCCACTTGCTTTTAGTATGCGAGGATTGAGGGTCCATCTATAAAATAAGTAGATGAATCCTTTGGTACCCATTTACTGAAGGGTCCATATTGATTAGTCTTAGGTCTCCAAATCAGTGTGTGATTGTCAACAAGCTTTCTTGCTAGACAATACTGTGATATGTGCCCATGAGTACCACAGTACGTGCAAGTAAGTTTTGAAAACACGTTAGTTGATTTGTGTTGACATGCATATATGGTTTCTTTGAAAACCTATATGTGAAAGCATGGTGATATTCGTGTTCTTACGTGCTTTCTGTGTCTTAGTCCTCTTAGGTATATGCTTAGCATTATGACTAAATTTAGGCTGTGTCACAGGTATAGCCTGTTTGCCTAACTTGATTTCTAACTTTTTAGAAACCGCATAAGACTCTTCATATTTAGCGGTCATATCAATGTGTCTTTACTCTGTGACTAAGTGCTTCTTCTTCTCTATGTCATATAACTCTTGTATCTTGACATAGTCTCTTTTTTTCTTTTCAATTTTGAGGATAGCCTCATGATAGTCTACTTTAAGCTTGGCTATCTCTTCCGTGTTACCGGTAGTAGATGTCTCTTTAATGTCTTCAATGAGACTTGACAGTCTAGCTACTTCGGTTGTGCATGCCTTAACCTCCTTTCGAAATTGCTTATACTTGTCAAGCACATTTTTGTGTTCTTCAAGTAGTTCGCTGAAGGCATTGTCTAACTCATCGAATGTAAAATAATCAAACAAAGGATTTGAGGATACCTTATCAAAAGCCATAAGACAGACATTTGTAGTACTGCCGGGTCTATCTTCTTCCTCTGATTTACTAGCATCACTTTCATGCCAGATACTTGTATTTGCATACTTTCGACCAGTTGTTGTTCTTCGGCTTGATCTTGATCTATTATATGGACTGCTTTTCTTTGGAGTTGGGCAATCCTTCTTTATATGCCCTGGCTTCTTGCATCCAAAGCAGATCGTTTCTTCTTCATTGCTTTTATGGACATCTTTCTTCTTTCTGTTTGATTTTTCAAACTGTAAGAATTTTCTGAAGTTCTTTACTAGCAGGGCCTGTTCATCACCACTGGATGATTCTTCATCAGAATCTTTCTATGTTGATCTTCTAGCTTGAGCTTTGAGGGTGATTGATTTTTCTTTTAGAGTAGCTTCTTCAAACTCTTGCAGATTCAGCTCATGGGTCATTAGCTTGCCCATAAGTGTTTCTAGAGTCATGGTGGTGAGATCGTTTCCTTCAATAATTGCAGTTGCCTTTGGGTTCCAGTTCTTGGTTAGAGACTATAACACTTTTCTGATCTTCTCTTGATTACTGTAATCCTTACCAAGAGATTGCAAAGGATTAGTAATATCAACGAAACGAGTGAACATTTGTGTAATTGACTAGACGGGTTTCATTTTGAAAGATTCATATTCCTGTGTTAGTCTACTGATTTTGGATTCCTTCACTTGGGAAGTACCTTTATGAGTTACCTTAAGAAGTTTCCAAATCTCATAAGACGTCTTACAGGTTGAAACTCGATTGAACTCTGTCTTGTCAATTACACAGAACAGTGCGTTGATGGCACATGCATCTAGACTAGCCTTTGCTTTTTTTGCCTCTGTATATTTATCATGAGGCTTGTTTGTAAGTATGCCATCAACTACTGTAGGTGCCGGTTTCTTATAACCGTCAATAACTATAGACCAAAGATCAAAGTCAAGAGACTTTAAAAGAATGTCATTCATGTTTTCCAGTAAGTATAGTTTCTTTCATCAAATAGTGGGGGTCTATTTGTGGATTGTCCTTCACCGTTGAATATTGATTTCACGGCTGCCATATATATACTCTCTAAGGTTGTTATATTAGAATATAACCTGCTCTGATACCAAATGTAGGACCGTTGAGCACCTCTAGAAGGGGGGTGAATAGAGTGAGTGCGAGTGCAGCAGAAAATAATCACCAATTAAAAATTAAAAGTAGATAAGTATGGCAGTAAAAACAGATAGTAAATAAATTTAGCAAGAGATCATAGAACCAAACCAGTGGACACCGCGATATATACTGGTTTTCCTCTTGGAGGACTAATCCAGTCGCAGGTACTCTTGCCTGCTATTAATCTACTATTCACAAGCTAATTGAGATCTTGCAGTCTCTTTACAACACCGTGCTTGGTGACAAGTGCATGACCGACTTCACAACACCGTGCTTGGCAACGAGCGCACGACCGGCTCTGAAAATAAAAATGTGTTCTGAACTTGAACAACCTCTTTACAACTTTGACAAGCAAAGACTCTAAATCAAATAGATGTTACTGGCTTTGGCTAAGAGATGTAAAGGTGGAGTGTGAAGCTTTAGATCAATGAAAACAGTCTCGGATATAGATAGAGAGAAGAGAAGATGAAATTGATGAGTGATTTGAAATGATAAATTCTCTTCTATTTATATGTGTTTTCTAGGACCGAACTTGAAAAGAGTTCGGGCAGAGTTCGGATGCTAGAATTTCACGAACGAACGTTGCATACAGATTTGGAGGCAACAAACATTTGAATTTAAATTGACCGAACTAGGTCCGAACTCGGACCGAACTCGGCCAGAGTATTGTCTAAGTTTATCCAATACTTAGAAGAATGTTTGGTCCAATTCTGTTTGCATAGGATATGTAATATTTTTGGTATAAGGGATTTTGGTGGATAGGTAGGCTTTTTGGATAGGTGGACTATAGATAACCTAAGCCAGTAATATCCAGTCGATTTTACAATTTGTATCCTAGACTCAAATAAAGATAAAAATACATAATAAATTATAAAATGACTCAGACCGATTCCAATACATGAACGCTTCGACATGATGATTGACATGCTTGCAAATATTGTAGTTCACTCTTGATATTGATTTCCCTTGTCCTGAAATATTAGCAGCAGTTTGTATATTTTATGTACTGACTTAAGTCATTATTGATTTATCAAAATCAGGTGTGACCATTTTAGAAATGGGCCAACAGAAAAGACATATTCAACGTCTTATCGACGCCAAAGTCATCTTCCTCGATTACGAGGAAAAGAATATGACGGCCAACATGGTCATGATACAGTTCGGGAGCTTTCCAATAGTCGAGACTCAAGACGGCGTCGTCCCTATCCCAAAGGCAATGATAGAAGTTGTCAACCTTCTGTCCACCAGGGACAATGCTCAGGGCCTCATCCCCTTCACAACACCGCAAGGTGAACTGATGTGGGTTCATCCAGATCTCACTCCTAACATGACTGCGCTAGTAGCACGCCCGGATAAAGGGAGGAAGGTCAGGACATGTCGCATGGTCTCCTCCTCGGCAGAAGACACCAGGGTGACCACTCATTCGGCTCTCCAGAGAGAGGAAAACCAGGCTCCTGTAGAAGAGACGCCCCCACCGGCGACCCATTCTACTTCCGATACAGCACAAGCCGGACCTTCTCAACCTCCTGCCGCAGATAAGCAGAAACAGAAGGAGGTCTGCTTCGATAAGCCTCTACAAAAGTACTCGGCAGTAGGCCCGATCAAGCCCTACAACTTCGATACACTGGCGCAGCTGGCCAACACGCCGGCTCGGTTATCATTCTTCGAGCTTCTCTGGCTCTCCAAAGCAACTCGGGACACCCTCAGCGAGGTGTTGTAGAATGCAGAGGCTTACCCCGCACAGGTGAAGCACCCCAAGGAAGACCATGCGGCATGTCTGCATTGCCATAGCATGGTCGAGGTGATTCCTAACGTCACCTTCGCACAGCACGATATGCTGCTAGAGAACAACCGGCACAACCGACCCCTGTACTACACAGGATACGTGGGTGCCATCAAGGTCGATTGCATTAACATCGAACCGGGCTCATCACTCAGCATCATCCCTCGAAGTCTGCTCCAAGCTCTAGGGATCCCGATGTACCGTCTTACAGCATCGAATACCACCATCAGCGGTTTCAACGCGGGGAAGAGTGAGCCTCTGGGAAAGATCTGATTGAAGTGCCAAATAGGTGATCTTCATCCTGAGGTTACTTGTTACGTCATTGATGTAGACATATACTACAACATGTTGCTTTGGCGGCCATGGATCCATGAGTATATGATCGTCCCCTCCATCCTTTACCAGTGCATGAAGTACGTGGCCAGTGACGCGACTGTCAAGATAGAGTTTGCTGATATCGACCCGTTCCGAGGTCTCAAAGCATATTGTACGGATGTTGATCTGTATAAACCACTCCCTTGGGACGACGAGTCCAACGATGTCGATGACGAAGCAGAAGCTGTAGCCGTCACGGAAGGGACCCGTGAGGGTTCGACTGAAAGGGAAGCCACCTAAGACTCCAGCCCCCTGGTCATCAAACTCCGGGACAAGGCTCCAGCACGGCCGCCTCCGACGACATCAAGCCAGGAGCCCCTGCAAATAAAGCTCTCCCGAAAGTCCCCGACATCCGCTTCAAAGCCGCAGGATACTCTGGCTGCGCCTCCCGCGGTGATCAAGATAAAGCAAAAATCTCCTCTACCTCCTTCTGTAGCAGCTCTTGCCAATGAGAAATTTCAAGATGACGTCTCCGCCAATACCGAGGCGTAGTCTATAGATGATGTAATCCCTCGAAATAAAATTTTGTATTTTATTAATAGAAAGTTGTCTTCGAATTACTCATGTGCGCATTGGAATACTAAGTACTTCTTAGACAACTCTCTATATACTCTATAAATGCAAGTGACAACCACCAACCATGTAAACCGAGTTGTCCCCACCAAAGGCTCCTACTTCCTAGTCCTACCAAAGAACCCAGAGGAGCAAACTATCATCTTCGGCCGACTGGAGCATCCGCAGCGGCCAGCCCCAAGAGAACCGAAACCCGACGACGGTAAGATGCAGCTCTACCACTATGCTACTCAAGCCAAATATCTCATCAAGAAGATATGATACTACCTGAACAGTAACAAGGGCTAAACTACGGCAAAGGTCAGCGGTTTTTCTTACGAGTTCATACTCCAAAGAGGAAGCCTCAGAACTACTACCAACGTACTCGTTGGGGGTTGGGGTATATTACTCCCATGACCACTCCGGAGAGTTCAGAATCGGAGGCTCCACTACGCTCGTATTCTTTCGACTCTTCAACCTGGGATTCTAATACCAGTATAGGCCGGGACCTCCAGAAGGTACTATCCGTCAACATGGTTTCCACAAAAGATCCCGCAGAGGAAGAAGACCAGGCACTCAATTTCTTTGAAGAGGAGCCATGGGCTCAACGCCTTAGTTCTCAGTGGGAATAGCATTTCGAACAGCGAGAGCCTCCCATAGAGGACGAAGTCATCCATATTGACTTAGGGGATGAAGCTTCCCCGAAACCTATCTTTGTCAGCAAAAGCCAGACAGGAGACAACAAAGATTCTCTTGTACAGCTAGTTAGGAGTATATAGACGTCTTCGCCTGGAGCTATGAAGATATGTGGGGTTTGGACCCACAAGTCGCCGTGCACCGTCTCAACATTCTACCTGACGCCAAACCTATCAAACAGCAGCAGCGTCGCTTCCGTTTCGATATAATGGACGCCATCGAAGAAGAAGTCGATAAACTCCTTGAGAGTGGCTTCATCCGCGAAGAATAACACTCTGACTGGGTGGCCAATATCGTTCCATTTACCAAGAAGAACGGGAAAATTAGAGTCTACATAGACATCCGAGATCTCAACTCGGCCTATCCAAAAGACGAATTTCCTCTGCCAATCACAGACGTGAAGATCGAAAACACTTGTGGCTTCGAGCATATGTCCTTCATGGATGGCTTCTCAGGCTACAACCAAATCAAGATGTTCCCCGAAGACGAAAAGCATACTTCATTTCGGACTCCGAAAGGGATATACTGTTATCCAGTTATGCCCTTCGAATTGAAGAATGCGAGCACAACCTACCAGCAGGCTATGAGTACCATATTCCGCAAACATCTTCAGAAGACGGTGGAGTGTTACGTCGATGACATTGTCGTCAAGAGCAAAGCCAAGTCCAGCCACTTGGACGACTTACGAACAGTGTTCGACATAATGCGGGCGTACCAACTAAAGATGAATCTGGCTAAGTCCTTCCTAGGCGTCTCTAGCGGCAAGTTCTTAGGCTTCGTCATCACGGCGAAGGGAATCTATATTGACCCGAAGAAGACAAAGGTAATCCTGGACATGGCTTCCCCAAAGAATGTTAGGGAACTTCGAGGCATGTAAGGATGTCCGGCATACATCAGAAGATTCATAGTAAACCTCTCTGGTCGATGCCAGCCCTTCAACAAACTAATGAAAAAGGAGGTCTCCTTTGTATGGATCGAAGAGTTCCAGCAAGCATTCGACGACATCAAGAAGTACCTCACCAGTCCCCCTATTCTGGTAGCTTAAGTAATAGGAAGACCTTTTCTACTCTATGTCTGAGCCATGGATCACTATCTTGGGGCATTACTCCAAGAAGAGCGATGAAGGACACGAACAGGCCATCTATTACCTCAGCAGAACCATGATTGGAGCCAAGCACCGGTACAATCCAGTCGAGAAGGAGTGTCTTGCTTTACTCTTCGCTATTCATAAAACACGTCACTACGTGACAGGACAGATGATCCACGTCATCTCCCAAATCAACCCCCTCAGGGTCCTCATGACCAAGCCAGGGGCTTTGAACTCGAGGTTAGCCACTTAGGCCATACACTTAACTCCTTATGACATGGTGTTCGCCCACAGAAGGTAGTTAAAGGCCAAGCACTGGTCAATTTCCTAGAAGTACACCTTGTGCCAGAGACGTCAAAGCTCTACGACGACATCCCCGATGAATTCTTAGAATCGAATGCTATCTCAGACAACCCCGTATGGCAACTGATTTTTGATGGTGCTTCAAGGATAGGACCCAAGGGTGAGATTATAGCGGGAGTGGGGGTTGTCCTCATTACCCTCGGCAGTCTGATCATCCATCGCGCCTACTCCCTCGGTGAGTCATGTACCATAAACGTTGCTGAGTACAACACCCTCATCATCGGGCTACAACTCGCTAAACAGTTGGAGGTTGACTATATCGAAGCCTATAGGGACTCAAAGCTGATCATTAGCCAAGTTTGAGGGCAATATGAGGTCCGTCATGAGGACTTAATCCCCTACCATCAGGCGGCCATCGACATCATCTCCATGTTCACATGTTACTTTGTAGAACATGTGCCACGTTTATAAAATTTGGAGGCCGACGCCCTCGTCGGTCTCGCAGCCTCTCTTGCAGCTCTTGGAAGATCCCAATACACCGTTACGGTGATGGGGCGAGAACTTGTCTGTCCGAAGAATGTTCTGCACGCATGCCAAAGTTACTTTGTCCAAGTGGAGGCTAATGTAGACATACGGGACTGGCATTTTCCGTTCATCGATTATGCGGTCTAGGGATGCTACCCGAAGACCCGAAGGAGGCAGCTTCCATCAGAAGACGTTCCCTCCGATTCTTCTATGACATAGCTACCAAAATATTGTACCATCGTTCTTACGATGGACTCCTCCACCGGTGCTTATCCCAGACAGAGGCGCAGGAAGCGCTCTGAGAGGCACACGATGGGACCTGTGGAGCTCATCAACTCGGGCCCAAGTTGTAAGACCGACTGTGCCGCATGGGCTATTACTGGCCCACTATGTTGGAGGACGTCGTAGAATGTGCAAAGAAGTTCCAGACATGTCAGTTGCATGCATACTTCATTCACCGACCTTCGGAGAATCTACACCCTACTGTGGCCTCCTGGCCATTTAAAGCATAGGGAATGGATATCGTTGGGCCATTCAGCCCGCCTTCCTCCAAAGGATATCGGCTTATCCTTGCCATCATGGATTACTTCTCCAAGTGGGCAGAAGCAGTGTCATTGGCAGAAGTAAAAGCCTCGAACGTGATCAGCTTCATCAACACTACGTAATCTACCGGTTCGACGTCCCCAGAAGAATTGTCCATGAGAATGCCCCCCAGTTCTTGAGCCATGCCTTCCTGCGGTTCTGTGCCAAGAACCAAATACAGAGCGTGGCATCAATGGCCTATAACCCGACGGCTAATGGGTTGGCCGAAGCATTCAACAAAACTATCGTCAAACTACTCAAGAAAGTCGTACCCTCTAATAAACACGATTGGAACGAAAAGTTGGAAGAATGCCTATGGGCATACCATACGACCGTGCAGACACCAACGGGCAATACAACGTTCGCCCTGGTCTATCGAAGTGAAGCGGTGCTCCCCTTGGAGATTCAAATCCCGTCCTTACGGGAACCTATCACCAATCAGCTGACTGACGAAGATAACCAGTGCAGACGGTTACAAGAGTTGTAAGCGTTGGATGAAAAATACTTGCTAGCACAGCAAAGAATCGAGCTTTACCAAGCTCATATTTCTGGGGCCTTCAATAAAAGAGTCCAAAAAAGATCATACCAAGTGGGCAACCTCATCTTAACGATACACAGACCGATGGTGATGACTCACAAGACGGCTGGGAAGTTCGAGGAGAAGTGGGAAGGACCGTTCATCATAGAAACGGTATACTCCAACGGTGCTTATCGACTAGCCAAACCCAATGGTGACTTGCTAATGATGCCCATCAACGGCAAGTTCCTAAAGAAGTATTACGCCTGAAGATGAAACCGGCATAGGCTCTCACATCCCCTAAGAGTGCCTATAGGTTCTGGTAAGGGGATTCCCTTCTTCTATATCTTCCTTCCAGTAGATGAAGCACTTCACGTCCATATTACCTCTGGATTGCTCCTCTACACCCCGACGATGCGGCTACCACGTCCATATTACCTCGGAGCAGTCGTTCTCTCCGTATTGATCCTATGATTATCATGGTTGTCTAGAAAATGGTTCACGTTTATACTACCTTTGAATTGTTGTTGTACATCCCAGCGAAGATTAGGCTTACCATGTTCATATTACCTCTGGTTAGGTGTGTCTTCTATAATGACCCCTCATGTTGAAAAAAAGAGGGAACAGAAGAGTTCCTATGCAGAAACAAGAATCTAAAACATCACCAAGCACGTACGCTCATGCCACATGTTCATACTTATGTTCAAAGTATCCCGAGCTTGACTCAAGTTCGAAACACTTTGAAGGGGATTTTGTACAAGCATAAAAAATCTCAGCTGATAACATTCCTCCACCACGGTACAGATGATACAAAGGCGCATACCGAGTATTAAAAAGACAACAGAAGATACGAAAAAAAGTTATGTTATTATTATGCCTACAAAGATCTAGTACAGATTCATCAAGGCTATACGTAAAAGACAAATTCTACTTCTTCTACAAAGGTCAGATTCAGCAAAGTCTAGGGGAGTCTGCAAGGGGTTTAGTCTTCGTTAAAGCGCAGCCCCCCTTCATCTCGGTACGCATACTGGAAGATTGATCCCCATTGAAGCGTATTATGACTTTCTTGTGGGCGCAACCCTCCAAAAGCGCATCAGCTACTCGACTGAAGCGAGCAACTTCCTGAAGCAGCAATTGGCCTGGGTTTCCAGAAAGCGTAGAAGGTCTCAAAAGCCAAGAATAGACAGGGTAGAGCACAACCTGTGGCTCTTCGGGCTGGCTATCCACCATAAAGCTAGGTCGTCAGGACCTCGAAGACCTCCAAGGCGTCGCCCAGGTTCGAACTCCTCATGAGAAGCGTTCTAGCATGTCCCAAGGCTCATCAACAGTTCTTCTACGAAGGCATAACTGCTTTGAACGAAGGAATCCTCAACCAAAAGCTGACTTATGCAAGGCCAGCGACCGTCTGAAGCTAAGTCTGGATCAAACATGGTGGTGAAGGGTGCCAGGAAGAAGACGTGACTCTTCAGAAGAAACTCTCCCTTATATAGTGCGGGAGTGGTCCAAAACGCAGGCCACATAGTCGACGGTCAAAATTCCTACATTAATGGGATGAACCTAGAACTCAGCACGATGAACCTCATTAAATAAAGTTCATTCGACTAAGTCCTAGACTCTCCTAGGACCCCTTAAAATTCCCCAAGTAACGGTGGCAAATAAGAAGGAGTCGTTTATTAAGGAGCGGTCATTCATTGCTCTTTAAAAGAAGACTTCAAAGTCAATGCCTTCAATCCAGAGGTGCAGCTACATTCCTGCGCCAACCTTAGGCGCATACTGGTGATATTTTTACACCATCTCAACTCCAAAGGCACAGCACTCTGCTCCGACCCAGAAGCTTAACTACCTTTCATCAGAGACTTGGGAGACACCATTTGCCGCCAGCACAAGCCCGACTGCTACTCAAAAGCACAGTAAAATGGTGTATCTGAAGGCGTAGCCTACTCATTGCCCTAAAGCACAGTGACTTTACCCGAAACACAGCCTACACGTTGTCCATAAAAGCACAAAGGCCCCGTTGTCTTCGAAACATAGTCCACTTGTCGCCCTAAAGCACAAAGGTTCCGTCATCTCCAGAAGCACAGTCTACTCATCGCCCTAGAAGCGCAGCCAGCCTTGCCTGAAGAACAGACGTATAGTCCCACCCAATCGGTTTGCTTAAACCGCCTCTCTCAAAGATAGGATTGAGATTGATCAAGTTGATAAATGCAGATTAATTTAAATCTCGGACAAAGATTACACAGAATCAAAATCTGAGATGAAATCCTAAGATTTGCTCGGCTGCATCCGAACAAGCAAATCGGTACGCGCCACGTGTCACCTCTTTCGGTTATTTTGATAACCACCAGAGATCTCGTTTGAGGGGAATCTCAGCACCCGCCACGTTTCAGCGTCGCAGAAGCCCGTACCGTGCAAGGAAGACAGATTCCTTCATATCTCGAAACCCTAATGCACATCGCATATGTGCCCCTCTCCCCTATAAATAGAAGTGGCTTCCCCCAACAACAGGATCGACAAGAGGAAGAAGATCCACAGAATTATCAAAATCTTTAACTTCGGCATCGTCCTTATCGACAACCCTAGAGTTCCATTGAAGGCACCAGAAAGTCAGAGCAAGTCTCATATCATCATCGGATCGTCAACGGAGTGAAGGAGACGCTGTAGTGCTCTATCTCTACCGTCACACTTTCCCAGAAACTTTTGTACTTAGATTTCTTCGCATAAGAATCGATTGTACTCTTTTTTATGTTCATAATACAAAAAGTTCGTTTAACCTTTTGTCATGTCGAACAGTACTCAGCTTGGTCCAAGTTAGTTTTGTGGGCTTTTGGGCCTTATATTGGGTTTGGGTTTGATGATAGGTTTGTCGACTGAACAGTATTTGGGTAAAAATTTTAGTGGAGACAAGCAAGGAAGCAAAACAAGTACCAAGTACGTCCGATGTACATATTTTTTCTAGACTCAATAAAATATAAAATACATAATAAAATGAAAAGACTTTGTCAGCAACCTTTGGCAATTTAGGAAAGACTTGTTGTAGTCGATTTAGTAGCAATCCAACAACTCTCTTTTGGCAGTACATCATTTGTTATATCAAACCAAGAATTAGTCGATTATCGAAATCATGTGTGACTATTGACTTATGGGCCAACAATCTCCCCATTTTAATAATTGACAAACTTAAGTCGAAGCACCAAATAATATATATACCTGAATTTTTTTTATTATACCTACAAAATTTTGATTTGTATACTTCTTCCCCATTGTCATTTAATCAAAATATTAAGCTCCCCCACAAATAGTGAATCATAAATAACAAACAGAGTGGAGAATCACAAGTAAAAATAAACAACAAGTAGTTTATGAGCATAACTAAGTAGCAGAAAATTATAATGGAATAACAATGTATATAAACTACTCAAAGTAAGCTGGACGTTCAGTACGTAAAAATATAAAGGAGTCTACTATAAACTGAAATAGCTGACAGTAAAGTGCAACATCTAAATGCAAATATGATATATGACATCAGCAATATCATCCAAACACAACTCACAACCAACAGATACGACCTCAGCTTGTATCGTTACGAGTCACAACAGACCAGTTCAGATCATAAAAGAGTGAGGGTGTCGAACCAGAGGAATAGGACCACCATGAGTATGGGCCATACTCCACTGAATATCAAAAAGAGTGTTCCCAAGAGCCTGGGCTTGTGATATCTGACAAAAGTCCATCTGATGATATCGCTCATCCTCACGTCTATGACAATCGTCCTCAAGTCAAAAATGGTCACAGAGCATGTAGTCCAGTCCCAAAATACAAAAAACCAGGAATACAAATACATGCTGACAGCATATCTCCAGTAGCCAATCTGCCTAACAAGTACAGTAGAGAATTCTTAAGCTATAAAGCATGACAATAACCTATAAAAACACACACATGCCATATGTACAGTCCAAATCTCATCCATACAGAACTATTATAACACAAGATATCCAAGTCTAAATAAAATAATAATGATAAGATCTGTCTAGCAGTAAATAAAGGTAATAAATGAACGGAGAAAGACAACCCATCATCTCAGTAAAGAATAAGTAAAAGATCCAAATAATAGTCAACTAAACTAAAAATAAAAGTAACAATATCACTAAGAGAAACTACATAAGTCAAGAAAAGTCCTCTGGAACTATCTCGTACTCCTGCAATGGTACGTCTCTAGTTTCGACTTCAGAACCATAAACCTTTGGGTAAACATCCTCATCTAAAACTGGGAAAGGACCCCATCCGCAGGGACACAACAAGGTACGATAAATAATATGCCAATGTAAAAATAAAAGAAATATATGCTCTAAGGGTATCTATTGTATCTAGTCTAAGTGATATGCACATGCGAACACATTATGAATATCAGGCTTCAGCCATTGAGGCTCACAAGCTCCTTAGCAAGCTATCGCCCTCAGGCACCGTGTCGTGGGACCAAGGGCATACGAGTAGACAAAGTCGATAACCACCTAAGCTCTACTACAGAGATGAAGGTATAATATTAGAATAGCAGCTAAGTCCCTATACAAAAATGAGGATATATATATATATATATATATATATATATATGTATTTTTTTTATGCCAAAATTCAAATTTGGCACCATAAAAGATTCGCCTCAGGCTATATCGTGTTGGATCGAACATCCGGCCCTTAAGTCCCGCTCCATCCTTTCCGCCGTCCATGGAAGTTGTGACATCCCCGAGCGAAGATTGCTTTAGGAAGACCTGTTGGAAGCTGCCTTACACTAACAAGGTCTCTTGTGGCTCTGCATCGGAGATTTCAACACGGTGTCCTGCAGAGAGGAGAAATCCGGTGGTCGCACGCCCCTCCAGCCTGCGATGGACGATTTCAACAACTTCATCTTCCACGAAAACTTAACCTCCATCCCCTTCCACGGCAGTGCCTTCACCTGGGGCAACATGCAGGAGGGTCATCGACAGCAGTACTCTCGTTTGGATCGGGCGATGGTCAACGACAGTTGGTCTGACATGGGCCTGATCACAAACCTCTCTCATCTGAACTCTACTAAATCGGACCACTCCCCTCTTCTCATCATGATCAACAACAACCACACCAGCACTAAAAAAGCATTTCGCTTCCTCGACTTCTGGCGACATCATCCCCAATTCCAGAACGTCGTGGCCTCCGCTTGGAACTCTGTTTCGGAACTTGACCCCCTGGTACGGATGGCGGCTAAACTGAAAGTCACTCGTAAGGCATTAACGTCCTAGAGCAAAAAGGTTTTTGGAGACATCTTCCAGGCAATTAAGGTGGCGGAGGACGATGTCACTCGCGCTGAGATCTCGTTTGCCATTGACATATCTTCGGCTGCCCGCGCCTCGCTCAACCTTGCCAGAGCTCTTCTTAAATCCAGGCTGAAGGTGGAAACGGAATTCTGGAGGCAAAAAACTAGATTGTCCTGGGACACCGATGGTGACCGGAATACCAGTTTCTTTCATGCTTGTGTCAAAGGCCGCAGAAACCAATTAAAATTACATCGGATATACGACGATTTGGCGCCCTGGTGGACGAGCAGGAACGCATTCAGGTTACGGCGGAGAACTTCTACTCTAACCTTTTCACTAAAGAGCCTTTCGTTAAAGACGTTGCGCTCATGTCCGAAATCTTATCCCTCATCACCGACAGCGAGAATGAGACCATGTTGGCTACTTCATTGGAGGAGGAGGTCAAGGCGGCTGTCTGGTCCATAAAAGAACACAGTGCTCCAGGGCCTGATGGCTTCAATGGCGTCTTTTTTAGAGCTTGTTGGGACATCTTAAAATTCGACATATTGGAGGCCACTATAGCCTTTTTCCAAGGGGCGAGATATCCCAATTCCATTTCTTGTGCCAACATCATCCTAATCCCCAAGAAAGATAACTCGAAAACCTTCAAAGACTTCCGTCCAATCAGCTTATGCACCTTCACCAACAAGATCATATCGAAGATCGTTGCCAACCGGATGTCCAATCCCCCCCCAAGATCATCTCCGAAGAGCAAAGCGGGTTTGTAAAAGGCTGAAACATCACTGACAACATACTCCTGGCACAAGAAATGATCAAACTGGACATGGAGAAGGCATACGACCGCTTTGACTGGTAATTCATGATCTGGGTCTGCAGGGATTTCGGCTTCACCGAATCCTGGATTGACATCATATTCAGATCAATCAACAATGCATGGTTTTCTACCGTCATCAATGGCCAGGCAGCGGGGTTCTTCTGATCTACTCGCGGGGTAAGACAGG